>CM050322.1:62577908-62977908 GCA_027475135.1 Bactrocera correcta
TCTGGGTAGCCTAAGAACTTCCGTTTGAAGGCGAGCTAAAGTGAGAAGGCGAAATATTCCCTACTTAGGGTTGTGCGCTGGGTTTGGGACCCGCCACGTAAAAAACACCCCCGATGAAAGGAAACAACAAGCCTCGGATGAGTGACCCTCCTTTTAATGACTAAGGACTATGATTTGAGGGCATATACCTAAAATGTCCGCTTCCTTAATTGGGAAGGTGCCGCTGCCCAGCTGGTTGATGTCCTCGTGAAAATAAAGGCTGACATCACCGCCGTCCAAGAGATGCGATGGACGAGACAAGGACAAAGACAAGTAGGTCCTTGTGGCATTTACTACGGTTGCCATATAAAGGAGCGCAAGTTTGGTGTTGGATTCGTGGTGGGAGAGAGACTCCGTCGCCGAGTACTATAGTTCACTCCTATGAATGAACGTCTAGCCAAAATCCGCGTTATCGCTGATTTGCGCCCACGCCCCGACAGAAGAGAAGGACGATGTGACCAAAGATGCCTTTTATGAGTGCTTGGAGCGCACTTATGAGAGATGCCCCCGCCACGATGTCAAAATCGTGCTTGACGACTTTAACGCCAGGGTGGGCAAAGAAGGTTTCTTTGGCACTACGGTCGGTAAATTCAGCCTCCACGAGGAAACATCTCCAAATGGGTTGAGGCTGATCGACTTCGCCGGGGCCCGAAATATGGTTATCTGTAGTACTAGATTCCAGCATAAGAAGGTTCAACAAGCTACCTGACAGTCTCCGGATCGAAAAACCACCAACCAGATCGAACATGCTGTGATAGACGGAAGACACGACTCCAGTGTTTTAGATGTGCGTACTCTCCGAGGTCTTAACTTTGACTCGGACCACTATCTTGTTGCAGCCAAGATTCTCACCCGCCTCTGTGCAGCAAAAAGCGCACGCCAGCAAACACAAGGAAGGTTCGACGTCGAGAAGCTGCAATCACAACAGACAGCCGAACGATTTTCTACTCGGCTTGCACTCCTGCTCTCTGAGAGCACTCGTCAACAACTCGGTATAAGGGAACTGTGGGACGGTATTTCAAACTCCTTACGTACAGTTGCAACCGAAACCATTGGTTTTCGGAAAGTGCAAAACCCCCAAAGGTGATCTAGTCACCGATGCCCAAAGCATACTTAAATTATGGAGGGAACACTTCTCCAGCCTGCTGAATGGCAGTAAACGTACAACGCCAAGAGAAGGCGAACCAGATTTTGCAATCGATGACGATGGAGCAGACGTTCCATTGCCCGACCATGAAGAAGTTCGAATAGCAATTACCCACCTGAAGAACAACAAAGCGGCGGGGGCCGACGGATTGCCGGCCGAGCTATTCAAACACGGCGGCGACGAGCTGATAAGGAGCACGCATCAGCTTCTTTGTAAAATACGGTCGGACGAAAGCATGCCCAACGATTAGCTGCGTAAACTCCTGCTCCGTCAGGATCGGGAAAGACCTCTCCGAGCCGTTCGATATCAAACAAGGTTACAGACAAGGCGACTCCCCATCGTACTACTGGAGAAAATTATTCGAGCTGCAGAGCTTAATCGAGTAGGTATAATCTTTTATAAAAGTGTACAGCTGCTGGCGTATGCCGATGATATTGATATCATTGGCCTCAACACCCACGCCGTTAACGGGTCTGGCAGTGAACGAGGGCAAGGCGAAATATCTCCTGTCATCAAACAAACAGTCGTCGCACTCGCGACTTGGCTCTCACGTCACTGTTGACAGTCATAACTTTGAAGTTGTAGATAATTTCGTCTATTTAGGAACCAGCATTAACACCACCAACAATGTCAGCCTGGAAATCCCACGCAGGATAACTCTTGAAAACGGGTGCTACCTCGGACTGAGAAGGCAATTGAGAAGCAAAGTCCTCTCTCGACGAATAAAAGCCAAACTCTATAAGTCGCTCACAATTCCCGTCCTGCTATATGGTGCAGAGGCTTGGACGATGACAACAACCGATGAGTCGACGTTACGAGTTTTCGAGAGAAAGGTTCTGCGAAAGATTTATTGTCCTTTGCGCATTGGCCACGGCGAATATCGCATTCGATAGAACGCTGAGTTGTTCGAGATGTACGACGACATTGAGATAGTTCAGTGAATTAAAAGACAGCGGCTAGTCTGGCTAGGTCATGTTGTCCGGATGGTTGAAAACACTCCAGCTCTGAAAGTATTCGACGCAGTACCCGCCGGGGGAAGCAGAGGAAGAGGAAGACCTCCACTCCGTTGGAAGGACCAAGTGGAGAAGGACCTGGCTTCCCTTGAAATATCCAATTGGCGCCACATAGCGAAGAGAAGAAACGACTGGCGCGCTGTTGTTGACTAGGCTATAATCGCGTAAGCGGTGTCTACGCCAGTAAAGAAGAAGAAGAATAAATATTGGGTTATTTAATTTAAATGCCCAAAATTTTTTATTATTTCCGATTTGGTTATAATGAAAAATGTTATAGGAAACGCTATTTGAAGCGCTTTCCCACTGAAAAGAACTGAAATAACCAAACTGAATGGCTAAAAACTGAATTAAGTTCATCGATGCACTGCTGAGTTAATTTAAATTAGTCGTTCGAAAATGTTCGCGGTTTAATTCTATTTTTTTGATGAGCTGCATATTTCAAGTTACTGTAATCAACACAAACAGCGGTCGTATGTCAAAACATTATGAATTTTGTGTATTGGGTAGTCGAAAAAGTCTTTTCGTATTTCTAATCAAACTTCAACTTATTTTTTGTTTTCATATTTTTACTAATAAATAAATCAATAAACAAATATACAAGGTGCATTCCAAAGCAAACAGGACAGGACAGGTAAAAAAAAAAGATAGTATTTTCGGCAAAATCAATTAATTTTATTCAAAATAGTCTCCTTCTGCTTCAATACAGCTTTTGGCATGGTCCAAAAGTATGTCGAACAAGTGTTTTAGCTCGTTGGCCGGTATGGCTGCCAGTATGCCGGTGCAAGCCTTTTCAATGGCCTCTACGTCTGCATAACACTTTCCTTTCATGGGCAAATGTATTTTTCCGAAAAGGAAGAAACCATTTCAAGTGAATACGGGGAGTGGTTAATGGTTTAAATGTGATTTTTGGTCAAATAATCAGTCACGAGCGTCCAATCGGATATTGGATTCTGAGCAATTTTTGGTCGTCAGTCAATTTGTGCGGAACAAATATTACACACACCTTTCGTAAGCCCGAATGTTCAGTCGAAATGCGATAAATTGATGTTTTGGAAATCTTCAATTCCATTTCAATGATGATTTCAGCTGTTTCTTGATGAAACACAGTTTCGATGGAATTTTCGATGATCACGCATTTTGGTCACTTTGAAAACGTTGAAACCACTAGTGCTCTCTGCTAAGGGATAAGCAATCGTCGCCATAAACTTGTTTCATCAATTGAAATGTTTCGGTAAAAGTTTTACCAATTTTAAAACAAAATTTTAAGTTGGCTGGCTCTTTGCTCGAAGTTCATTTTCGTATCGATAACACAAACATACTGACACTTAAAACGCAATAACTTCACTTCCAATCGGTGAAATGTCATGAAATTCACTGGAAAATCGATAAAAATAGCAGATTCTTACGCATTAGTCGTCACATAGATGTCGTCACCAGGGGGCACTAGATTCAAAAAGTCCTGTTTATTTTGGAAAGCAACTTGTATGTCATTTTGGTGGACATTTTTTTACCATTTCAAATTTCGAAATTTCCAGAAGGGAAGCGAGCGAACCATTGTTGTGCTACACGAACTGACACAGCATCGTCTCCGTAAACTTCACGAGTTTCATGGGTAGCTTGCGTGGCACTTTTCCATTTTTATTCTAAAAGTTCAAAAAATGCGAATTTCTTCATTACTTTCACTCATTTTTGAACAGCCAGTGCAGCCGCTGAACTATGTCAATGTCGCCGTATATCTCATACAGCTCATCGTTTCATCGACTGCGGGATTTGCAGTTGCCGATACGCAAAACTTTTCTCTCGAACATTCCTAAGGCCGACTCATCAGATAATGTCAGTGTCAATGCCTTCGCACCACATTAGTAGAACGTGAAAATTGAGGGACGTGTGGGATTTGATCTTTGTTTCTCGTGGAAGACCTTTACTTTTCAATTGCTTACTCAGTCCAAAGTAGCACCTTTTGGCAACAATGATTCTGCATTGGATTTGCAAGACTAGCGTTAGCAAATGACGAAATATAAAAGGAAGCCCATGTAGTTATGTATATACAGATATAAATGATCCGCATGATGAGACGAGTTGAAATCCGGTTGACTGTCCCTCCTTCCATCCGTGCAAGCTGTAGCTTAATATATCTTGATGGAATTCGGTATTGTAGATGAGCGTAATCTGACCACAGCCACTTAAGTGGTCACAACTAAGCCGAAAAGAAAATGCAAAACTGTTATTTTGTACAACGAAGCCCATTAACAAGTAATACTTATAGTTTAAAGATGGGGGTCAATGTGTGACTTATATATTTTAATATATTCAGTATATCTGAGCAAAGTCAAAAATTTATGCGATCAGTCTATCTCATTCATACTCTATATAATGGCATCCGACATTCCACCTGACTTTAAATCGTTAAGTTGGTCAAAACGAGGGATATACCTCTTGCAACTTGAAAGAGTATAAAATATTCATTTACACCTGAACTTAGCTCTTCCTTTCTTGTTTTATAATATTTCTTTTTCAATATTATTGAGTAGGCCACGAAGTGGCTTCAGACGAGCTGAGCGTCATTATCTGATAACAAAGTGCCTTTGTACTCAAAATAGATAAAATCAGGCCCCTAACGACGAAATTCTTAATACACGAATTTCAAACTTCCGCTTGAATTTGTCGGTCAATATTTGAGATGTCTTAGCTAAATTAAATGAACTTACAATATAGATTTGCTTGAGTTTAATTCTGAAAATGTGTGAAATTGGTGCATAAATTACCCCAAATTTCATATGCTATGTATAATGATTTTCGTTATTCTATGACAAATAATATAATTGCTTGGGAACATGTTCCGGGATATCCTTGAGTAATGGCAAAAGATAATCAGATAAAAAACAACCAGCCAAGATATTCCCTACTAGCCAAGCTATAATAATTCCTATTCATTTCGACTTTCCAACAGAACCTAATATTTCGCAGAAGCAGCATTTTTTATGAAACTAAGTAAGTGCCTATAATATACAGAAGTTAATAGTAAACCAATGTATATATAAATGATCAGTAGGACGAGCTGAGTCGATTTAGCAAGGTCCGTCTGTCTGTAAATTTTGAGATTCTGAAATTTCACACCCCTTCTTTTCTTCTTATGAAACTGCTCATTTGTTGCAGTCGCCGATATCGGTATACTATAACATATAGCTGTCATACAAAGTGACCGATCAAAATCAAGTTCTTGTATGGAATATTTCGTATATTGAAGGTTATTAGTTAGTATTAAATGCGTACGTGTTTGTATGAAAATGTAATATCGGGATTTTATATTGTAATTTTTTTTCATTGACTGATAAGTAATGATAGGCTGGCAGTGCGCGACGGGGCGCTTATCAAAATTGCCACTTAATTAAAAGTGCTAGTTGCTCACTTGCAGCGCCCTATGCGTTGTTATGCAGTCACATCGCTTTGTGAGTAGTGCTGTCAATTTTTCTGAAATAATTCTAATTTCGTGAACCACTTTTAATTTCTTAATCATTAATTTATTATTTGCGCATTCGAATAAAACATAATATTTTAGTTAAGTTTAGTTGTAGTTCTAATGAAATGTTTACTTTTTCAACAATTTTTTGATTTTCTGAGTTTTAAGTTTCGAGGCATACTAATTAAATACAAATTTACCAGCTTAAATAGCAAATTTGTATGTACCTAATATACTCTGTGCCAAAAAAAAAAAGGCAGGGGACATTTGAATTTAAACTGCGCGCGTCGAATGATTCGGAGAATTATTTTTTTTTAGGTTGGTAGTACTGTCAGTCACACTTATTTCAACTTTCATGTCAAAATATTCATTAGTGTTTGAGATACGTGTCGTTTTGTGAGCTGCTAAAAGTGAGTTTTTCGTTTTTTGCGATGTCGAAATTTGTTGAGCAAAGAATTTGCATTAAATTTTGTTTACGGAATCAATTTTCTGCTGCGGTTACGTTGAGGATGGTGCAGAAAGTCTTTGGTGATAAGGCAATGTCTAAAAAAAATGTTTACAAGTGGTATAGTGAGTTCCAAGCCGGCCGTGAACGAGTCGAAGACGAAGAGCGTCCAGGACGACCATCAACCTCAACCGACGAAGCTCACGTTCAACAAATCAATAATTTGGTGATGAAAACCCATCGATTAACGATTAGAGACCTTACTGATGAAGTTGGCATATCGAAGGGCTCAGCCATTTTGAAGGATGTTTTGGGTCTCAAATCTCGACTGGTACCGAAAAAATTGAATTTTTTTGAAAAAAAGCGTCGCGTTGAAGTGTATGAAACGATGCTTTCTGACTAGCAGGGTGTCATGAAACGCATTATAACTTGCGATGAGACTTGGACCTATGCTTACAACCCCGAAACAACCGATCAATCGAGCAAATATCGTGCCAAAAGAGAGCCGAGACCAAAAAAATCGCGTCAAAGTCGCTCAAAAATCAAGGTCTTGTTGACTGTTTTCTTCGATTATCGTGGTGGTCTGCATTATGAATTCCTTTCAACCGGTCAAACAGTCAATAAGGAATATTATTCGAACGTTATGCGTCGTTTGCGTAACAATATCCGCCTAAAAAAGGCCGGAATTGTGGAAAGACAATTCTTGGTTTTTACACCACGATAATGCACCATCCCATACTGCCCTCGTAATTCGTGATAATTTCGCCAAAAACACAACCCATATCGTGTCCCAACCACCGTATTCACCAGATCTGGCGCCGTGCGACTTCTGGCTGTTCACCAAGCTCAAAATACCGCTCCGGGGATACCGTTTTTATACGATAGAGAAGATTTAAGCCGCAGCGAAGACGGAACTGAAGGCCATCCCGGAAAGTGACAACAACCAGTGTTTCGAAGATTGGAAAATCCGTTGGCATAAGTGCATTGCATCGGGAGGGGATTACTTTGAAGGGGATGAAATTGATTTGAAAGAATAAATAAAGAATTTTTAAAATAAATACAATGTCACCTTATTTTTTGGGCACAGTAACTTTTTATAGTTTTCAAATAGTATAATGGTTCAAAATCATATGCCTTAAAGTTTTGATAAGCACATGGAACATATTTAACCCTGGCTCCCTTGATTTGACAGCAATTAATTTGATTGAGCTTCAATGGCGGTTGAGCCTTAATTAAATTCTAATTACATTGATCAAAAGATAACTTGGGAACTAGATCCAAATAATAGATAATTTAAAGTTGCCAAGAATAAAAGGAAATCCGTTTTTTGTTAATTAATCAAAATTATAAATATTATGGGCAATGAGTAATCTTATATTAAGTAAACCATATAATAAAAACGGAAGTTAAAGACCACCCGATTCCTATTATAAAATGATTTTGGCTATCGATTCTGATCTATTATACATGTGGGAAAACCAAAATATCTTAGAGATAAAAACATTATCGGTCATTCATCAACAAATACTACTTATATGATATACTCAGTACTTTTCAGAAATGTTTTAAAACTTAGTAATCCTTTACTCACTGTACTCTCCTTGCACAATTGAAATTACACAATAGTCTCCACATTTGTTCATTCTGCACATTTCAGGATAGCATGAAAAAGTAATCTACGATGGTAGTCCTTGGTCAAATCAATATTGGAGACCATTGCTATTGCCTTAACCGGACTGTTTGTGCAGCCGGAAGGGCCGTACTATATATCGCAGGTGTCCTTACAAATAGCAAAAATGTCGACACAAATGTTAGCACAGCAATTGTACTCACAGTTAGAAAGAAGTTAGTGAAGAAATAGCTACAGAATGTTTAGTCGCAAAAGCATATTGATCAGATCGCAGTAGATTTAAGTTGGTGTCTGGCAGCTTATATTAAGAAAGATCTAACGTCAATAAGAGAATCACCAGTATCGTAGAAAACGAATTGAGAGACATAAATACGATGCGTTTGGAACCGCAAATATGTCGATAAGGGACGATCAGACGGTGTACCAAACATGGATACAATAGCTAACAAAAACTGAAAAGTATGTGACACAAGGCTGAATATATTAACCTTTAATAATACTCACTCATACCATTCCAAAGATATTGAATTTTTTGTCCCCTCCTTCTCCTTCAGAAAAACTGAGCGTATTGGTTTGATGCAGCAGTACAGGAGAAATGTTAATGCCGCTGGTTATAGGTAACGCTGCGAAGTCCTGAGCTAGTCCTGAGTTTTTCACCGAAATAAAATCAGCACTAAAAATTTTATTGCGCAATGGGCCCACAATAAAAAGGCTTGGATGACAACTGTAATTTTTAGCATTGCCTTAGTTCTATCAAGGGGCAAATGAAGAAGCAAAATAGAAAAATTATTTTGTTCATTGACAACGCTATAAGCACCGGTTTAATAAATAAAAGAATTAATAAAAATTTAAAAACAAAATATAGATGAAAAATTATGCTTTCTCTGAGAACACTTATTGATGAATGCAACAATGCAAGTGAATTGTCTAAAATAATTTCTGTTTTGGATGCTATTCAGTTTTTGGTTTCTTCCTAGGACGAATCTTTCCCTCTTTCTTTGCTTTCAACGTGTTAGATTTCTTTGCCATGATTTTTAAAATGTCCTCCGCAAGAAGTTTTGAATTAAGAAAGTTTAATAAATCACAACTAAATTCGAAATGATTTAATACCGTCCATAGTTGTGAAAAATATGGAAAAATCGATAGGGTGATTTCCATGAAACTATTATTAAGAACGTGGTAGAGGAAATAAATCACATCTCCCAAGGAACTTCTTTAAGTGAAAGTGATGATGAGTGTACTGAAAACTATAATCTTCTTATTGCAAAGGAGGCTTTATCAAAATGAATGAATTTATGTATCAGCGCATCAATCAACTTTGCTACCGGAGTTTTTAAAGTTAAAAACGAAATTGGAACAAAATATCTTTTTCTTTACATGCGTAGACTTAAGGCTTATGCGATTATAGCCGAGTTAACAACAGCGCGCCAGTCGTTTCTTCTTTTCGCTACGTGGCGCCAATTGGATATCCGAAGCGAAGCCAGGTCCTTCTCCACTTGGTTGTTCAAACCGAGTGGAGGTCTTCCTCTTCCTCTGCTTCTCCCGGCAGATGAAAATATAAGCTTAACAAAAATAAAACAAACTAAAACAGATGCATATTTTTGTAAAACATAAATACGTATACAAATATGCATATATTGTAAATAATTTTTATGTTATGTTTTTATTATTATTATGAGTTTTTAAAATAAAGTAAATAAAATGAGAAAAAATCAATTCTTTATAACACGGACACTCGGACAAAAAGTGCTGAACAGCAGGTGTCCAGTTCAGACAGGTTTTACTGTACTCAGTGCGGCATGAAATTTTTAAATAATGTTAAACCATAAAGTAATTACAAGAAAATATGTGTACCAAAAATGTTTGCTGTGCCGCTAAGGTATTAGGATAAACAATATAATTATTTCACTGAGATAAAGCGTAAAAATAGTACAAATTCTGAGGCTCAGCCAGTACTTTTTATACTCTTGCAACCAGTTGCTACAAAGTATTATTTAACTCCGTTGGACTATTTTCTGTGGAGAGCTGTTAAAGATAAATGTTACGCCAACTATCCAGAAACAATTCAAGATCTAGAGTACGAGATTCCAGCTGCTGTAGCTACCATAAGGCCTGAAACCATCGAGAAAGAAAGTACTCCAAAATTGGGTGGATCGAATAAGCTACTGTAAACTTAGCCATGGTAGTCATTTGTCCGAAATTGTTTTCCACAATTAAATTCCATAAAACAACCTTTTAAATAAATGTTAGACCTTTGAAAAATATCAAGCCATTTTTTTTATTGACTTTTTAAATTTAAAGTTTTATATGACCCACCCTATAGTTTTGTTCACCTAACAGTTGTATGTATCACCTATAGAAAATCCTAGTAGCAAGAGACACCTGTAGGCAAAATTGTTTGAAAAAGTGAGAGTGACCCCACCCTCTAACGAGTTTAATGTACATACATAACTTCTAAACCGTTTAAGTTACATCAGCCAAATTTACTGAGTACACTGATCACGATACATACATATATCAATAACTAAATACACCAGAGACTTTAAATTTGTTCACCAATATGGTATAAGAGAGCCTTCTGGGAGCTGGTGCCGAAATTGGGCGATGGACTTTTTTTTTAAATTCCATATCTCGGGACCCGACCATCCGTTTTCGACATTCTTCTTACATTTTAATGTCACCACGCCTACTTCCCAGTGGCATAATTCTATTTAATTCCACTTGATTCGTTCAGTTTCCAGTTCACAAATTAAGAAGCAATTAATAGAACAGGATAAAACTGTATAATGAATAATGTCTTTAGTGTGTGTCACCTGATGAACAAAAATTGCTTAGTCCAATAAAAACGGTTCAAGCCCTTAGGTATTAGATCCCTATATCTATAGTGGACTTTTGATAGAAAATGTTGGTCATATCACATGTACAACTGAAATTAAGGGATAATCCGTCTCTTATAACGGTGTGTCTGTATGTCAAAAACGGGAAGAGTTGAGTAAATATTTCTCTGAGCCTCCCCTATATAACTAATATAAAGATTTTTGAACTTCCAAGTGACTTTATACTGCATATATCGGTCAATATATATATATTGGTTACTACCCCAATTTCCCAATAACTACTACATATTTTTTTAATGATTTTCATTTTTCTAAGAAACTTTATGTGTCTGTCAGTGTATGAGTTATATGCTTGTATTTCCTCTGACATTTTACACCTTAAGGTATTTCCCTGGCTTTGATTCTTGCAAGTGGCAAGAGTATAAAATTTTCGGTTACGCCCGAACTTTGTCCTTCCTTACTTGTTTATTTTTTTTATTTAGCTTGAAAACGCCTCCATTTCCATAGGTTAACCATATATATTTGCGTGACATTATGCAGTAAGTATGAGTATCAAATTTCTAATTTTTCGGAGGATAAATTCACACGTGTGGGACGTGCTTGCGTTAGACATGGCTTAAGCGACGCTCAATTCATCAGCGTAGGGTCGTTGTGGTCCGATTAGATACATACAAACATAACCTCTTCATGCCTATGGGGAATGTGAGCCAGTGCATACATAAATATGTATGTATTAGGGTGTGTCATTCTGAGGCATCCTTTTTCAACTGAAAAACAGGTCGAAGTCGATTACTTATATTACTAACTACTGAAGATTTAAGAGAAAACTCGATTCTCGAGTAGAATCTGGCAGCCATCGCGTGCACATACATATAATGATCTCCGAACAATAACCACCACAAAAAAATTATTTTTTTTCCATGTTATTTATATGGAAAACAGAAAGTTTGAAAGAGGCACCTCTTAATATTAATATTAAGAGCTCATCTTTTGAGTGACTTTTTTCACATTTTCGAAAGTTTTTAGCCTGTTTTTCAAAATAATTAATCAAAATTATAAATATTATGGGCAATGAGTAATCTTATATTAAGTAAACCATATAATAAAAACGGAAGTTAAAGACCACCCGATTCCTATTATAAAATGATTTTGGCTATCGATTCTGATCTATTATACATGTGGGAAAACCAAAATATCTTAGAGATAAAAACATTATCGGTCATTCATCAACAAATACTACTTATATGATATACTCAGTACTTTTCAGAAATGTTTTAAAACTTAGTAATCCTTTACTCACTGTACTCTCCTTGCACAATTGAAATTACACAATAGTCTCCACATTTGTTCATTCTGCACATTTCAGGATAGCATGAAAAATTAATCTACGATGGTAGTCCTTGGTCAAATCAATATTGGAGACCATTGCTATTGCCTTAACCGGACTGTTAGTGCAGCCGGAAGGGCCGTACTATATATCGCAGGTGTCCTTACAAATAGCAAAAATGTCGACACAAATGTTAGCACAGCAATTGTACTCACAGTTAGAAAGAAGTTAGTGAAGAAATAGCTACAGAATGTTCAGTCGCAAAAGCATATTGATCAGATCGCAGTAGATTTAAGTTGGTGTCTGGCAGCTTATATTAAGAAAGATCTAACGTCAATAAGAGAATCACCAGTATCGTAGAAAACGAATTGAGAGACATAAATACGATGCGTTTGGAACCGCAAATATGTCGATAAGGGACGATCAGACTTAGGTGGAGGACGGTGTACCAAACATGGATACAATAGCTAACAAAAACTGAAAAGTATGTGACACAAGGCTGAATATATTAACCTTTAATAATACTCACTCATACCATTCCAAAGATATTGAATTTTTTGTCCCCTCCTTCTCCTTCAGAAAAACTGAGCGTATTGGTTTGATGCAGCAGTACAGGAGAAATGTTAATGCCGCTGGTTATAGGTAACGCTGCGAAGTCCTGAGCTAGTCCTGAGTTTTTCACCGAAATAAAATCAGCACTAAAAATTTTATTGTGCAATGGGCCCACAATAAAAAGGCTTGGATGACAACTGTAATTTTTAGCATTGCCTTAGTTCTATCAATGGGCAAATGAAGAAGCAAAATAGAAAAATTATTTTGTTCATTGACAACGCTATAAGCACCGGTTTAATAAATAAAAGAATTAATAAAAATTTAAAAACAAAATATAGATGAAAAATTATGCTTTCTCTGAGAACACTTATTGATGAATGCAACAATGCAAGTGAATTGTCTAAAATAATTTCTGTTTTGGATGCTATTCAGTTTTTGGTTTCTTCCTAGGACGAATCTTTCCCTCTTTCTTTGCTTTCAACGTGTTAGATTTCTTTGCCATGATTTTTAAAATGTCCTCCGCAAGAAGTTTTGAATTAAGAAAGTTTAATAAATCACAACTAAATTCGAAATGATTTAATACCGTCCATAGTTGTGAAAAATATGGAAAAATCGATAGGGTGATTTCCATGAAACTATTATTAAGAACGTGGTAGAGGAAATAAATCACATCTCCCAAGGAACTTCTTTAAGTGAAAGTGATGATGAGTGTACTGAAAACTATAATCTTCTTATTGCAAAGGAGGCTTTATCAAAATGAATGAATTTATGTATCAGCGCATCAATCAACTTTGCTACCGGAGTTTTTAAAGTTAAAAACGAAATTGGAACAAAATATCTTTTTCTTTACATGCGTAGACTTAAGGCTTATGCGATTATAGCCGAGTTAACAACAGCGCGCCAGTCGTTTCTTCTTTTCGCTACGTGGCGCCAATTGGATATCCGAAGCGAAGCCAGGTCCTTCTCCACTTGGTTGTTCAAACCGAGTGGAGGTCTTCCTCTTCCTCTGCTTCTCCCGGCAGATGAAAATATAAGCTTAACAAAAATAAAACAAACTAAAATAGATGCATATTTTTGTAAAACATAAATACGTATACAAATATGCATATATATTCAAAAATGTATTAAATAATTAATTATTAAAAATGTATTGTAAATAATTTTTATGTTATGTTTTTATTATTATTATGAGTTTTTAAAATAAAGTAAATAAAATGAGAAAAAATCAATTCTTTATAACACGGACACTCGGACAAAAAGTGCTGAACAGCAGGTGTCCAGTTCAGACAGGTTTTACTGTACTCAGTGCGGCATGAAATTTTTAAATAATGTTAAACCATAAAGTAATTACAAGAAAATATGTGTACCAAAAATGTTTGCTGTGCCGCTAAGGTATTAGGATAAACAATATAATTATTTCACTGAGATAAAGCGTAAAAATAGTACAAATTCTGAGGCTCAGCCAGTACTTTTTATACTCTTGCAACCAGTTGCTACAAAGTATTATTTAACTCCGTTGGACTATTTTCTGTGGAGAGCTGTTAAAGATAAATGTTACGCCAACTATCCAGAAACAATTCAAGATCTAGAGTACGAGATTCCAGCTGCTGTAGCTACCATAAGGCCTGAAACCATCGAGAAAGAAAGTACTCCAAAATTGGGTGGATCGAATAAGCTACTGTAAACTTAGCCATGGTAGTCATTTGTCCGAAATTGTTTTCCACAATTAAATTCCATAAAACAACCTTTTAAATAAATGTTAGACCTTTGAAAAATATCAAGCCATTTTTTTTATTGACTTTTTAAATTTAAAGTTTTATATGACCCACCCTATAGTTTTGTTCACCTAACAGTTGTATGTATCACCTATAGAAAATCCTAGTAGCAAGAGACACCTGTAGGCAAAATTGTTTGAAAAAGTGAGAGTGACCCCACCCTCTAACGAGTTTAATGTACATACATAACTTCTAAACCGTTTAAGTTACATCAGCCAAATTTACTGAGTACACTGATCACGATACATACATATATCAATAACTAAATACACCAGAGACTTTAAATTTGTTCACCAATATGGTATAAGAGAGCCTTCTGGGAGCTGGTGCCGAAATTGGGCGATGGACTTTTTTTTTAAATTCCATATCTCGGGACCCGACCATCCGTTTTCGACATTCTTCTTACATTTTAATGTCACCACGCCTACTTCCCAGTGGCATAATTCTATTTAATTCCACTTGATTCGTTCAGTTTCCAGTTCACAAATTAAGAAGCAATTAATAGAACAGGATAAAACTGTATAATGAATAATGTCTTTAGTGTGTGTCACCTGATGAACAAAAATTGCTTAGTCCAATAAAAACGGTTCAAGCCCTTAGGTATTAGATCCCTATATCTATAGTGGACTTTTGATAGAAAATGTTGGTCATATCACATGTACAACTGAAATTAAGGGATAATCCGTCTCTTATAACGGTGTGTCTGTATGTCAAAAACGGGAAGAGTTGAGTAAATATTTCTCTGAGCCTCCCCTATATAACTAATATAAAGATTTTTGAACTTCCAAGTGACTTTATACTGCATATATCGGTCAATATATATATATTGGTTACTACCCCAATTTCCCAATAACTACTACATATTTTTTTAATGATTTTCATTTTTCTAAGAAACTTTATGTGTCTGTCAGTGTATGAGTTATATGCTTGTATTTCCTCTGACATTTTACACCTTAAGGTATTTCCCTGGCTTTGATTCTTGCAAGTGGCAAGAGTATAAAATTTTCGGTTACGCCCGAACTTTGTCCTTCCTTACTTGTTTATTTTTTTTATTTAGCTTGAAAACGCCTCCATTTCCATAGGTTAACCATATATATTTGCGTGACATTATGCAGTAAGTATGAGTATCAAATTTCTAATTTTTCGGAGGATAAATTCACACGTGTGGGACGTGTTTGCGTTAGACATGGCTTAAGCGACGCTCAATTCATCAGCGTAGGGTCGTTGTGGTCCGATTAGATACATACAAACATAACCTCTTCATGCCTATGGGGAATGTGAGCCAGTGCATACATAAATATGTATGTATTAGGGTGTGTCATTCTGAGGCATCCTTTTTCAACTGAAAAACAGGTCGAAGTCGATTACTTATATTACTAACTACTGAAGATTTAAGAGAAAACTCGATTCTCGAGTAGAATCTGGCAGCCATCGCGTGCACATACATATAATGATCTCCGAACAATAACCACCACAAAAAAATTATTATTTTTTCCATGTTATTTATATGGAAAACAGAAAGTTTGAAAGAGGCACCTCTTAATATTAATATTAAGAGCTCATCTTTTGAGTGACTTTTTTCACATTTTCGAAAGTTTTTAGCCTGTTTTTCAGTTGAAAAAAAAAGGTTGCCTCTAAATGACACACCCTAGTATGTATGTAAGAGCAAATAATAATATGTTCATGATGATGATGATTACTTTGTTGTGCTTTAAGTTTTGCTTTGTTGTAATCATAATGAAACTGAAAAATTCTTCAAAAAATAAGGTTAGGATACGTATCCCCTAAATCGCTAAAGCTACGACAACCAAATTTTCCTAGCGCGAATATTATAAGAACATACCTATCAACGTCTGAAAATGGATGAAATCCAAAGATAATCCGCTCACTCTTCGTAAAACGGCACTGCTAAAAACTACTAAATGACCAATAAATCAATAACTAAATACGCCAGAGACAGTAAATTTAACACCAGAGATGGCATAAGAGGGCTTTAGTGGAGCCAGTGTGAAAATTTGATGATGGGCTCGACCGATTCCGACTAAAATTAGTTAACTTTTGACCGAAAATATGTATGGGATATACAACTGAAATTCAGTTATAGAATTCTTCCTAATTTAAATATTTTCGAACTTCCGGTTACCTTATGCTGATATCGTCAAATATGTGAGTTATCTCAATGGAAAGAGCGTGTTTTACTCGTAACAGTGCTATCTTTGTGAGTAATATAGATAAAATTGATCGAAAGGTTGATCTATTCCCATGGTTAATAGATTAAATAAGGTCAGCACTCTTCAACTGCCTTATACTACATACAGGTATAATATTTCTTTTTTCTAACAAGCCTTATACCGAATGTATCGGTCAGTGTATGAGTTATGTGTAGTATAAATAATGGGTTGTCACAAAAGTCTTGCGGTATTTTTATTGAATTAATTCGTGTGGCACCATACATCGAGCTTCTTAGTGACTCCAAGCTTCTTCAAATGGCTTATAACGGTTTGATAACTACTATGCCGGTCTCTTTCGACCAATTCAGCGATTTTATCGCAATTTTCGACGACAGGCGTTCCGAAGCGTGGCGCATCTTCGACCACCTCTACACCAGAACGAAAACTTTGTAACCATCGTTGTGCGGTGGAAATGGAAACTGTATGAGGTCCATAAACTGCACAAATTGGCTTGAGATGCATTTTTGTCTTTATTGTAGTAGTCCTGTAAAATATGCCGTATTTTCCCTTTATTTTGCACCATGTTTGCGACGCTATAACTCACGAACGACTTAAAAGAAACGACAATCAATCAAACACGTATTATCGCGTGAAATGAGCTTTCCAAAACGGTATGGCATGACCCGATGCGACGAATAAAACTAGAACTACGCGCTTTCAGCGCCAACTAGCGAAAATACCGCAAAACTTTTTTGACAACCTAATATTATACATCCATGCTTTACTATAGCAGATTCATAGATACTACTACTAATATCATCTACATGATTTCTAGTCAGTCCCTAGATTTAAAAGATACGTATACAAATTTGGCAACTGAGGAACAATTAGTTAATGTGATATATCATTTTGGGTGAGTTTACAAAAAATTGATCAAGAAGTATTTCGTATGTTAGCAAAACGTTGCTTTTTGGTACAAAAATACTGTTGAATTTGGACTTCGCACCAGGGAAATCAACCCTTATAGATATTTGTTAAGTCGGAAAAAGGCGAAATAAGCACCGAGGACAATAAAGGCAGTGAACGCACATAATGAACCGGTCCTTAAGCGTGGAAAGACGAAAAAGTTGGCTGGCAAGGTTCTATTCTACCATTCCCAATATTCAGCTATTGTATTACCATATTTCAGAGGAAGGATAAAATTGTACGCATATACTTCATCGTTTCAGTTTAAATATTGCACTGCTCTGGGCAATGCTTCGAAAAGATTTCCGTATATCTTAAATTATAATAGACCTTTTTATCAATACTGCAGTTATTCCGGTATTTTTTATGTTAGATGTCCCGTTTCGTTTGTTGTGAATGCATTTGCGTCCTTCGCCCATAATTAGTAAAGTAGCCGCAATGCCTTGACGACGAAAATGTAAATGCCATTTTTTGTTGCGATATTAAAAATATTTAATGACATGCTTATGATTTGAAATATAATTTCGGTAGATATGATATGATATATCTAAATAAACTACACTTTACACAGTATTAGAATTAAACTTTATTTTGGAACTTTTAATCAAATTACAGTTTTTAATTACAGTTTTTTAATTACTGTTTTTAATTATAGTTTGTATAAATTTGCCGCTCGCAATGACATTGAAAATTATTATATCAAAGTATTTCACTTCACAAAAATACCGAAAATATTAGATTAAAAATACCGAATAAACACTTTCCGCCGATTACATCATTTTAACGATGCCTTCGTCTGCGGAGTTGCCACCGATCTACTATATTCCCACATTCGGCCGTCCTGATGTGTTATTCGACCCGAATGACAAACTCCATGGTTTGATAAATTCACATAGAGTACTTGTCTTTCTTGGTCCTTTGTCATTTCCTACCTTCTCTACTTCATATCTTCCGGGGTTTAACTTAGCGGTTATAACGTATGATCCAAGATATTTAGGTTTTAATTTTGTGTTTGTTCCGAATTGTGTTTTCTTTATTGCAACCAGTTCTCCTACCTTATACTCCTTCTCTGCTTTTCGATTCTTGTTAAAATTTTTGCGATTTTCCGTTTGAATTTTATTTATATTTTCTTGAGTTTTTTCTCTAATTGTGTCTCTCTCTAAATTCAGTTCCTCTAAAGTTAATTCGTAAAGTATTTATTTTAAGTCCAGTAAATTTCCCAATAATTGAATGCACTTTCCCTGACCGTTATCACGCTTTGTGGATTTCCGAAAACAACCGCCTGCTTCAACAATACGAGTATGCCAAACACCTCCTCTGCCCCTGTAGATTTTGTTAGGTATAACCAAACAAATTCACTAAATCCATCTAAACAACTAGTTTGTGATTGTACTTTTTACGAATTTCTGCCAATGGACTGACGTGGTCTGTAGTATATGATAGGTGCCCAAAGGTTCACATGCTTTATTGATTGGATTCAAAAGACCTTCTGTTTCCCCGACTTGGCCTCAATGATTATGCATTCTACGAAACTTCCAATTACTTTACCAATTTTAGTTTTTAATCTTGGGATAAAATACAATTTTTCAATAATGTCCTGGGTTTTCTTTGTTGCAAAATGGCCTCGATTGTATGCTAGACGTATTATTTCGTCTTCCATTGAAGTTTTTATCACTAAAAGTCCTTTGTCGGGGTCTTTATATAAAATTTCATTTCTTAAAAACTAATCTTCGTATTGTTCCTTTACCAAAATTTCCTTAACAGCCTTAATTCACTCATTATTTTCCTGTGCCTCTCGTAATCCAAACTTTAGCGAGTCTTCTATTATTAAGCAATATGCTCGGCTGAGTGCCTTAAGCGCGTGTTCTATGGTGTAATCGTATTGTTGAAGATATACTGCCCACCTCATTATTCGGTCTGTAACGTCACGTTTGTTCATTATTGATGCGAAAGCATTGCAGTCCTTCACTATTTTAAACTTTAAGTCCCTGAGATAAACTCGCCACATTTTTACCGATATAATTACTGCTAATACTTCCAGTTCATAAGAACTATACTTTTACTCTTTTTCAGTGGTCTTCCTACTCATGTATTCTATTGGATGTAATTATTAATCTTCTCCGTCTTTTTGTAACTACACTGCCCCATGACCATATTTCGATGTATCAGTATGAATGAGAATGAGTTCATCGGATTAAACAGTTTTAGAGCTGGCGCATTCGCTAATGCGTTCTTCAATTCCTGAGGTTTATCTATCACCGCGTAATTACAAACGAAACGTTTAAAAAATTATGCTAATTCTAAGAATCGTTGAATTTCGTTCTTACTTGACGGTATCGGAAACTTTTCAGCAGCGCTTGTTTTTACACTTGAAGGCAATATTCTGCAATTTTCTATAATGGTACCTAAAAAGTTCACGCAAGTGAGGAAAGTTGGGAGGATGGAGTCATGTGTAGAAGTTCACGAAAGTGAGGAAAGTTCTCTGATCGCCATTCACTTGGTACTGGACAGAAACGATTCCTTTACATATGATTCAAGCAACTCACGAATCCGATCTTTGACCAAGTATCCTCTGGGTAGCCTAAGAACATCTGTTTGCAGGCGAGCTAAAGTGAGAAGGCGAAACATCCCCTGTATGGGGTTGTGCGCTGGGTTTGGGACCCGCCACGTAAAAAAACACCCCCAATGAAAGGAAACAACAAGCCTCGGATTAGTGCCCCCCTTTTTATGACGACCATGGCAAACGAAATAAGGACTACGAATTGAGGGCATGCACCTGGAATATCTGGTGCCGCTGCCCAGCTGGTTGATGTCCTCGTGAAAATAAAGGCTGACATCACTGTTCAAATATCATTGATCATTCTTACTTATCAGCAAAGCCGAAATTCTACCAAATATAAATATCTATTTATATATTGATATACATATGTACATACATATCTACATAAACATCCAATGCCCATCAAATAATAATCTATACTAATTATATAAAATCGCTTATATGAAAAATGTTTGTAACGGCTAATCTCCTAAAGTTCTGAAGCGTTTTTTATAATTTTTTTTTTTAAATAAAGCATTTGCTCTAGGCTCACGAGTGGCATACTTATTTTTTTTAATTTTCCGAAATCAAATCCTTTTTCTTTCGGGTTGAAGTTTTTGAAAAACCAAAAATATTGCAAGCATAAGGTTTTTCGTTCACCAAACGTAGTCTACAGCGAAGCGCGCTTTGTGTGTGTGCGTGTGCCCTTTATCGTTTGCGGCACGCATTCTCTCTCTTTTCCATCTCTGCACATCTTTTCCAGCATAACGTAATGAAGTAAAGTACATACATAGTATGCACTCTCTCTCTTCCATCTCTCGCATCTTTTACTACATAACTTATTGAAGGAAAGTACAAAGAAAAAAAGTTTGCATATATAAATGATCGCAGAACAAGTGAAATAACGCTAAACAGCACAATCAAATGCCCACATAAATTGCCGTACGCATGCAAGTATGTAGATATGTAAACACAGTGTCAACTATATTTACTCTGTTTTACAGTTACTTATTTTGCAGCAACGCACCGTTGCTTGAATTGCTTTTCTTATTGTCTTTGTACTTTTTTGTAACAAACAGAACGCTCTCCGTAAGGAACATCCAAAAACCAATAAAATCAAATATTAAGATGCAATGTGGTTTTCATGTGTGTCTGCGTAATACTTGCTGGTTTCTTCTAACTTTATTGTATTTATGATCGTATTCTGCAAAGGGTAGAGTAAAATTGAAAATTTATTGTCTTTAAATCAAAAGGTAAAGATTAGATTTAAGCGAAACTAATTTGGTTAATAAAAGCAAAATCTCAATTATTTAGATCTTCATCAAATAGACGGCAAATTCAGCTACGACGAAATGAGACGGTCGACGAGAGTGCAAATCGCGTAGAGAATGTAAGGTTGCAAATGATGCAGAATAGACAAGGGGCGATTGCTTTCAAATCAGCGTTTAACTATAGACAGGATTGTAATTATTTGGACCATTCCCTTTTATTCATTGGTCGAATGTATGGCATTTGCAATTTTTGTAAGGCTAAAAAGTGGGTGAAAGAGGCACCAGATATGTGTTGTAGCAAGAGCCATGTAAAACTAATAGATATAGGTGTCTTTATTGTTCTGAACAGAAAAGGTCGCAGCGTCGCTGCCTTTGTTGACATATTTACAAATGTATTTAATTGCTTGCACAGAATCGCAGTACTCTACATTGATGTGGGCGGAGAAACACTTGGAAAGAACGGGGCAATATGGAATAATCCATCGATTGTCGACTTTGTACCCAGAGGCAAGTAAATGGGTATGTCCACCATCCGCTGGAGATGCGGTCGATATAACTCTTAAAGATTTAAGATCTTCGCATGCGGCAATGGGTGGAGTTACATTCGTATTCACAGGAGACTTTAGACAAACTCTACCGGTGGTTCCTAAGGGTACAAGAGCAGATATTGTTAACGCGTGCATAAATAAATCGGAATTGTGATCTCATGTACAAAAATTAAAATTGACTGCAAATATGCGAATAAATCTTTGTGGAGCTGGGCCATCCAATCGGTTTGCAGAGTTCCTACTTAAAATAGGTAACGGTTGCAAATCTTTCACCAAAGATAGTTATGTTATGCCAGATATTGCAGGAACCTGTGTTAGAACATTTGACCAACTTATTGATAACGTGTATCCAGATATTATTAATTTGCACTACAAGGACTCTAAGTGGTTATATGAGCGAGCTATAATTACTTCGACGAATTCCGCTGCAGACGAAATTAACAAAGCCGTTTGTCAAAGAATATTATCAGAATATAAAATTTACAATTCTTTTGACACAGTGGGAGCTGAAGGAGACGTTGTTCACTATCCAACGGAGTTTCTTAGCTCTCTTAATCCCTCGGGACTACCTCTATTTCAACTAGAACTTAAAATTGGTACGCCAATAATCCTTCTACGAAATCTTAAGCCTCCCAATTTATGTAATGACACTCGACTGAAGATAACGCACTTGATGCCTAATATAATTCAAGCAAACATTTTAGCCGGACCTGCAGCCGGCGAAAGCACAATGATCCCTCGCATACCAATGATACCTCAGATCTTCCATTTAGTTTCAAAAGAGTACAGTTCCCCGTTAAGACGTGTTTTGCGATTACCATTAATAAGCCCCAAGGGCAAACATTTAATACTGTTGGCATAGATCTTCGAAACGAAGTATTTTCTCACGGTAAATTATATGTGTCTCTGTCACGAATTGGTTCTCCGCAAAATCAAACTGTTCTCATTTCTGGCAATGGAAATAAAACAAAAAATGTTGTCTTCACTGAAGTTTTTAATTATTAAAATATATCCTTTTTGGTTATTGTTCCAAAATACATGAATTATAGTATACCTTATTTCATAACTTGAATTAATATTTACTCTATACAATTCAATTTATTTTAGTTATGTAAGAGTTTTGAATTGTTACCTTTTTGTTATCTATTTTTAATTTTTCTGTAAAAAAGAACTTAATAAACAAATTATTTATAACGATAATGAATTTAAAAGTGTTTGCAATTAATTCAAATATGGGTAGTAAATATTTGTAAGTCTAACATAAGTTACACATTATACTCATGTACGTGTGTTTACATGTACGAATAAAGGTATTCTTTTATTTGCATTTTAAACTACATTAAACTCTTTTCAATACCCTCATCGTTTCAGTTTTTGCGGCGTAACAAAGTACGCTGGGTATTTGCTAGTAAAAATATATGGGTAAAGACACAAGTCATAAATTTACAGATGTGATAACATTAAACACACACACACATGTTTTAAATGGTACACTTGAAAACAACCCCATGTCAAGCAGCAATAAACAATATGCTACAATACATACACATATATTTAGTTATTCAAGATAGTTTTAAAATTTGTATATAAGCAAGGAAAATATCAAAATAAAATCAGATTTGAAAGACAATCTCAATAGAAAAGATTCATTTTATTTATATTTTTACTTTCCCCCACCAGTAGTAATGAAAATAAAAAGAAACATTTCAAATAAAATAGCAGTGCCTATCACTTATTGCCCCCCACCCGAGGTAAGGAATAAGTGACGCAACGCTGCAATAATTTTTACTAAACATTTTGGTCCATTCGAGCCTTAATATTTGGAGCTCAAGCTACAATAAAACTCAAGAATTGAGTATTAGAAAGCCTTATACTGAGAATAAGGAACAGGATGCGGAAACCGTAATAGCAAAAGACTATACGCAAAAATCCTTTAACTGCGATTCAAAGGGATACTCAACTGCTATGAGTCGCGGCACAGCAAGGTCAACTAGCCGACCAAACAATAACCTCCAACGATCCCTTTGAAGAATAAAGCGCAATACTACAAAAAAAAAGCGGTCAACATGGGAATCAACAGAGGAAAGATAATTGAGAGCCAACTTGACATAGACGAAAAAGTCCTGCAAACATACAATAATACAGCGGGCAAATCGATAAGAAAATCGAAAGTTGAAGAGCTATGTAAATAAATATGTTATTAAAATACAAAAAGAATTTGACGCTAACCACGAAAAACTAATGGTGAATGGCATAAGTGAAGAGGACTATGATTCTTATGACAACATAACAGAGCAAATTGAAGAAATGATTCAACAATTCAAACAAGCTCTTAAAGAAAAAGTTGAATTTGCATTGTCAGAAAGAAAACAGAAACCTCAATCTGGCACACAAGAACAACAGCAAACTACGTCAGATAAGAAATTTGCTATTTTTAGAAGGAAATTTGAAAACATTCGGAAGCAAATGGCTGACTTGAGTTTCGAAGTGGTTGTCAAATCTGATCAAATTGCATATTTGGAAACGCTGTTTAATAACATAGAAAACACGTACAGCAGCGGTCCTTCAAAACATTTTAATTTTGAAATTGAGGAAGCTTACGATGAAATAGTAGCACAATATTATAAAGAGCTCCCTCGTTTAAAAAATGGCTTAAAAATTGAAAGGCCAAAAATAACATTTCGTCATTATTTGGAATTGGAAAAACTGAAAATGCAAAATTTCTATGGGGAAATAAAAGAATGGGCTAATTTTTTCAACGTATACCAAGACATGGTACACAACAACGATCAATATCTAACTCTGAAAAAATGCTTCGTTTACGCTATTGCTTGAAACGTGAAGCTGCTCGTCTGATTCAACATTTGCAGATATCAGCCGATAATTACAAAGCAGCGTGGAGTATCCTTAAAGAAAGGACAACAAACGGATTTTGTTCACGACACAGTGGGACAGAATAATTAATGACTGATCCATTAATATAGACAACGCGGAAAGTGTAAGGCAGCTAGACACTACAAACGAACGCCTCAATGCAACAAAGTCATTGGGCGTTAAAACAGAAGAGGCTTATCGCTTTATAGCTCGAATCATTGTTCGGAAGCTAGACAAGGAAGGGCTCGGATTATATGAGTAGTTTGTAAGAAAGACCAGGGATATTCAGAAATTATCTGAATTTCAAGGATTTCTGGACCAGCAGTTCCAGACATTAAAAGCAGTAGAGGATAAACAACAATTGTACAAAAACAGCAAGTTACAAACATATAAAGCAAACCATATATCTTTCAACGCAAGGCCGCAAACTATAAAATGTACCTGTTGCAAGATATTAAGTCATATAATTACTGATTGCCGAAAATTTAAGAATATATCTTTAGAAGAGAGTCTTAATATGCCAAAGATAAAAAAAATTGCTACAGATGCCTCAACCATAATTGGTTCGAAAACTGTGATAATAATTCAAAATGCAAAATTTGCAATAAAAATCATAACGAACTTCTGCATCCAGACTCTGGGGATAGTAAAGCATCAATGTCAACAAAATCAGCATCCACAAAAATAATTCTGGCCTCAGCTCAGATGAAAGCAAAGGCGGCAAATGGCGAATATATATTGTTAAGAGCTCTAATTGACAAAGGGTCTCAAATAACATCAATATCTGGAGAAGCATCGCAGATATTAGGTGCACCAAGGACAAAAATCCAAAGAAAACTCCATGGGTTGGGAGGTGTTGTGGTTGGTGAATCAAAATTCAAGGTTCAGGTATAAATAAAACCAAGATTCATAAGCCAACATGTGGAAAAAGTAGATGCAGTACTTTTATCATCACTGACCACTACTCAACGAGATCAATCATTTAAATATGATATGAAACAATGGAAAAATTATACACTTGCTGATCCATTGTTTAATAAAGCAGATAGAATAGACATAGTAATTGGTGGAGACATTTTTAGCCGAATCATTGAAGACGGTGTCAAAAAAAGTGACGGAGTCCTTGGACAAGCCCCTTTGAAGTTGGTCGCCTTTTCGCGGCGAAGAGGCTTAAGTAAGAGTAAAGTATGCATCCAAAAGGAAACGCACTCTAATCTTAAGAAGAGGGACACCTCATAATTCCCACAATAGTGATATGGATGAATAAACCCTAGGTTTTATGCCCATCTCCTATTGTGCAACTATGGGGATACCCGCATCAACACCACCCTAAGCCAAGGTGTCGAGGTACCCATGCCAAAGGCTGAATGGTCAGCGGGGTGTAATAAATAGCTGATTGCGAACGGTCCTCTCCGATGCCCGAGCGAGGTCGGAGGTATAAAAGCCTTCTCTCCGCATACCGGCTCTGCGGACGAGTGACCGGCCCTTTCCGGCCTACTCGTGGGACCAAAAATGAACAATAACTCAACAACAACAACAACTACCAAATTGACGACAAGAGCGAGACAAAGGACATGCACAGGAATCCCATAACGGACTCCGAAGAGGACGAATTGCTCGCCTCCAGCCAGAAGACGAGTAAGAGTACTACCGGACATACTAACCAAAGTATACCGGTAGATACAGCAGTGAAAACATCAGATACAAGGAAGGAAGCGTCCACCTCCAAGGCAGCCATGAGCACCAACCAAAGTGCACTGGCGGCTAAAGGAGAAAGCAAACAGAAACGCAAGAAATCCCAAAATCAGCTGAAGAAAAACCGGTTCCAGAAGGCAGTCTTCATACTAGGCAAAATAGCCAAAGATCAGGCAGCAGGTACCCCAGTTGATGAGGCTGAAACAAAGCGCCTCAAATCAATAGTAGAGGAATATGAAAGCTACCTAAAAAGGAAGCAATCACAATCTCAAGAAGAGAGCAAACGAGAGAGCACTTCTCAGAAAAGAAACCGCTCCATCACAGAAGTACAAGGAACTCTGCCCAAAAAACCGAGGCAGAGTGAAGGTGAACACAGCAGCACAACAACGGCAAGGCATTTCTGCGATGTAGCCAGGGATAGCAAATGGTCATCACAGACGGAAATTCCTCCTCTCCGTGAAGTATACAGGAGAGATGGGTGAAGATCGACGTCAGATTATCAAGTATGGTGCTAAGCTATGTACTCGACAATCCTGCTGGTCCTCACCCGGAGTTTGACTCCTCTGAGACCCTCAGTGGCTACAGGGTCATCAAGTGCCCGGACCAGGCCTCGCTAGATTTCCTGACGGGTAGTGTTGCTAAAATCAGCAACGCCTTTGTAGGCGAAGAGACCTCATTCTCGCATTTGGCATTAAGCTGCAGAACAAATCTATACCTGGTATAGATGAGTGGCAGCTAATCAAGGAGGAAAAACCGAACAAAGCAAGCAAGCCAATACTAGTGGCCATTTGCGATGAGTCCATTGAGGCTCTGAAGAAGACTGACTACAAAATCAGCTTCGGAATCCGCAAAGCCAGACTAAAAATCTTCCAAGGCGACAAAGCGGCTGACGAAGATGACATGGAAGGGGTCGACGACGCCAGCCAGTTGCTAAGGAATGTGGACATCGAAGAAACCCGAGATGCCTAATAGCTTAAAATACGTACATATAAACCTGTAGCACTCGAAGAGTGCTATAGCGAATCTGACAACCCTAATGAACCCTAATACATCAGTCTAGTACAGGAGCCCTAGGCTAATGAAGATACCATAAAAGGGCTAAACAGCAGCAACTATAACCTTTTTTACACACGGAACAAATGTAAACCTAGGGCATGCATTCTTATCAATAAAAGTATAAATGCATTTTTTTGTCCTAATTACAGCACAGCAGATATCACAGTGGTAAAGGTGGAACAGAAAGAAAAGCCCTTCTTCTTGGTCTCAGCCTACTTGGCCCTTGACGAAGACATACCAACGGGCCCGCTTAACAGAATAGTAGAGGAGAACAGGAAGGAAAATGTCCTAATAGGGTGTGAATCAACCACCAGAGATGAGTCACTCTTGCAATATATTCTTAATAGTAATCTAAGCATATGCAACAAGGGCCAACTCAGACAGTCTCGTTGTGGATAGCTGGAGGGTATCCGATGAGCCCACCATGTCGGATCACTCCTGGATACTCTTCAGCATCCGCGAGAAATACAGTGCACCTCACACATATCGGAACCCTAGAAGAACATCATGGGAAAAATTTACCAGTATAACAACAAAATACCTTGAAAGGGGAGGCAATAAGAGTATCACAATTCGTCAGGAACTAGATTCAGAAGTAGAGAAGTTGGAAAAAATCTTAACCACAACTTTGAATAAATCTACTCCGCTAACAGTTTTGAAAAAGAGAAAGTCTCTTATTTCGTGGAACAGTGAACTCAAGAATTTGAAAACACAACTAAGGAAAGCTTTCAATAAGAGTTTTAGAACCAAAATCTGGCAGCCATATAAAGATATTATGAAAAGATACAAAAAAGCAGTCCGGAAAGCAAAAAACGACTCATGGCGATCTTTCTGCACATCGATAGAAAGTTGCAGAGAAGCCGCTAGGCTGAGTAAAATGCTATCCAAAGATCATATTAATATTGCTTACATTAGGGCGGAGGCAAGTGATTGGACCTCCTCGGCAAAAGAGTCTCTGGAGGTACTAATTAGAACACACTTCCCCGGGAGTCAGCAAACACCTTCGACGAGGGTTCAATCAGAACCACCGTTGAACGCAGCTGATTATCAAAGCCAAATAGTAGACAAAAGCAAAATCAAATATGCCATAAATAATTTTGCGCCATTTAAGGCAGCAGGTCATTTACCGCTGAAGGATCTGCTATCCTTCATGCAGTTAATCACGCAAAAAAGACTAAAGGAAAGTTCCTCATCTGTACAGACAGCAAATCGTGTATGTCTGCAATAACGTCTCCTTCCAATCGCAATCCCATAATAGAAGTTATCAGGGACGCGGTCATTGGTGCCCCTCAGAAAATCCAAGTCATGTGGATCCCTGGCCATGCTGGTATTACAGGCAACCACTTTGCAGACCTCGCTGCAAAAAATGTAGCCAGGACTCCTGCCTTAACATACTATGTCTCATCCAAGCAAGACATTTCTAACCTTATCAAGCAAAAAAGGCATCAAAAAAACGCAAGCGAATGGAAAACATTTAAACATCACTACGCGGTCATAAACCCAGCCAGAAATCGAATAATCTACTCGTCAACAGTTCCAACTAGCGCAATGAAGACATATACTCGATTAAGGATTGGACACACCACCATAACACACGCCCACTTACTATCGGGTAAAAGCCCATCCATTTGCCCCCTTTGCGAGGACACCGCTTCTATCCAACACTTACTCACACTCTGTCCGATGCTTCACTCAACAGCCCACAACTCTGGCAACATTGATCTCATAAAACTACTAAGCGAACCTTCAGAAAAAAACGTTATGATTGTATATAGATTCTTAAAAACCAACGATTTGTTAAAATATATTTAAGCAACTTACATCTTTACTAACCCTTAGCATAGAATTTTTACCTAGTTATAATTACAAGGCGGCTGAAGGCCTCGTAGCCAGTGCTGCGTTTATGTATTTATATAATAAAACTGTTTTTGTTATATGAATTATTATAAATAAATAAATAAAATAAAGGCAGCAGGTCAAGACGGGAGTATGCCCATAATGTTGCAAAAACTGTTAGAACCAATAGTTCAAAGGCATGAAAATATATACAAAGCTAGCATTCAACTATCTTACATCCCAAAGAAGTTGGAAAGGAAGTAAAGTAGTGCTCCTTCCAAAACCAGGCAGAAGAACACACGAGAATGCCAAGGATTTTAGACCTATAAGCCTTACCTCCTTTATGCTGAAGGTACTGGAAAGGCTAATAGATCTACATGTAAGAACAATAATGGCGGAGAAGTTATCGAAGTCCCAACATGCGTACATAAAAGGCCGATCAACCGAAACTGTCCTTCACGAGGTGATGAGTGCAATTGAAAAATCACTACACCACAAACAATACACCATGGCTGCTTTTCTAGACATAGAAGTAAATGCGATAATTAATTCTTTGGCGCATGGTGGCATAGATGACACAGTGGGCAGATGGATACTATCGATGCTTGAGAATAGGAAGACTAGAGCTTCAAACGGCGCTGCAACACAACACAAACAAGTTATCTGAGTAGAGGGACGCTTAAAGAGGGGGTCCTCTCTCCGCTTCTATGGATTGTAGCGCTGAACGGAATACTCCTCCAACCAAACGGTGGAGGAGTGAAAGCAGTAGCGTATGCAGACGATATAGTTTTGTTGGTATTGGGCATGTTTCCGTCAACAGTCAGCGAGATTATGGAAAGAGCACTTAAAAGGTTAATCCTATGGGCTAAAAACAATGAACTAGGAGTTAACCCGAACAAACCAGAACTGATGCTATTCACAAGCAGAACCAAAATACCTCAATTTCAACTTCCGGTACTAAATGGAACAACACTCACTCTATCCCTATCTAACCCATAGCTAAATACTTGGGAGTGGAGATTGACACCAAACTGTCCTGGAAAATAAATATAGAAAAAAGAATAAACAAAGCATACATGACCTACTATACTTGTAAGAGAATTGTCAACAAGAATTGGGGCCTCAAACCCAGTATAATCATGTGGATATATACGGCTGTCAAAAGACCTATACTTACATATGGAGCTCTGGTATGGTGGCCAGCGCTAAACAAACAATACAACGTCAAAAAACTAAATGGTATACTAAGAGCAGGACGTGCAAGTGTTACTGTTGCAATCAGGTCATGTCCGACTGATGCGCTCAATGTGATTCTGCATCAGCTATCAATGGACATTTTTATTCACAAAACAGCAGCTATTGCGGCGATTAGAATAAAAGAATTGGGAGATTGGAATCAGCAGAACTACGGGCAAAGTGTAATCCTAAACAAGCTCACCATTAATAAATCAGTCTACATTCTCCCAAAGCTGGACTTCAATAGACACTTCCAGGTGAGACGACGAGAATGGAGAAGAGGTTAAATAGGAGAGGAGGATACCATCTCAGTCTATACCGATGTGTCCAAAATAGACTGTGGAGTAGGCACGGGGGTATTCTCCGCTGATCTAGGCATATCTCTCTCTATTAGTCTACCGAACTCGGTTAGCATTTTCCAAGCGGAAGTACTAGGCATAGGAAAAGCCTCCGAAGCTCTGTTAGAAAACCACTGGAATATAAATAAAGCAACTATATTTACGCATAGCCAGGCGGCGCTCCTGGCCTTGTCTTCACCAATGACAAATTCCAGCGTAGTTCACAACTTCAAGAGAGCACTAAGCTCAATAAAAGACAAGCTCCAACTAAACTTGATCTGGGTTCCCGGCCACAGGAACATTTTCGGTAACGAAAAAGCAGACGAGTTGGCAAGGGCAGGAGCTTTCCTCAACGAATCCGAGACGGAGCTAATACCAAGCCTGCTAGGATCGATAAAAGGAGAGATCAATAGGCAGTTTCCACAAGTTGCAAATAACAGGTGGAAAAACATTACAAAATGTGTCATAATTCTACAATTATGGTCAACATATGACAGGAAAAGAACCAACTACTTATTAAATAGGCCAAGAAAAAGTATTTACAGAGTAACAGCTACCTTTTACACTTTGCCCTACAACGACATCTGCCGTGGCTGCGGAGTAGCAGGCAACAAGGAAACAATCTTCCACTTTCTCTGCCTTGAATGGATCTCCACATATCGGACATAAGTAGTTTCATCAAAATCTCAAATGGTTTGAGAGAGGAAGTGAAACGTAATAGCAGATACAAGAGGTTCTACGAACAGTATATCAAAATGGCACATCAAGTGCTAATTGAGCCCGATAGGGCTGCACTCCTGCCTACCTACCTTGGACAAGCAACAAAATTCTGTTGGATTTTATCCGGAATCATCAAAAAAAAAATTAAGTAAGATAACATCCACGACTACCAACCGAGAGCGATTTTGGGAACTGGAGGAAATACCAGATTAAAACAATATCAAAGAAGGTGATGCATGTTTAAAGCAGTTTGAAGAAACCATCAAACATGATGATGATGGGCGATTTATTATAGAAATCCTTTTTAAAGAAGATAAAGATTCTCGCACACAAGGTGTGGCGCGCCTCGTTTCTATGGAAAATAAATTTCAAAAAAGCAATAAAATAAAAGAGGACTACCATCAGCTCATCAATAAATATAAGAACCGTGGTCATATGGTCAAAGCAAATGAACACTTAAAAGGTAAATATTATCTACCACACCATGCAATAATACGAGAAAACAGCTTAACAATGAAGTTACGCGCTGTATTTGATGCATCTGCAAAATCTTTGGAGCCTCGGAAAACCTCAATGACATCATGTTTTCCAGTCCTAAACTTCAGAGAGACATATTTGACATTCTTCTCAAATGGAGACTTTGGAAAGTAGTTATCACTGCTGATGTGGAAAAAATGTTCAGACAAATAAAAATTGTTGAAAAGGATCGCGAATATCATAGAATTTTATGGCGCGAAAGTCCTTGGAACAAAATTGACGAATATACTTTGACCGCAGTGACTTATGGTACTGCATCAGCCACATATTTAGAAGTACGCACATTATTTGATATTGCAAATAAATGTCCAAACACTAACGAAAGAAGACTTCTATATTGATGACCTTATGACTGGCGCAGATTCAGTTAAGCAATGTCAAGCCATTCAAGAAGGCATCAGCAATCACCTTCAAATCTCATCTTCGAAAATGGCCTTCAAACTGCAGTAGCATAACACGAAATATAAAAGCGAAAGAAGACAACAAAATAATTCAAATTGAAGAAAATGAAGCAGTAGAAATTATCGTACTATATTGGGATCGAAAACAAGACGAATTCCAATTCAGAATTAATTTGACAAATGCCAAAAGACCATTAAAAGGAGCGTTCTTTCACAGCTTGCTCAAATATGTGATCCACTGGGTTGGCTCTCACCAATGACAATCATAGCAAAGCTATTCATTCAAAAACTGAGATCAGTGGCGCTTCAGATTGACCGCATCAACAACAACAAAGATGTCGAACAAATTAAGGAGCAGATCAATAGAATAAATAATAATGATTTTAATTTCAGGGATTTAAATCTAGAAAATCATAGCGGACACATATCTCTTTTATTAGTTATTATAATAATTGTAATTTTATTCATATGTTATGTACGCTACAAATCCAAGCCAAAAGGCAAAATTACGATTAATCTTTCTAATCGCACGAGAACATAATTTATAATTAATTGTATAAATGTAAAAAAAAAACAGAATTATTATGTTATTGTAACCACATTTTTTGGCCCTCGGCAGTAGGTTCAAATTACTTGAACAATAATATACATTCCACTAATTTTAAATAATCACTTCTTTCCCTCGGCAATATGTTCAAATATCATTGAACGTGCTTACTTATCAGCAAAGCCGAAATTCTACCAAATATAAATATCTATTTATATATTGATATACATACACACATATCTACATAAAAATGCAATGCGCATCAAATAATAATAAAAATGTATGGGTAAAGACACAAGTCATAAATTTACAGATGTGATAACATTAAACACACACACATGTATTAAATTCGACACTTGAAAACCCCATGTCAAGCAGCAATAAACAATATGCTACAATACATACACATATATTTAGTTATTCAAGATAGTTTTAAAATTTGTATATAAGCAAGGAAAATATCAAAATAAAATCAGATTTGAAAGACAAGAAAAGATTCATTTTATTTATATTTTTTACTTACCCCCACCAGTGGTAAGGGGTAAAAAAAAAGAAAAAGAAATATTTCAAGTAAAATAGCAGTGCCTACCACTTATTGCCCCCCACCCGAGGTAAGGAATAAGTGACGCAACGCTGCAATAATTTTTACTAAACAATCAACGCCGTCCAAGAAATGCGATGGAAGGGACAAGGACGGCGGGGTGCAATAGCGCCTTGTGAAATAAGGCCTTTATTTCAAAAAAGGCTTTATTACACTTCGAAAGCGAAATAAAGCCTTTACAAAAATTTACCCAATTGTGCAATAAAGCCTTATTTTTTTTTATTAAACATAAATGACAACCAACTACCGATATGATTGGGGTTATCACGAAGATTTGATTTCCAGCTGTGCGTCCGCCCCCGCTCCCTTCCGCGTCCTCCGGTTCGTGCGTCCGCGCACATCTGCGCCGCCGGCCGCGTCCGCGCACATCCGCGCCGCCGCCCGAGTTACATTCCGTACCCAAATAAACACATTGTAAACACACTATAATAATAGAATAATAAACATACATATTAAACATATCTCAATTTCCATATCCACACTTTCCTATTCATTCCTATACATATTAAACGTATCCCAATTTTCATATCCACACTTTCCTATCCATTCCTATACATATTAAACGTATCCCAATTTCCATATCCACACTTTTCTATACATTCCTATACATATTAAACGTATCGTGTGTTGTTCAATTAATTCTTCAAAGTCGTGAAAATGGAAAGTGATGATATACTTGTTTATAATATAATTCCGGGTTTGAGGAAAACCAGCAAATTATTACATGTTCCAACAGAGGGACAAATTTATAAATTTAAATATTCTCAAAATAATAGAAAATATTATAATTGTTATCAAAAAGGATGTCCCGTCAATATTGCCGTGGATTTGAACAATGCAATACATTGTGTTAAAACAAATAAAAACTTAGTGCACAACCATGAGGCCCAAAATGAATTTATAAAGAAATTAAGTTTAATTAATTCTATTAAATTCGAATGCGCTAATAGAATGTCATTGAAAAGATCAAGTGTTCGTCAAGTGTATGATGAGAATTGCAAAAAGGCTAAAGAGTCTGCTCATTTGGTTGAATTTGGGAAAATGCGAAGGCAATTAATTAACATAAAATCGGAAGCCTTGCCAAAAGCACCTCAAAATTTCCATGACATAATTTCAATTTTTCAAAACCCAGAAATTCGCAAGAATTATACAAATTCAAAATATGACAATGATTTGCCATTCTATCGTGGTACGGTGATTGAAGAGGATTTCGGTTACTTAATTTTTGTGTCACCTACAATGTGTAACTCAATAATGGATATGCCTACTGGAGAACTACGTCATTATTTAATAGATGGGACTTTTGGTGTAGTACCGATAAGTAGTTCCAATAGCTTTAAACAGCTGCTAATATTTCATATTGCTCATAATGAACATGTAAGTATATTTTTTTTAAATATTGTTGCGGTTAAATTAATATTTGTACATTTTTTTTTAGACATTTCCTTTTATCTACATTTTAATGTCAAACAAATCTTTGAATGCTTATATCCATGTACTACAATACATTCAAAGTAATATTTTTGACATGAAGCCCACAACATTCACCACGGATTTCGAGTATGGTTTAAGAAAAGCATTGTCACAGATTTATCCACAAACAAAATTAAAGACATGTTGGTTTCATTTTACACAAGCTGTTCGAAGGAATGCTTCAAAGCTTCCTAAGTTCATGGCGAAATTAAATAAAGATAATGATGCAAAACAATTGTTTCGCAAATTTCTAATATTACCGCTATTAAAACCGGACGATATATTAATTGGATATCTAAATCTGAAAAATCAGGCTTTGAGTTATACTTTAAATAGCATTTTTGAACAATTCATAGCGTATTTCGAGAGACAGTGGATTAAAAAGGTATATTCCATAAAATATTTAACACTCCCGTTTTAATAAATAAAATATGTATGTACATATATGACGTCTTTCTTTTTAGGAAGGCGCATCGAAATTCTCCGTTTATAACGAATCCATTAAAACTACAAGCTTAATAGAATCGTTCCATGGGCAATTGGGTAAATACCTTTCGAAAAACGGAAGTTTTTATAAATTCATAGACCATTTACTAGATGTAGATGTGACAAAATCAAATGATTTTAAAAAATCATTGGACGGCAGTATTTCAATATGTGTAGCAAAATTAAAAAGACAAAAAACGCGAGAAAATTTGATTAAAACTATCTTAAGAAATTTGGAAAATGGTATAATCAGTGTGAACGACTGTCTTAGCCAGTTAAGTTATAACTTATGTAATAAGGTGTCTTTGAACGCGATTCTGGAACAAGATAGTATAAGTATAGATAGTGTTGAGAATGATGAGGTTGATCCAATAATTGATACCTTACCATCTGTCTTGCCTTGCACCATTGAAAATACTTTGACATGTATTATTTGTTATGAAAAACAAAGAACTATATTGTTATTGCCATGTAGTCATTTTAAGATTTGCAGTGATTGTTATGAAAAATTGGACGCGGAAAAAAAAGGAATTCTGTGTCAACTTTATGTCCAGTGTGTCGGACCATTGTTCAAGAAGCCAGAAACATTTTTGTCTAATTTTCTTTCGTTTATTTTGATTTGGGGTTCTCTTTTTGAATTATTAATATTCCATTAATTTTTCTTAATATGAAAATTTTTTGTTGAATTATTAATGTTCTATTAATTTTTGTTAATATGAAATTCTTTTTCTGAATTATTAATGTTCTATTAACTTTGGTTAACGTGAAGAAATTTGTGTGTAACTATTCAATAAAATACAAAAAGAATTAGAATATTATTGTTTCATTAAAAAAAAAAATAAAGTGCAATAAGGCCTTTAAGGCTTTATTTCTCTTTCGAAGTGTAATAAAGCCTTTTTTGAAATAAAGGCCTTATTTCACAAGGCGCTATTGCACCCCGCCGACAAGGACAGATACGAGTAGGTCCTTGTGGCATTTACTACAGTGCCCATTTATAGGAGCACAAGTTTGATGTGGGATTCGTGGTGGGAGAGAGACTCCGTCGCCGAGTACTATCATTCATTCCGGTGAATGAACGTCAAGCCACAATTCGCATCAAAGCGAAGTTTTTCAAGCCCACTTATGAGAACTGCCCCCGCCACGATGTCAAAATCGTGCTTGGCGACTTTAACGCCAGGGTGGGTAAAGAAGGTATCTTTGGCACTACGGTCGGTAGTGGAGGAAACATCCCCAAATGGGTTGAGGCTGATCGACTTCGCCGAAATACATCAAGCAACGTGTCGAAAAGCCACCAAACAGATCGATATGTTGTGATAGATAGAAGACACGTCTCCAGTGTTATAGACGTGCGCACGCTCCGAGGTCCTAACATCGACTCGGACCACTATCTTGTTGCAGCCAAAATTCGCATCCGTCTCTGTGTAGCAAAAAACGCACGTCAATAAACACAAGGAAAGTTCGACGTCGAGAAACTGCAATCACAACAGACAGCCGAATTATTTTCTACTCTAGCACTCCTGCTCTCTGAGAGCACTCGTCAACAACTCGGTATAAGGGAAATGTGGGACGGCATTTCAAACTCCTTACGTACAGCTGCAACCGAAACCATTGGTTTTCGGAAAGTGCAAAAGAACAGCTGGTACTACGAGGAGTGCTGTGTCGCAGCGGAGAGAAAACAGGCTGCCTACCTCGCAACGTTACGATCGACCACAACACGTGCGGGATGGGATTGATACCGAGAGTTGAAGAGGGAAGCAAGACGCATTTGTAGACAGAAAAAGAAAGAGGCCGAAATGCGCGATTGCGAAGAGCTTTATATGCTGGCCGACAGGGGTAATGCTCGAAAATTCCACGGCGGCGGCTAACACAAGGTTTCAAGACCGGAGCATACTCTTGTAGAACCCTCAAAGGTGATCTAGTCACCGATGTACAGAGCATACTTAAATTATGAAGGGAAGACTTCTGCAGCCTGCTGAATGGCACTGGTAAGGCGCATGCATCAGCTTGTTTGTAAAATATGGTCGGGCGAAAGCATGCCTAACGATTAGAATTTAAGTATGTTTTGCCCAACCCATAAAAAAGAAAGACCCCGCAATCTGCGCCAACTACCACTGAATTAGCCTCCTCACCATTGCATATAAGGTTCTATTGAGCATATTGTGTGAAAGATGAAAGCCCACCGTCAACAAACCGATTAGACCTTATCAGTGTGGCTTTAGACCTGGCAAATCAATAACCGACCAGATATTCTCAGTATAACTCTTGCCAACAGGTGCTACTTCGGACTGAGTAGGCAATTGAGAAGCAAAGTCCTCTCTCGACAAACAAAAACCAAACTCTATAAGTCGCTCATAATTCCCGTCCTGCTAAATGGTGGAGAGGCTTGGACGATGTCAACGGATGAGTCGACGTTGCGAGTTTTTGAGAGAAAAGTTCTGCGAAAGATTTATGGTCCTTTGGGCGTTGGCCACGGCAAATATCCCATTTCGATGAAACGATGAGCTGTGCGAGATATTCGACGATATTGACATAGTTCAGCGAATTAAAAGACAGCGGCTACGCTGGCTAGGTCATGTTGTCCGGATGGAGGAAAACACTCCAGCTCTGAAAGTATTCGACGCAGTACCCACCGGGGGAAGCAAAGGAAGAGGAAGACCTCCACTCCGTTGGAAAGACCAAGTGGAGAAGGACCTGGCTTTGCTTGGAGTATCCAATTGGCGCCACATAGCGAAAAGAAGAAACGATTGGCGCGCTGTTGTTAACTCGGCTATAATCGCGTAAGCGGTGTCTACACCAATTAAGAAGAAGAAGAACCTAAAAAGTGAATTCACCTCTTCAAAAATTGACATTTTGACCATCTGATATTCAACCCGTTGTCACTTGTTCGATTTAAAACGCGTTTAAGCTTTTCTATATAATGTCATAAAAACATATGCACCATAAAACCTATTGAGAACTTCATCGATAACTGTCATTGGAAAATTATCTCTTATTATTTTTTCACTTATTTTTCTTTAGTCTACGCATAATTTTTTGATCCGTTTTTCTTAGTCGTTAGTACATTCGCGAAGAGTATTCCAAGATACTCATACGAATGATGCCTTCTTTCAGCCAAGCTGCTACCTGACTGCTTACGAATTCCCGGTTTTTAAATGACATTTTACGCGGGCGCTGATAAACTGGTAATCCGTCCGATAAGATTAATTTCATTTCTATTGGTGACTTTTCCGGTTTCCTAGGCTCATAAATTTTTATTAACTTTTCAATTACCCTCACATTTGCCTTACTGATATTCGACAAATCTGCGTTTCCCGGCTCGTCAATTTCCTCAAAATCCCTTTTTAGACATAATGTTTTAATATTGCTACCTGTTACCGCAGGAACAGCATAATGTGTCGCACATGACCTACCATCACTCTCGACACGTTTTCTCACTACTGTAACTGCAGCTACAGGTTTCGTTAATGGCTTAAACAGAATTTCATCCTTGTTAACAACAAGTTCAAATTTCATTAGGACATCACATCCCATAATTGCAGCGTATGGCTTTCTTTTACCACATGAAAAGCTATTTTCAACAAAACTCCATCCACATAGATTTCGGCATCAAAGCAACCTAATGTCGTGAATTTGCTTTTTCCGGCTCCACTCAGATGTAACTTATTTTTTCTTAGTTCTACTCCACATAAGATCACATTACACAGTATTTACTTCCTGTATTTACTAACGCTGAAAATGTAAAATTATTCATAGTAATGTCCAAAAATAAAAATCTTTTGATTTCTTTGCAATACCTTCTGCTTTACCATTTTCTATCATGCTTAGTTTTTCTCGTTTTACGTCTTTTGTCCGTTCTTTACATTCATATGAAAAATGTCCGGTTTGTTCGCATTTGAAAGACTAATGCCCGGTTTCACAGTCCATACTTAAGTTGTGCCTTAATAAAATCTTAGCTAAGCATTGTTGCAAACTGAGTAGTCGTTTGCGTTTCACAGTCAATGCTTAATTTCTATAGAATTTTATTATGATATATGGCAACGTTATGGGCAACATATGTTTTACAAATATTTAAATTATAACAGACAATACATAAATTTGCGAGGAAAATTATATCAAAAATTGATGAAAACAACAAAAGAACCCCAAATTTCATCACTAGCGAGTCGGAGCACCTATAGGAACTGAAGGAAAAGTATAAGCTGTTATTGAGCAAGCGAACGGACACTTGCCCTACGCTACGCAAGATGTCGCTGAAAATTCAAAGCAAATTCAAAACAAACATCAGCTGTTATTTAAGCATTGCTTAAGCCTCCCATTTTCAGTGCTTAAGCATAACCTAAGTATGAACTGTAAAACACTATTTTCCTGTTTTATCTTAAGCACAACATAAGTATGGACTGTGAAACCGGGCATTAACAGTGTTTTCTTTATGACAATCTTTAGCTATATGTCCTTCTTTCTACATTTTTAGCAAATTTTTCTTGAATTATTTTGACTATTTTTAACATCAACTTTACTTGTGGGAGAATAGTTATGTGAACGGTTAATAAGGCCCTTTCACTTTCTCGTACACACGCAGTTGATCTTTCAATTCTTTTAAGTTTTTTGCCTAATATAACATTGTCTTATTCGACCTAGCATCTGGAATGCCATCTACAAAATATATAATTATGCTCTGGTCATCAAGTGCTATCGGTTTTCCCATTTCAATCAATACACACAAATATTCATTTGAACTTTCTTTGTATTGCTTACGCCTATTTCTGAGAGCACGGTGAATTTCTGCTGCGCATGTTTTCTCTCCAAACTCATCAATAAGAGCATTTTTTAGGGCTCCCCATTTTTTCACTCCCACTAATAGGGCCCATACACTACACACATGTGCGTTCGATCTGTGTGAATTCGTTTCGCCCATACACGACACACAAATCCATTTTGCGTTCGTTCTTCACACATGTGCGACAGGCAAGCGGAACATTTCTTGGAATTTATTTCTAAGGTAGCACTTTTATCTATTTCTTTGTATTTGGTTAATAAGTTATTCCAACTTTTATTTTCCTCAATTTTATTTTTATATTTATCACTTTTCGTTTGCCAAATTGCTAATTCATTTTTTATAAGATCAATAAATTCTGATACGAAGTCTTTATTAACGGGGTAGCCTGCTTTAGAAGCTTCAAACAGCAGATATATGAGCGCTTGGGCAAAATGCGAAAATTTTCAAGCGCGGTTTCTCGGTTTTTCATTTTTACGATTAATAATTAATTGACGGGCAGGAATTTTTTCCCACTTTTTCAATTTTTAAAAATTTTCCAAAACTTTACCCTTTTTTGGAATTTTCGTAGTTTAACTAGATGATAAATTATTAAAAAATATGGATCTCTTTGAATTTTTGTTTCCGATAGAAATTGCGACCTGTATCCTGCCCGCCGTCCAAAAAATGCATATGCGGTATGCATCGGGCAATTGCTTCCCAAAGGCAGAATATCAAAGATTTCATATCCAAAAAATTTTTGAAAGATGTTCAAAAATATAACTATAGAACCTAGAAATTTCGCTTTAACCAATTATTTCTTTCGCTTCCAAAAAAATCGATTTTTTGAAGCCTCTGAAGCAGGCTCCCCCATTAACACTTGCCATTGTTGGTCCGCGATCTTCACTGTTCGGCGGCACGAGAGAAATAAGGTTTTGTGCGCACACAACGCCATACACGACACACATCTGCGCGCATCGATCGAAAAAAATCAAACATTTTCGCGAACATGGATCGGTACACGCACAAGCCCATACACGAGTAAACACTCTTGTGTGTCGTGTGTGGACGCGACGCCATTCAATAGTTGTTCGCATAAACAAACTTTTGAAGCTCATCCCAATTTACTGTGTCAGCCACATCTTCAAATTCAACAATCCAATGATTGACGTCTATGGAATTGTCACTAGTAAAAGAGGATACGTTATCTCTGATATCGCGAAGTTTAGAAGCAATCTTTTCTGTTGTTTCTGTACGTGTTGCATTTTCTCTTGCGTTAGCGGCGGTCGTTTAGGGATGTTCGCTTTCACTTATATCGTCACCTTGATCGTTTATTCGGTTTTCGTTAAAATGCCCTATCAGTCTAGTGTGTAAACCTTTTTTCAGTCCATGTATACATATTTAAATTAAGATCTCTTAATTTCGTTTTCAGTTTATCAATTGTCATCGCTCGTATTTCTTCGATATTCATTTTGTTACAAATATCTTAACTTATATAAATGTATTTAAATATATGTGAATTTGAATATTTTTTATTAGAATATTTCTTACAAACCATCGGCTGCTTTCTCTTGCTCTTTCTGTCCTGCACGTTTCTGCTTGTGGTACTATTGCTTCTGATGTTTCTGCCTTTCGTCGTTTTTGCAATTTTTCACCGAATACTTGTTGTACCTTTCTACTCTGCCGACGAACTTTTGATATTATCAGGCGATGTCGCGACTGCGCTTTTTCTCGTTAGGTGCTGATTCGACGTCTCTTCAAAGTTCTAATGTTTCACGAATTACTGTTTGCATTCTTTTACTCTGTCGACTCACTTTTGCGATTCCACGATATTTACAGTTAATGTCGCGACTGCGCTTCTTCTGGAACATTCGTTAGACGCTGATTGGGCGTCAGTTCAAATAAAGTTTTGAATTTGCTGTACTAACGTCTTCTTGTACATATTAAAGTACACGCGAACTTACACGCCCTCACATGCAAACACATATTTATGTTTTTATGATGTATGCCGAAAAAAAATTTTTTTTCAGTGTTCTCGGTCGAGCCCCCAATTGTGAGATTTGCCACCCCAACACACTTCCAATCTAAATAAACCAAACTTTATACAGTATTAGAATTAAAGTTTATTTTGAAACTTTTAATCAAATTACAGTTTTTAAATACAGTTTTTTAATTACAGTTTTTAATTACATTTTTATAACTATAGCTTGTATAAAATTTGAGCTCGCAATAACATTGAGAATAATTATATTAAAGTACAGTGCGGATTAAATCTAACTTCAAAAAAATACCGAAAATATTAGATTAAAAATACCAAAGAAACACCTTCTACCGATGACATCAGTTTAACGATTCTCGCCTTTGTTCTCGTTGTCTTTCCCACCTAGCCATCTTCGTCTGCGGAGTTGCCACTGATCTACTATATTTCCACATTTTAAATTGTATTGACTTTTAACATAAAAAGATTAAAATTATTCTTTGCCCGACCACTGGTTCTAAGCTATGTACCTCTTCACCAATTTTCAGCCAAATCCGTTCAGCCGTTCTTGAGTTATAAATAATGTAACTAATACAACTTTATTTTATATATATGGGGTATTTCATACCAAATCAACCCCTTTTGAATCCAACCCCTTTAGATTTTGCTGAAACTTATCCATCCTTTTCTACCCTTGAAAAACATTTTTGAGAATTTTTTCAAAATTTTTTGTCGAACTTCAAAAAAGTTATGAATTTCCCAAAAAAATGGCTTTTTTTATTTTCATACAGCCATAACTTTGGTAGAAGTTCACTTTTGGGGACCATTTTTTTTAAATTTTTGTTTTTAAATGAACTTTTCGAAAAAATACACGAAAAAAAATTTAACACGATCAATTATATAAAATAATCGGTTTTTTCGTCATTTTTTGAAAGTTCGCCAATTTTGTTTTTTTCCCCTCAAAAAAAAAACTTCAATTAATTTGACAACTATCCCTGCTAACCCCGGAGTGGGCCGATTTTTTTTTTTATTTATATAAAAAAAAATTGTCAAATTTTCAAAAATGAAAATTTTTTTTTCGGTAAACTTCGGTTTAGTGAAATTGTTTGTGCGATTGTGGGTAGCGTGGGTTAGTGACCTCGAGTGATTTTGTGCGAGTACACATTTTTGTGTACTGACATAAAGGATGAGTAATATTTTTTATTATTACCATATATACGAACAACGTGGTCATCCACGTTGTTGTTATTGGCGGAAGGTTCGCACGGTTCCAGTGTAGCTCCGTGTTGTTGGCATTCTTGCTGACTGGACTGCCTGCCAGTTTCTGTGCTGAGCATCTGGCGTTTAGTTGACTCAGTGTCAGGAGAGTTTGGACAGCATTGCCCAAAGGGTGCAAGCGTCTGTCCAGCGTTGGAATTGCGACTCCTGTGTGGACCAACGGTCGTAAGAGAGTACCGTTTAGCCCACGGTGCGATTCTGTTCAGCGCCACATCGGCTGACTCCGGACCGTTACGGGGACATTGTCCGTCCGGCGGCCAATTGAGTGGCCTTTATCCGACCACTGGTCGGGGTTGTGGGCTGCGCCACTGCGATCACGCGATAATCGACCGCTTGGGTGGTCGCTATTACTGAGCGGGCCTGCGCGCAAACACCTGGAGAGCAGCTGCTGCAGAATCGTTCTGTCCGTGAGCCTGCTGCGCTAGTGTTACGCCAGCGGATCAGTTCAACTGATTAGGTGAGTCGGGAAGCGAGATGCCTCCTGGACGGAAGAGGAAGCCGAAGACCTTCGCTGGAAGCGGAGAATCTGCCGCTTCCACAGTCGTGGATGACTCCACATCGGGAGGCGAGGGCGAAGTGCCATGTTGCGGCTGCCAAAATAATAACTGAGAGCTCAACGAGCTGGTCTTTGAGGCTAAGAGCTTTGATCGGGGACTGCGAAGGGGCTGGTGGAGCTTGCCTCAAAATATGAGGCGCTCTTGATGACGGTTATAACTGAGAATGCCCATCTTCGCGGTCAGGTAGATGCCCTTAGGGTAAGTTGCGGGGGACACTCTTCGACGCCGAGCAAGTTAATGCCGGCTCCATCGGCACCGATGCCTGCGCCTCCAGCACCTGTGCTGGAAGCTATTACACCCGTGACGTCGAAGCCCGTGGCCTGCAACTTCCTCTAAAGAGTCAATTCAGAAGGTGGTCAAAGAGGTGGGTCCCTCACTTGGCGTGAGGGTCCACGAAGTAAGACCTATTAAGGTGGTGGGCCGGTTATTCGCACTCCCTCTGAGAGAGAGAGAGAGTGGCGAATAACAAAAAATTCGGGGAGCTGGGGTTAGACGTCTCTATCAACCGGAAGTTGGGTCGTCGGGTGGTAGCCCAGGGGGTTCATATAGAGATCTCCCATGAGGAATTCATGGAGGAACTACTCCGTCAGAACCTCCAGGATTTCAGCCCGGCGTCAAAGTGGTCGGACGTGAGGATGGTCAGTCGTCCCTGGAAGGTGACCCCTGACGGCACCAATGTGGTCCTTGAGGGTACGGACAAATTGATGTCCGCCCTCTTGGAGGCAGGTCGGTGCTACATAAAGTGGTTCTCTTTCAGGGTGCGACCGGATAGCCCCGTCCCTGGCTGCTTCCGTTATATGGGATTTGACCATAGGGTGGCTGAGTGTAGGGCTAGAGCAGATGTCTGTCGGAGGTGCAGTCAAGAAGGCCACAAAGCTGCCGGTTACGTCAATGCACCCCATTGTCGCAACTGTGGGTTTAAGGGTAGGACAGCTGGACATCTAATGATGTCAGCTGTCTGCCCTATATATTGTGGCATTGTTGAGCGCGCCCTCGCCAGACATTGATGGGACGGATCATCCAGCTTAACTGTCAGGGCTCCTATGTCGTGACATGTGAGTTCCGGGTTGTATGGTCGAGGGTGGGTGCGGTATTGCTCTACTCTAGAAGCCCTACGCCACCAATGGTGTGGTTCGAGGTCTTCCAGGGGGTTTTAAGGTCTTCAGCGACCTTAGAGCTAACGCCACAATAGTTGTGAATAATCCATGCTACGATTGCGTAGTTGTGGATTCTTCACAACTGGGTATATGGGTAGCGATAGAAGTGGAGTTCGGTAGGATGTTTGTCGCTAGTTTATATTGTAAATATAGCGAGCCCCTAGAGCACTACCTGGGCTACATGGATAAGCTACTACTACTTGCAAGTAGTAGCCCATTTATCCTAGGGCTGGATGCGAATGCCTCGTCCTCGATGCGGTTTAGTAAGGTTTCCCGGCATTCGTCTGGATACCAAAGCCACAGACGAGACGAGGCATGAAGCGAATGGGTGATGGCCAATAGCCTACACATTTTGAATGAACCGAGCGAATGGTATACGTTCGATGGGCCTGGGGGCATGAGCGACATTGACGTGACGCTTATGAATGAGGCAGCAAGTAGATGAGAGGTTAAGGGAGGGTGGGAATTGATTGACCATAATTTAATTCAAATTATGGTTACCCCTCGATCCCCTCTCTTGCTTTATGAGAGTCCATTGCGGCGATGGCGTATCTCTGGTACTGACTGGAACCAATATGCACTCTTGATTAGGGAAGCGGTATCCGGTATACCGCTTATTAAGTTTGAGGAGTTGGGGGTTGACGAGCAAATTATCTATATGGGGTAGTTTGGGGGACAAATGATAGGGTATTTGGGAGGTGTAGAAGTCATAAGATTATTAAAACTAAATGGTAGACGCGTGAGTTAACCTTGAAGAGGAGGACTGTCAGGCGTTTGAGGCGAAAGTTTCAACGCGCTCGACGGTCCAATTCTGATAGGCTATCCCAGCTTAGGTACGAATTTAGTTGTGCGGATAGGGAGTATAAAGAGATGTTAGTTAAAGTTAAAGAGGAAGAGTGGAGGAGCTTTATTAGAGAGGATAGGAACGATTCCTGGGGTCAGGTCTATAGGATCTGCAGAGGTCGTAGGAGGGAGGATATCACCTCTCTTCGCGTCGGTGACACTCTGATATAGTCGTGGAGAGAGTGTGCGGGGGTTCTATTAGATGCGTTCTTTCCTAGGTTGGATGTGCAGGTACCTCAAGCACAAGAGGTGTCTGTTCCTCCATTAGATGATGGGGAGTTGGGGTTCGCCTTTGGCCGGAAGTTCATTCCGGAATACCTGGAGGCCATTTATAATAAGTGCGTCTGGGAGGGATACTTTCCACGCGAGTGGAAAAGTGCTAGGGTTGTTCCTCTCCTGAAGTCCCCTGATAAGGTTAGGAGTGATCCTCGATTTGGGCATCGGTCTCCTTCCAGTACTTGGGAAAGTGCTGGAAAGGGTCATGGTGGAGCGGCTTCAGGAGCTAACGCGGGGTATGTGGTCGGATAAGCAGTTTGGGTTCAGGAAAGGACGCAGTATAGAAGACGCGTGGTTTTTTGTTCAAAATTTTGTTAGGGAGAACGTCAATAATTATGTCCTTGGCATATTTGTTGACTTCGAGGAGTCGTTTGATTACGTAAGCTGGGATCGAGTGGTGCAATGGCTGGAGGAGCTTGGCTGTCCGGAAATAACTTTTTGGCGGAGTTATTTTTCGGACAGAAAGGCCTCTCTTGTCGGCAATAATGGGAGTGTGGAGATTGGAGTTGTTCGAGGCTGCCCGCAGGGTTCCATCTGTGGTCCATATATTTGGAACCTTATGATGGACACTCTGCTTGGGCAGCTCGAGCCACTTTGTAAATGTTGTGCGTATGCGGACGACCTTCTTCTTATGGTTGAAGGTCGCTCGAGGTCTGAATTAGAACGGGCGGGAGGAGATCTCTTAGAGATCGTTAATTCTTGGGGTTTAGGTGTGGGGGTTGACATATCGATGGACAAAACGGTGGCAATGCTGCTGAAAGGTAGATTGTCACCGGTTCGTCCACCGATTGTCCGTGTGAACGGGGTCAGCATCAGATATGTGACGCAAGTCAAGTATCTGGGGTTGACCATAAGTGAAAGGATGTGTTTTACTCCACACTTTGCGAATGTGAAGGAACGACTGCAGGCAACCGTAAGCAAAATACGACGTATTTTGAGGAGCGATTGGGGTCTCGGATGTCGTGCTGTCCGCACCATATATCGTGGCTTGTTTGTGGCCTGTGCCACATATGGAGCCCTTAATGGTGGGAGAAAGCCACGACTGTCTTGGGGTCTCAAAAACTCTTCTCAATACAGCGTCTCAACGGATGCGATGCAGGTGTTATTAGGTGCACCCCCTCTTGACCTGATTGTCATACAGCGTGCTGTTGCATTCAAGTTAAGAAGGGGTTTGAGTGTGTCATTGCTGCGAAATGATTGGATTTCTGACGATGATGTGGAGAGGGAGCAAGGCTTCTAGATGATAGGGTTAGGTGTAATTGGCAACAACGTTATGACAATAGTCCTAACGACCGAGTGACATACGAGTACATTCGGGACGTTGGGTTCGTTGAGGATAACCCAGACTTCAGATTTTGTCTGAGTCTGGGTTTTCTGCTTACGGGGCATGGGCCTCTGAATGCAGTTTTGCATCAGAGGCACCTATCGGATACGTTGGGGTGTTTTTGTGGGGCTGGGTTAGAAAATTGGTCGAATTTAATTGCGGAGTGCCCGATGTACTCGGACATTAGGGATCTGGGCGGTATGGGGATTAGCTGGACTGATGGACGATTAGATGTTAGTGGTGTGATCTCCACTAGTCGGAATACCGAACAGTTAGGGTCGCTTGCGCGTGAATTATTTAAGCGGCGAAGGCGGTTAGCTGGAAATTAGGGTTTTAGTTTTTTATATGATTGGTGTGTGTAAGTGATGTATGTATGTATGGGGCCCAACCCCTGGCCACCAGTCCACAGCAGTATGGAAGCTCAACTGGTAGTAGTTTCGGCTACGAGGTCTGACCGGAGACTTAATTCTGATACCACGGGAAGCAGGAGCCCTTGGAAGTAACTCCAACCTGCTCATGCGGACTGGCCCCTCGGGGAGTATCGTGGTGCTTGTGGTTGAAACCCAAATGCGGGAAGAACTGACTTTGTCAGTTTAATGTGGAGTTGCATTGCATCCGGGTGCCGGACCCAAAACACGGCAAAGGTTTTAGATGGCCAGGTGGTTAGTTTGTCCATTCCACACTGCCGATTGGTACTGAAAATGCTTAGCATTATCAGGGCGCTGATCAACGCATTGATTTGATCCGCTGTGCTCTTGAGCACCGTGGAGTAAGGCTGTCGTCAGCAGGTGCCCACGTTAAACACACCGGACGTTGCCCTTTTGATTTGCCAGCTGACTGCTTTATTAGAAAGACCATTTTCCTTCAGAATTTTAATTTGGCCCTTTTCCACATCATTTAAAAACTTTTTTCTAGCCATTTAAATCAAACGATTGTAATCTGAATGCAATCACATTAAGTAAGCGTAAATGTTAAATTTAAAAAAGCAAAACTATTATAAACTTACCGCAAAAACGATAAAAATAAGACTGCGGCTAACCAAAGTTCACATCAGTTGTCAGAAAATATTCACATTTTGCTATTTTAGTACCGATGTGCTCTAGTTTTTGTAAGCTTGCTAAGTTTCTATGTATATTATCGAGCAATAATTGTTCCCAAAAACAAAAAACTTAAAACTGTCGCGTGAGTTAATATCTTTACCTAACACTAACCTTCACATCATGCTACACATTGCATAGCAACAACGTTCACCCAAGGATGCAATCACGCAGTAACCACGAGTTTAGGTACAAAGTCCAAACAATATCACACCATATGCCACTAAACAATAACCTATATGTAAAGTAAACATGTAAATACTAGTGTATTAAGTAACACGCTTGTTTTTTATTGCGTAAGCAGCTATAGAGTTCAGACGTACTACTTAAGTATATTGAATAAAGGAACGTTCTGATACTAACATTCGTGTGAGTACAGGACTAAAAAATATATTTTTTTATTAATTCCAATCAGAAAATATTAATTGGCGCCCAACGTGGGGCAACGCGTCAAAAAGGATTCAAATAAAAATCCTTCAAAGTGTAGTCAATTCAAACTAGGATATAGTCCTATAAATCAGCAAGGAATATAAATTCCATATAAATAAAAATTAGTGAAATAATAAATTAAATTCACAAAAATGAATCAACCAGAGATAAACGCTCTTAAGGAAATAATTCAGGAACTCCAGAGAAGGCTTGCCCAGATGTAAGCTACCCAAGGAACTGGAGCAACCCATGAATATCAAAATCAACTATGCACCTACAACGACCCAAAGGAAGTTGACTTAAATATATTCAAAACATTGCTTATATTAAATGGAGATTATCACGACTATCGGAACTGGAGGAAAATGGCATGTACATACATTAATGCAAAACATTTCCAAATTCCAAGGACAGAATATATAGCAGCACAAATTTTAATCAACAACAATACAAAAGAAAACTTTGATGGCATCATAGAAAGATTGGACGGCTCTTACGCCGATCAAAGGCCAGTCTATGTCTTAGAAGAAGAAATGATGAAGATCAGACAAGAAAATCAACCATTACATGTGTACTATGATAGACTAAATCAATCACTAAATATAGTCTTTTCAAAGATCGAAATTACACATAAAAATGAATACGTTGCCCAAGCTCTGAACAAGGAGGTACAATCAAAAGCAGTCCGCACATTCATTACAGGACTCAGGAACTTAACTACGAAAAACGCTCTTTATTCTCGAGGATGTCAAAATATCACCAAAGAATATGGGATAGCACGAACCATGCAGCACGATTCACAGTATCAACAGCTGGAATACATTCCACGAATGAATACAACTATACCAAAGTACAACCCATTCAACACGCATCAACCAGCACAACAACGAGTCGAACAAATGGAAATCGACCCATCATCAGCTCAATTCCGCAGACACACACGTCATCATCAACAACCGGTTCAACCAGCCAACGCCCAGCAACAAGCAAATCAACAAAGAATCACACAGTAACAGCGACCTGGCATATTCAACAGGCAACGTATAAACACATTCATGAAGCGAGCACGAGATTCATACTCTGAACAACATTGAAAGAAAGAGAGAGTAAATCAAATGAGCGGCAACGAAGACATCGAAGAAATACAGTCACTATACAATGAGCCAGCTAGTAATGAAGAAGAACAAGAGCAGACTCATTTTTTATAAAGCACCACGGTCTTCCAACATTACGAAGAATCGCACCAAATGGTAAGTCCGTGCATATAAGTAATACAATTCCTTTAAATTTTGTTTTAGAAAATTTTATTTCCCTTGGTAATCCCAAGGGCAGCCGGTCTCAGCGGAAGATTTGAAATAACTGGCTACATAAGAGCGACGTTAGCGTCTAAATACCTACACTACTTTACCCCAACTTTAGTTGCTGCACGTTATTGGCCGAGCGACTTCTTAGTTGCTTACACTAGCAACTGTTTACCCAATTCTTTGCTGTCTTGCGTTTATTTTGTTGTTGTTGTTGGATGCATACTTAATGCGGTATTGAGTTCTTATTAACGTGTAAATTTGCAGACGCGCCGTCAGCGAATTCGGTGGAAGTGATATTTTTGCCGGATGTTTGGTTACCTGCGCTAACTACTCCCCCTCTTGAAGTGAAAGCGTCGCCGGTTTCCTTTATGATGTTCTTCAGTACTACCATATTTCTTTGTTGTTTTCGCAGAAATATTGCTATGGTCATAGCTGTGGTAATTAGGATTAGGACCAAGGCGGTTCCCGATTGTATGGAGCGGGTTTCAATAAGATTCTGTAGGTGCGCTATGTGCCTGAGGTTTTTTATATTAACTCTTTGTAGGTGTGGGAGTGATAACAACTCGATATGTTCTGTAAAGTTAACGTGCTGCGCGGGTACTGCTTCAGGATGCGAAAGTATTACCTCATTCCAATTGCTATAAACGGTGGAGTTAATCGTAATTTCGCTTTTGAATGGTATCAAAAAGGTTCCTCTAGCTAATCTTGTCAAATTTTCAATTTTTATTACAGCGGGTTGATCATTAATTAGAATTACGCTGTTATCGATCTCCTCAAGAGCGATAACGTGATCGGCGGATTTGGATTTGCATTCTGCGAAGTGCTGGTTCAATAGTTGTCGTACACAGGGACTTTCTTTCAAGGGTTGGCAGAAGTTTGCTCTTATGGCTTCCTTGCAATTATAAAGTGGGATGTATTATCTGTTGCATTAGGCAATAAAATTTGTTTCTAAGGAAATAATCTTTCCTTCCTGCAGCAGCAACTTTACTTTATTACAAACTCTTGCTATTTTTGGGTATTTAATAATGAAATTACTAAATTTTGTATTTTAAAATATATCTTAAGTTTAGAAACAGAAAGTATGTCAGCTATACTGGTATTTGTAGAGAGCTCAGCAGCTAATATATTATTTATTTTCATGCCATTAAGCAGAATGGGGTTAATAATATTTACTTTTCCTAGAGCTACCGACGTTATAATGATTTCTAATTCCATTATCACCTCTCTATTTCTAGCACTGACTAAAGAAAAGAGATTTCCAGTGTCGATCTGTGTCCGTTTTGCCTGTGCTAAAAGTTTATTAACTGTCACCGTCAATTCGTTTATTTGTTTCTGGGTAACTAAATTAATTGTTGCCTGCTGTTCGTTTGCTTCTATTAGGGCTTCGGCTCTGGTCTCAATTGCTTGAAGGTCATCAAAGTCCGGGGTGCCGGTTATGTACTTTAATGCAGTCCCTAGGATATTGATGCTTCGCGCATGTCGGTGATGTACTCTGACCACGTCTAGTAGTTTTAATATTTCGTTAGCGTCGTTTCGAAGTAGTTGCCTGGCGTGGGAATGCGGAAATTGCTTTAATATTGTGTCCGTCTCTTTGACTATCGTCTCGAGTTTTGATAAGTTTGTCTTGTGTAGTAAAAACTCGTATTGTTCATGGAGGATTACTTTTCTTGTTGTTAATGGAATGTAGTGAGAAGTGGTATAGTTGAATATCCTCGCGGTAGTCCAATGGTTCATTGCCATGAATAGGGTTATCCTAAGGAGGAGGCAGAAGTTTTAGTTTTTTAAGTTGGATTTGTGAACTTTACGTCCGTCTATCAAAACATAGGTACCTAAATCGTTTTGGACTGTTTTTTCGGTGTAAAGTCTAGTAAATTTGTTTCCTATTCTCCTGTTGGTCTTTACAAAAACTTTTTCTCCTGACTTATATTGTCTTGTTTGTCTTTTTATATTGTATGTTCTTAAGACCTTTTGTTGGGTGTATATAAGTTTGTTTTTTATTTCGTTAAGAAGTTCGTCAGGCGCTGCATGTATGACATCTATGAGTTTCTTGCCTGTTACGGAGTGTATGGTGCGGTTGTATTTAGCCGTGGCTAGCAGGATTAATTCGGCTGTGTCGGAAATGCAGGTCTCGAGCTTTTGGCAGCGTGCGGTTTCCGTTAATGTACTGTGGAACCTTTCCACTTGGCCGTTAGTCTCCGACTCCGAAGTGGTTTTTTAGGATTGCTCTAATAATCTCAGAATTCAATGACGTCTCGTTATCGCAAACCAGAACTTTAGTGTTTTTGTAAAGGTTGAGGAGTTCATAGATTGGTTCCTTAATATCTACTATGGCTCTAGATTTTATAGGAAAAACTATTGCAAATTTAGAGAATTTATCTATTGTTGTGAGAAAATGCGTTTTGTCTGTTGAATAAATGTCAACGTGAAGGATTTCTCTTGGGTAGGAAGGTATGGGGGTCGACCCTATTTCGGGGTTTGGGGGATGTCGTCGGTATTTGGCTTCGTGACAAATTTTGCAATTTGAAACTATTTTTTTAACATTTTCCTTAAGTTAGGAAGTAGTAATTCTCTAGGACTTGTTGTTCATTTTCGCGACAGGATCTATGTGCGCGACTGTGTTCGGTTTGGAGGATTTCTCTTTGGTCTTCCTTATTGAAAACGTCGATAACCTGTTTTGTAGTGTGACGGAACTTTATTCCCGGGATAGATGTGGTAAGTTCGCTTTGGATCAGGGCCAGAGTGGGGAGTTCGCATAGCAACCCGTTCACGACGTTCGGGTTAACACTTTGTTTAATGGATTTCAGTAAATCCTGTAGGTTACTGAACGATATTCGATGCCTCACTCGTGTCTTATTCTATTAGGGTGGCATTTCCACCATGGGTCATAATGGTTTAGTTAATTATTAGGGTCAGCTTCCTTTCAACCAAATTGCAGAATCCTGTCACTGAAAGTTTACCCTGCCTATAAGTGGAGAGTTCCTGCTTTTTTAAATGGACAGGCCTCTTATCGGCGTAGGCGAAGTCTTGCAGTGAAATAATTGCATGAAAATTTAAAATGGTGTTGAAGGACGACAGAACACCTTATTCCTGATGATGCCCACGGCTTGGTAGTGCCTAGAGCTACCCTGGAAATTTTCAAAAACCTTATAGGCAGTGTGCGCGGCTTGCCTCCAAGATACATAGCGGGTAGGGTCGCCCTTTAATTCTGGCATGGTTTTTACCAGATCCAAAGATTCGTCACACACAACGTTTGGTTGGATTGTGACTGGTTCATATTGGACGACCTGGGTTGGAGTTTCAAATCTGGCTAACCTGTTTGTCAACTAATCTATGCAAGTCTGGAATTCCTGCATTGAATGTTCCGTTGCCGTACGGATTGCGGTATTAAGAAGGATCTGGAGGGTTTTAATATAAAAAAAATCTCTGATTTTGTATTTGTAATTGTATTTATTTTAACAACTTATCAAATTATCTGATTCGAATACTATATTACTCTCGAATGGAATTCTCAGAATAGTAGCTGCTGAACTTTCTACTTACATAAATATTCCCATGTTAAGTTGCTTTAGGTCTTCAGTGGATGATTGATGCTTGCTTATTGGCCCTCGAAAGTAACGCCTCTGCGTGGCTTGATGATTTTATTGTGGTGCTTAACGTTCTTATCTACAGGTTTCGCCAAACAAAATTTTTTTGGTAGTTTTTTACTGTAGTCCCTTTATGGAGGCAGTGATGATTTCATTTAAACAATTTTCTCGCAATGCTTGGCGGTTTATTTATTGTGGCACTTCTTTGGTGGCACTGATGGTTTTATTTAAAACTTTTAGCTCATAATATTTGGTGGCACTTCTATGATGGCACTGATGGTTTTAAAATAATATTTGGTGGCACTGATGGTTTAAAATTTTTAGCTCATAAAATTTGGTGGCACTTCTATGGTGGCACTGATAGTTTTATTTAAACTAGTAAGGAGGTGGGTCCGAACCCACGGCCAAACTCGCGTGTCCTTTTATAAGGATTTTTTTGTTTGGCCCCACGTTGAGCGCCAGTAATACAATTCCTTTAAAATTTGTTCTTAGAAAATTTTATTTCCCTTGGTAATCCCAAGGGCAGCCGGTCTCAGCGGAAGAGTTGAAATAACTGGCTACATAAGAGCGACGTTAGCGTCTAAATACCTACACTACTTTGCCCTAACTTTAGTTGCTGCACGTTACTGGCCGCGTGACTTCTTAGTTGCTTACACTAGCAACTGTTTACCCAATTCTTTGCTGTCTTGCGTTTATTGCGTTGTTGTTGCCACGCGCAAGGCTAACAGTATTCGATCAGCATTATGGCCGGATGCATACTTAATGCGGTATTGAGTTCTTATTAACGTGTAAAGCGAATTCGGTGCAAGTGATATTTTTGTCGGATGTTTGGTTACCTGTGCTAACTTATATTAATAGATACTGGTGCCACAAGTAATTATATTAGAAGTGATTATCCTTATGCAAAGAAGGTATTATTAAACAAAACAGTGAAAACAAATACACTACATGGATATTCCATGATTACTCACAAAAGAAAGATAAATTTATTAGGGCATGAAATTGAATTACTAGACATAGATAAATTAAAAGATTTTGACATTATATTAGGGGAAGATAATCTAAAAAATCAAAGAAAAAATAAACATGGTTAACTACTCCATTAGTTTCTCAAAAACAAGAATAGAAAAATTAAACTATACGATAGGGAATAAAACGTACGAAAATGAAATTAAAGAATTAATGAAAAACAATAATTGTGGAAAGAACTTACCTTTCACCCCAACTATTGAAGCGGAAATTAGAATAGAATCAAAAGATCCTGTGTGGGTTAAACAATTCCCATACCCGTATTACACCACGACTTCGTAAAGAAAGAAATTGAAAAACTATTAGAAAATGATATAATACAGCCTAGCGAAAGTCCATACAATTCTCCAATATGGACAGTATCAAAAAAGGGAAACGATGAGGAAGGTAAACCTAAGCGAAGAATGGTCATAGACTTCCAAAAGTTAAACAGACAAACAGTAGCAGATAGGTACCCCATCCCAGATATCACAATGACACTACAGAATTTAGGGAAAGCAAGTTATTTTACAACACTTGACTTAGAATCAGGTTTCCATCAAATCATTATTAAAAGAGAGGACCGCGAAAAAACAGCCTTCTCAGTAATTGGAGCTAATTACGAATTCCTTAGACTACCATTCGGGTTGAAAAACGTACCCTCCACCTTTCAAAGATGTGTTGACGATATACTTAGGCCTTTCATCGAGAAATATGCATATGTGTATATTGACGATGTCCTGATGTATTACAGCTCACCAGAGGAACATATGAGAGATATCAGCAATATTATACACACACTCCATAAAGCAAATATAACAATTTCGGAAGAAAAATCCAATTTTTTCAACAACAAACAGAATTCTTAGGTCATATAATAAAAAATGGAAGAATTACGGTAGATCCTAAAAAAATAGGAGTCATAGACAGATATAGGACACCAACAAATTTAAAAGAACTCAGATCCTTTTTAGGGTTAGCCTCGTATTATAGAAAATTCGTTAAAAATTTTGCACAAATATGCAAACCTATAACCATTTACCTACGTGGAGAAAATGGAAATATATCAAAAAATAAAAGCTCCAATGTAAAAATAGCATTAAATGAAGAAGCCCTAAAAGCCATAGAAGTATTAAAAAACTGTCTTAAAGAGCAGGTAGAATTCTATCAACCAGATTTCAATAAAGGATTAGACTTAACCACCGATGCCAGTAATTATGCCATAGGTGCAGTACTAAGTCCAGGAAAAAGTCCTATTGCATTTATATCACGAACATTAAGTCAAACGGAACAAAATTATTCAAAAAACGAGAAAGAAATGCTAGCAGTAGTATGATCTGTAAGGAAATTAAGAAACTACCTTTACGGCATAGCAAATTTAACAATTTATACAAACCATCAGTTCTTAATTTTTTCTATATCATCATAGAGGGAACATAAAATAATCTAGAAGCAAAAATTATATTTCCTAACTATGAAAGATATACTATCACCTTTAAAGATAATGACTTTTTAATGAAAAATATCAGAGCTGTATTAAAACCAAAGGTTATGACAACATTTCACTCTTATTTAGAACTTTGGCACAAAATTCAACCACAAATTAAACACACATTTGTCAATTATCCCAAAGTATTCGCGCAACTCATATTAAAAACATTGCAGCGGAACAAGACAGAATAAATATAGCAGAATTTACGCACTCACAAGCACAGAGAAATTCAAAAATTAATTTAAGAGAAATACTTCAGACATGTTATTTGCCTGAACAGAAAAAATATACTAAAAACACATTACGAAACCGCGAAGATTGTAACGAAAATAAATATGACGACGACCAGTAAAACACTTAATAGGAAAAACACCAACACCACATAAAACAGGTACATCCATACAAATGGACATATTCCAAATAAACAACGCACGATTTCTATTTAGTATAAGTAGATAGATACTCGAAATATGCGTACTTTCGCAAATTAGACTCTAAATACCAATTCTATGACATAATAAACGAAGTGCTAACACAAGTATTTCTGTACTGTACCGAATTTATGACCGACAACGAATTAATCTTTTCGGGTGTAGGCACGAAAGCCATATTAAATAGACTAGAAATACAGCATGAGCTTACCGCAAACAACCATTCAACAACGAACGCTCAAGTTGAACGTTTGCACCGTACAATACTAGAAATATCTAGAGCCTTAGCAGCTGACACAGGCACAACTGCAGAAGAGCAATTATTTAACGCTATAAAATAATATATCAGGACGATACATTCAGAAAAAAAAAACGGAAAAGGAACCGGTAGAAGTTTTCTTTGAACGAAGTATCCTGAAATAAAGGATAAAATTGAAATAAAACAAGAAGCAATGTTAGAATATCATAATAAAAAACGATTAAATAAAACATATATTCCAGGACAAATAATTTACGAGAAATCAAGCCGTCGCGAAAAATATACAACATGCTACGTTAAATTTATAATCTAGGAAAATCGTGAGGACACAACCTTAACAACCACCTGGAAGGTTATACGCAAAGATAACATTTCACAAAATTTTCAAAACAATGATAACATTCATATTGATATGGACAACCCTGGCACTAGTTATAACGGACATTAAAGACAAAAAATATATACTTTATAACTGTTTGAAAACGAAGACTTTTTGTTCCATGTAACAAACCTTACAAAAATCCTACAAGCCTTTTACAAAATTAAAGAAATACTCGAAGCAACACAAAGAGATCCTTCGGAGTATATCCTAATCAATAGGATAGACGTATTAAAAAGCTTGTTGCTACAAAAACGAAGAATCGGAAGTATAGATTTTCTAGGTTCAGCATTAAAATTTATCACATTAGTACCAAATCATGACGATCTAGTAGAAATAAAAACAGCACTAAATGATATTATAGAAAACAATAACCAGCAAATAACGATAAATTCAAACTTTCAGAAACTAATAGGTAAATTTAATCAAAACTTCTTCTCGAAGAAACTCATTAAGAATTATTAGACTTAACCACAACAATTAACTTTGCAAAAAATGGAAACTTTTACTCAGTTGCAATAAATACAGAAAAAATTATGAAAAAGGAACAAATCAATATACCAATAATAGATATCCTAGAATATGCAACAATAAATATGAATATGCCACTTAGCTGAAACATTCGTAGTAATTTATAAATACCCAATAATACAAGAAAAATGTGAAACATATGATGTAACATCCATGTCATACTCTCACGGTAAACTTAAACTAGACAATATTATATTATATTGTAATGATAAACTACAAAGAGTAAAAAAACTGTAAAAGTAATCTATGTAAATACATTTGTGAAAAGAATAAACCCGACCAATGTACACATAATACCTTCAATACGCAATAATAAAGCTCACTGTAATGCAGAGCCGCTCAAAATTTTTCATGCCTATACTCGGAGTATAGGCAAACAATACGCTATGACGCTATTTCTGCCAGCGTCAAAAATACACTCGAAATACAGGAATTCAAAACTTACGATCTTGAAGTCGATATGGAAAAAATCATGGAAAGTTCAAAAAAATTAACTTAAAGTTATTGTTGTTCTTAATTGCTTTTTTAATCAAAAATCATAATTTTTTATTTTTTTCTAAATTTTTGATAACAAAATAACCAAATAGCACGACTTCACTCAGTGTACTAAGCAAGCGCGCGCACACAATCATACGCTGACAGATATCAAATGTGTGATTGTATGTGTTGGTAAATAAATTGCGCATTATTTTGAGCGGTTCTGCTGTAATGTAATATGTAGAAGAAAACAACATACCGATAATTGAATTAAATCACGGTAACATAAAACTCAGTAGAAAACATGTAATAAACAATCAAACCATTTCAGGAACTAATCTTGTACAAATCATAAACTCTGTAACAATCGATGGAAAAATATACAAGAATAAAGAGGAACAAATAAAGAAATACATTAAAGCTCAGGGAAATGAAAAAATTAAAACATTAGAACTACTCCAATCAGACAATGAATACGAATTTAATAACATACAAAATTTACATAAGCTAGTTATTCCATTCGAAGAACATCCTGTACGAAGAATATTAAGTATTATTGTAACTTGCATAATAGAAAAGTATGTTAAACTCACCAATAGAAAAGTATGTGAAACTCACAAAACAAATTACCGGCACTCACCTTGACACGGTTTAAGCGATCGAACGTTAGGGATTATCAGATACGTGTAGGCGCACGGATTGATCGAGAACGAGACTCGGCGCCGTCCGTCAGTCCCTTTTGTTCATTGTGTTCGTGTCCTCGTGTGTGGTGTATATGATGCAGGAGTGTTGAGTGTGAGGTGTGGATGATGAATATGGTGTAGATGTGGAGTATGATGTGTGGATGATATAGATGGTGTAGTCGTGTTGAGTATGTGTGTATGTGTGGGGTGTAGTAGTATTATATTAAGAGGGGGTCAGGTGCTCATTTAGCCACATAATAATAATACTAATCATTTCACTATTTTCAAATTGTATTCACTTTATGTTAAAATTCAATCTAACAAATTAAGACAACAAAACCAGATGCAGTGCGAAGCTTTACTAAGACATCACGAGATAGAACACTTAATCAAGCAGTCAGGTACGACTTCTCTTTAAAGAAGGGGAGAGTTGATATCTTTACCTAATACTAACCTTGACATCATGCTACACATTGCATAGCAACAACGCTCACCCAAAGGATACAATCACGCAGTAACCACGTGTTTAGGTAGAAAGTCCAAACAATATCGCACCATATGCCACTGCACAATAATCTATATGTAAATATGCTTGTCTTTTATTGTATAAGCAGCCATAGAGTTCAGACGTACTATTTAAGTATATCGAATAAAGGAACTTTCTAATACTAACATTCGTGTGAGTACAGAACTAAAAAATGTATATTTTTGATTAATTCGAATCAGGATATATTAATTCGGCCATAGTTATTTTCTATAAAATTTAAGAGCGCGGCTAACCAAAATTTGCGCACTGTATGTGCTAACGTGATAACGCAAATAAAAATAAAGCACAATTTTCGGATACAAAGAGCAGAAAATAACGAAACATTTTTATCGCATGTTTTCTTTACAAAGTGAGTGTTCATACAAAGATAAGAAAAGTTAACAACAAAAAAATTAGAAGCAATTGTATTAGCTGATGAAGAAATTTTCTACTCAACATTTCAATCGAATCAGTATATTTAATCGCTCGCCTTCCATGTTCCTTTAATTTCTCCAGCATATTATTTACCTTCATAATCGAAAGTATATGAGAAGGAAGCCAGCCTTGCATACTGACCTAATTTACCGCTGCCATGACAGTCGAATCTACGTAACCGAAGCTGACCCACATTTTTATCCGGCTAAGCACGGTCAACTCCCGTTGGTCTTGGCTTCTCAGTGGGGCCAGACTTTTCAGCTGAGCTCTAAGCCACCGGGGGGTCGGCAGGTCGCGGGTAGCGGAACGGCCTGTAGTAGTAGATTAGTTGCGAAATAAGTCATGACGAATAAGCAACTCCCGACGAGGAGCGGCAGGAGTGGAGGTTGCTAAGCTGATGAAACCCTGTGACAGAGGCGAGTCGATACCGTCTCTCAAAAGAGGTGTTCACTAGCTAGCTAAGCTGATGAAACCCCTGTGACAGAGGCGAGTCGATACCGTCTCTCAAAAGAGGTGTTCACCAGAGAACTGCAACGAGTATGATAAAATCAGAACAAACAGTCGTGCCAAAAACATAATCAAATCAATTCAGTTCAGCATAGACAACATTACTAATCAATTCGTGTATCCAGCCAGCGTCAACTGACCCGATGCAACACGAACAATCTGTTCGGCAATCACGATCGTGTAAACTTATGGCTGGCTTCGGTTTCAATCGTATCATATTAGTTCATAGCGTTGCGACGATTGTTTGAATTTATGTGAAACTTTGGGTAAACTATAAGTCAATCTACGAGTAAATCTTTAAGTATAGCAAACAACAACAATTTTCTGCGTGGCAAAAAATGTATCAGCTTTGAATATGTGCGCATGTTACAAAGTTTTGATGCGTAAACAATTCCATCGATTACGTACATACATATATATATATATACATTTCTTGTATTATATATATTACATACTTACATAAACACACGTACATGAGTATAATGTGTAACTTATGTTAGACTTACAAATATTTACTACCCATATTTGAATTAATTGCAAACACTTTTAAATTCATTATCGTTATAAATAATTTGTTTATTAAGTTCTTTTTTACAGAAAAATTAAAAATAGATAACAAAAAGGTAACAATTCAAAACTCTTACATAACTAAAATAAATTGAATTGTATAGAGTAAATATTAATTCAAGTTATGAAATAAGGTATACTATAATTCATGTATTTTGGAACAATAACCAAAAAGGATATATTTTAATAATTAAAAACTTCAGTGAATACAACATTTTTTGTTTTATTTCCATTGCCAGAAATGAGAACAGTTTGATTTTGCGGAGAACCAATTCGTGACAGAGACACATATAATTTACCGTGAGAAAATAATTCGTTTCGAAGATCTATGCCAACAGTATTAAATGTTTGCCCTTGGGGCTTATTAATGGTAATCGCAAAACACGTCTTAACGGGGAACTGTACTCTTTTGAAACTAAATGGAAGATCTGAGGTATCATTGGTATGCGAGGGATCATTGTGCTTTCGCCGGCTGCAGGTCCGGCTAAAATGTTTGCTTGAATTATATTAGGCATCAAGTGCGTTATCTTCAGTCGAGTGTCATTACATAAATTGGGAGGCTTAAGATTTCGTAGAAGGATTATTGGCGTACCAATTTTAAGTTCTAGTTGAAATAGAGGTAGTCCCGAGGGATTAAGAGAGCTAAGAAACTCCGTTGGATAGTGAACAACGTCTCCTTCAGCTCTCACTGTGTCAAAAGAATTGTAAATTTTATATTCTGATAATATTCTTCGACAAACGGCTTTGTTAATTTCGTCTGCAGCGGAATTCGTCGAAGTAATTATAGCTCGCTCATATAACCACTTAGAGTCCTTGTAGTGCAAATTAATAATATCTGGATACACGTTATCAATAAGTTGGTCAAATGTTCTAACACAGGTTCCTGCAATATCTGGCATTATTACATAACCATCTTTGGTGAAATATTTGCAACCGTTACCTATTTTAAGTAGGAACTCTGCAAACCGATTGGATGGTCCAGCTCCACAAAGATTTATTCGCATATTTGCAGTCAATTTTAATTTTTGTACATGAGATCACAATTCCGATTTATTTATGCACGCGTTAACAATATCTGCTCTTGTACCCTTAGGAACCACCGGTAGAGTTTGTCTAAAGTCTCCTGTGAATACGAATGTAACTCCACCCATTGCCGCATGCGAAGATCTTAAATCTTTAAGAGTTATATCGACCGCATCTCCAGCGGATGGTGGACATACCCATTTACTTGCCTCTGGGTACAAAGTCGACAATCGATGGATTATTCCATATTGCCCCGTTCTTTCCAAGTGTTTCTCCGCCCACATCAATGTAGAGTACTGCGATTCTGTGCAAGCAATTAAATACATTTGTAAATATGTCAACAAAGGCAGCGACGCTGCGACCTTTTCTGTTCAGAACAATAAAGACACCTATATCTATTAGTTTTACATGGCTCTTGCTACAACACATATCTGGTGCCTCTTTCACCCACTTTTTAGCCTTACAAAAATTGCAAATGCCATACATTCGACCAATGAATAAAAGGGAATGTTCCAAATAATTACAATCCTGTCTATAGTTAAACGCTGATTTGAAAGCAATCGCCCCTTGTCTATTCTGCATCATTTGCAACCTTACATTCTCTACGCGATTTGCACTCTCGTCGACCGTCTCATTTCGTCGTAGCTGAATTTGCCGTCTATTTGATGAAGATCTAAATAATTGAGATTTTGCTTTTATTAACCAAATTAGTTTCGCTTAAATCTAATCTTTACCTTTTGATTTAAAGACAATAAATTTTCAATTTTACTCTACCCTTTGCAGAATACGATCATAAATACAATAAAGTTAGAAGAAACCAGCAAGTATTTCGCAGACACACATGAAAACCACATTACATCTCATTATTTGATTTTATTGGTTTTTGGATGTTCCTTACGGAGAGCGTTCTGTTTGTTACAAAAAAGTACAAAGACAATAAGAAAAGCAATTCAAGCAACGGTGCGTTGCTGCAAAATAAGTAACTGTAAAACAGAGTAAATATAGTTGACACTGTATTTACATATCTACATACATGCATGCATACGGCAATTTATGTGGGCATTTGATTGTGCTGTTTAGCGTTATTTCACTTGTTCTGCGATCATTTATATATGCAAACTTTTTTGCTTTGTACTTTCCTTCAATAAGTTATGTAGTAAAAGATGCGAGAGATGGAAGAGAGAGAGTGCATACTATGTATGTACTTTACTTCATTACGTTATGCTGGAAAAGATGTGCAGAGATGGAAGAGAGAGAGAATGCGTGCCGCAAACGATAAAGGGCACACGCACACACACAAAGCGCGCTTCGCTGTAGACTACGTTTGGTGAACGAAAAACCTTATGCTTGCAATATTTTTGGTTTTTCAAAAACTTCAACCCGAAAGAAAAAGGATTTGATTTCGGAAAATTAAAAAAATAAGTATGCCACTCGCGAGCCTAGAGCAAATGCTTTATTTAAAAAAAAAAATTATAAAAAACGCTTCAGAACTTTAGGAGATTAGCCGTTACAAACATTTTTCATATAAGCGATTTTATATAATTAGTATAGATGCACTATATTTACATACATACATACATGTACAAATTATGTATTCCCGCGTTGGGAATACCAAAAAAAAAATATTTTTTAATCGGACAGCGTGTCCGCTGTAATTTCGGGGTTGTTGTCATAGTTGCACTTTATGCTTGGTTCGTGCTAACTCTTCCCCTCTTAAGTCGATTGTCCTCAATCGGGATTAATGCATTTGTGGTGTTGAAATTTGTAGAAAATGTCCCCTTTTTGCTGAAGTTGCTTGCGGTGGCTCAATTGAAATATTTAGCTTTTGCTTACTTTTTATAATGATGTACACAATTGTTATTAAAATTATAGATATAATTATAACAACAGTGCCTATGCTGATTAAATTCCTCTTTTTATTTTTATTCATTAGTAATTCGATACTATTTTCGTGATTTATTTGTTTTACATAAGGATTGTCTAATTTAAGAACAAGTTCAGTTACATTATTTTTATCTTTAATTTTTGTGATTCGATTTGGCAAAATAAATGTTTCATATATTTTAATGTTAATGTTCGAATACGTCCTATTAAGCGTACTAATATAACAATTTTCAAATTTGATAAGAAAGTTGCCTTTCTGTTTTATTTTTTGCTTTTTGCAATTGTGTTCTATTTCTACATCAAAATGCTTAAATACTAGAATACCAGGGACTATTTCAGTGACATTTATTTTATCTATAGTTTCTAAATGACAATTCGCTTCTTCGAATTTCAATATATTTTCTAAACATTTAATGTGAATTTTTATTAAATTTTTCTCCAAATTGTTTTTTACATATGTTTCATACATATTGTTTTTTGAATCTATTAATACTTCGTAAGTATCTAAGGCTATTGATTTGTTAGCTATATTAGGAAGTGGTTCAAATCTGATTTGTGAAAGGGCATTTGGTGAATATTGGGGTATTAGAAGGATTATGATTATGTTGTTGTTTTGAAATACTACTGCTGTCTTGATATTTTGGTAACTGTCGAAATCTGTAATTAATTCGACTTCTAATTTGGTGAGGATGTCCGTATATATATCGTCTATGTGGTTTCGTAAAAAGGATATATCGTTTTCTATTTGGTATGTGTGCTCTAAAAATTGAACCTTGTCCTCTAATGACTTTATTTTATTTTGTATGGTGTCCTTAAATGTATTAATGTAATGACTTATTGAGATTTGCTGTTGGTTAATATGTTTTGTTATAATGTTTATTTCCTCGGATATGAAGTTATTAACGCGTACTATATTCGTCATATTAGCTGTTGTGGATAATTCATTTTCGTGTATTTCTGTGAGTGCGTTATGGATTTCCGTCTCGTCATCACTGTCCATGGATCCTGCTATATATTTTAATCCTTTCCCTAGAACATTTACAAGTCCTCGTTTTGATTTAAAATGAGGGTGTAAGCCGCTTATTTTTGATTGGAGTAATGCAAAGTTCCTATTAACTGTGTCCAAAATTTGTTTATCTTCAAAAGTTGTGGTTTTTAGCATGTTAATGTTATTTGATATTAAGGCTACTGTTTCCTCGTAGGCTGTTAAGTTGATAAAATGAAGTTTTTTGTCATAATGATTAATTATTTTCAGTTCGTTAGTTTTGATGGGTAAATATCCGTTATTATTCGTTAAATCCTGGATGTCGATTTGTTGTGCGTCTACTGTCAATGCTAATACCAACATGATTGTCATGATTTCCCCCGTATTCATTTTTCCTATTACAGAAGAAATTTTATGTGCTTAAATTCATATTTACTCATGCATTTCTATTTAATGTTACTTTTATGAACTACTCTACCTGATTTAGTTACTATTGTTGTATTAAAATTTTTCGCAACAATTTCTTTTCTAAATCTAGCCGATAACTTATTTCCTAATCTGCTATTTACTTTGACAAATATGATATCTCTTTCCGCATATGTGCTTGGAGGTGATCTGTTCTTGTTATGGTATGTAAGGTCTGCGTTTTGTTTCGATAGGAGTCTGTTTATAGTTTCTTGTCTGTCTTTCTCCATTATTTTAAAGTCGCTATAAACACGTCTGCCAAAGAATATTTCTACAGGTTTTCTTCCTGTTGTCGTATGAATAGTGGAGTTATATTCGAAAACTGATTTATCCAACAATTCGTGGAATGAACGGTACGTGCTCTCCTTTCGAAGACATCGCATTATTTCTTGTAATGTAGAATGGAAACGTTCTACCTGTCCGTTTGAACAACTTGTATACGGAGCGGTTCTAAAAATATTAATTCCGAATTCATTCTCTATCATAAAGTTTATTGCTTCAGAATTAAAAGATTTCTCGTTATCCATCACTTCTGTAACAAAGGAGAAAAGGATATCGCGTAAAGGCTTTGCTATTGCGTATTTGGAGAATTTGTCCATCGCGGTTAGAACTAATTCCTTACCAACTATAAATATATCAATGTGCACTGTTTGGCCTGCGAACTGTGGAATGGGTGTGGCCTGAATTTGAGGTTTTATTGGACGTCGGTCATATTTGCTCTCCTTGCATGTTGCACAGTTTCTTATAATTTTCTTTATTTTACTTGCCATTGCAGGAAAATAGTAATTTTCCAGAATTTGCATTTTATTTTCCCTAGTATTTCTGTGCGCTCTATTGTGCGATTTTATAATGATCTCTTTCTGTTCTTTTCCATTAGGTATATCTTCCACTTGTATCAGTGTGAACTTAACTCGGTATTTGCTAAAATGTAATGGGTAGACCTCTTGTATTTTGCCCATAACATATTCTTCTGCTTTTATACAGTTTATAACTGATGGGTTCAAATATCTTTTTAGAATTGATTTAAGGGTTTGTTCGGAATAATCAGGTTTCGTAATTATGTGTCTATGATATGTAGGAAACACGATTTTAAATGCCTACGTAGATGTGCTATCTGTTTTTAAAATTATTTGGTTTCTGAAAGCCTTTATAGGGGCTACTATGCTATAAATTAAATTATGGAACGAGCTATCATTCGAATTGGTTGCTATTGATAGACTGTTAACCTGTGATTCCTTCGGGGGTATCCTGGATAGTGCATCTGCTACGACGTTTTGTTTCCCAGGTTTATAATGTAAGTCGTATGAATATTCTTCTAAGGCTGCTGTCCACCTTTTCATCTTACTATTGTTATTCTTATTGCTCAAAGTGTAGGTGAGCGGCTGGTGATCAGTAAAGATTTGTACTTTAGCTGAGCCATATAAGTAATTCCTAAATGAATTCAGAGCCCAAATTATGGCTAGCATCTCTTTTTCATTGGCGGCGTAATGTTCCTCCGTCGTGCTCAATGTTCTTGAGATAAATGCCAAAGGCTTTGAGTCTTGCGATAGTACGACTCCGAGTGCAAAGTTGGAGGCGTCTGTTACCAGTTCGAAATTTTTCTTATAATCAGGATATGCAAGTATCACATCTCTGGAAGTAAGTGAACGTTTTATATTATTGAAAGCTTCTATTGCTTCTTCATTCAAAAGTATTTTTACTTTTGCGGATTTTTTTTTTCGATATTCTACCTTCTTCCCCTCTCAGAAGAGAAGTCAGTGGTTTTGCTAATTTCGCATAGTCTTTTATGAATCTTCTGTAGTATCCTGACAAACCAAGAAAACTGCGAAGCTCTTTAAAGTTATAGGTTCTGGAAAGTTGTCAATTGCTTTAACTTTTGCAGGATTCGTTTTTATGCCATTAGGAGATATGACATACCCTAAAAATTCTACTTCCTTTTGGAAGAAGTGACACTTATCCAACTGAGCTTTCATGTTGGCCTCGTCCAAGGTATTGAAAATTGTATTAATGTGAAAAAGGTGCTCTTTTTCCGTTTTGCTAAATATAAGTATGTCATCGATGTAGACATAACAGTATTTTCCTATGTGATCGCGCAGGATATCATCAAGAGCGCGCTGAAAAATAGAAGGAGCGTTTTTCAAACCAAATGTTAAACGTGTAAATTCGTATTTACCATTGTTGATGGAAAATGCCGTATTTTCGATGTCAGATTCTCTTAGAGGAATTTGATGAAATCCGCTTTTCAAATCTAACACTGCGAAAAATTTGCTTTCGCCGAGCTGCGAAATTACTTCTGTTATTTCAGGAATTGGATATCTGTCTGCTGTTGTGACTGAGTTTAATTTTCGGTAATCGATGACCATCGCTGAGTCGGCCTTTTTCGGGACGATCCACAAGGGTGAGTTGTAGGGAGACCTAGAGGGTCTTATAATCTTATCATCAAAAAGTTTCTTTACCTGCTTTTCTACCTCTGATTTGAGAGATGCTGGGTATGGGTAAAATTTCGAGTAAACAGGAGAGTCCGTTATGGTTCTTATTTCGCCAACAACTTTTGTTGTGTATGTTAATTTTTCGTTCGGCTCCGCGAACAGATTTGAGAATGCGTCTACTGCTTGCTTAATGCTAGTCTTCTGCTGTGACGATAAGTGCTCGTCCTTTATATGTATTGCATTTACTGCCTTTGATGGAAGCTGCTTTAGTTTCATTTTTATTCGATTTTTTATTATTAAATAATTTTCATTTGTGTAGATAATTGTTTCAAGCTCTCTTTATGTTACGTTTCCCAAAATTCCATCGCATGTCTCTAAGGATGGCATTAAGAAAAACTTGATTTCGTTATGTAGACCAAATAGTTTTAGCATTGTGTGTTCATTAATTTTAACATCACCTGTTACTGTTTTTACAAAAAATGGGTTTTTATTTTTAATACGTTTTTTAACTAAGTGTGGTTGAATGTAGTTTTTACTAGATCCTGTATCTACCAAAAACTTAAGAATTTTCCCGTTATCAGCTCTTGCTTCAAAATATGGATGCGAAGAGCTCATCAAGCTAAAAAATGAACTTCAGATGGTTCGTCTTCCGAATAATCATTCTCCACATCTTTCGACATTGTGGCAATGTGAAAAGTTCTTTGGGTTTTCCTTTGTTGCTGATTATTAACTGACGGTGGTCTTTTTCCTTGAAATTGATTTTGAGGAGTTCTGTTCATATAGTTAATTCGACGTGATTGCACACTCTCGTCAACTTCCATGGGTTCTGACCGGGGTTGAGGTTTAGTTGGCCTGGGTGGAGTATTTGTATGCTGAATTTGGTTAGGAAATTGTTGTCTAGATTGCCACTTTAATTGATTTGGTTGTGGCAAGTACGCTAATTTAGGGTAAAAGGATTGCAGTTGTTCCTGTGAAGAACGTAGCTTAGGATAGAGTTGAGGAGTTTGGTATGCCGTTTTCACATTGTGAGCATGATTCATGCAAAAATTCTGATTGTCTAATTTCAGGTATAAATGAAGGGCCTGAGGTAAGTCGACTGGTTCTCTTATTCCCAGTAATCGTGGGAGGTCGCCATTTAATCCAAAGCTTTATCCCTGTATGATTGCGTTATCATTCGTAGAGATTCGTTGCTCATTTCGGTACATCCTAGTTTATTTAAAATTAATGAGAGGTGTTTGTATACTTGCTGATAGAATTCAGCAACCGTTTTATTACCTTGTACTAGAGTTGTCATTTGATACTCTAAGGTGGATAAGTCACGCTTGTCGGCATAATGCATTGCTAGACATTTTGTTATTGCTGACCAATCAAGTGGCGTGTTATAAGATTCTTATGCCATATCTGCATTGCCTACAATCTTATTTCTAACTATACTAAGGATTCCGTAGTATTTCGGGGTTCCTTTTAATGGTTCGTATATATTTAATATACGGTCTACACTTTTTTTCCACGATATGAATTCTCCTGGGCGGCCAGAAAATTCTTTAAGACACTTCACTACATCAGGGATCGTATCTAAACCGTCTAAATTTCCTCTATGTCTGTCCTCTATAGTTTGATCAGTTGTAGTTGCCAAGTTGGCATCCGGATTTAGGGTGGCCTGCACTACCTTTGGTCCTTGCTGCTGTAGTACATTTGTCGCTATATTCGCTATTAATGATGTCAAGTCGTCTATACTTAATTGAGTGTTATTTGTCGCTTGAGGAGTGGATTGGTTAGAAGGAAGAATGGGAGGTGTGACCAAGTTGTTGGGATTAGCCATTTTACAATTTAATATAATTACAATATAATTTAAATTAATTTAAATAATTCTTATAATTTAAAAAAAATTTTCCTACTCTAATCCTGATGTTTCTGGATGCTGCTGCTGCTGGTTTACTTCGTTGTTAACGTTGGCAAATCGTACAGCCCCACTATCAAACACTACACTCGTTATACGTTTGTGTTTTTGTTGCTTTGCTTTTGTTTTCAATTTCTCGGTAAACTTTAAATTTTAGTAGCCGTCGTTGATTATGTGAGCAATAGTTGTTGTTGCTTGTGCTGCTCGGCTAAACATTTTTAGCCATTCACTCGCTTGATTTTAACTATCATATGTGATCGCGAGAGTAATTAATTTTTAACACTAGGATTTTATAATGAGGCTTGTGTTTGTTTTCTGTTTTATATAAAGTCACAAATTTAGAATATTGTTCTGTTACAGTTTTGTTAATTATAACAATTACTTTCGTACATATCTACGCTTTTAGTTACAATTACAATTTGGTAGTCGCCAATAAACGCTATTTAAATTGCTTTGTTATATTTGCTTGTTGTATTTTATCACTGCTAAAGCTTTTATGTTTTTCACAACAATTATTTCGCTGGCCTAAACTTTTTCACTTCACTTGCTGCTATGTCTTTCGATAAGGCTGGCACTTTTTACTTTTGTTACTCAGGGACCGCTATCGAAAATACTTTTTCAACCGGGCGCCAGTTTTCCTACCGAACCGACTGAATTTGCTCGGGCGCCAATTTCTGTATTCCCGCGTTGGGAATACCGCTTTATTGACCAAGAACGACTCAAACTTTAATCTAACAATTTGGTTTATTTATACTTATTCTAAGCCACGGAATTATTATGTGGCGTGATCTATTTCCTAGAATTAGTATAAGCAATTCGATTGCATGTTCGATTGGCATGTGCCGGATGTGCTGAGGTTGCATCGGCGGAATTTACCAGTTGTCGCTTGCGCTGTAATTTCGGGGTTGTTGACATAGTTACACTTTATGCTTGGTTCGTGCTAACTTACATACAAACATATGTATTTGAAATAGAACAGAAATGCCCGACTACATCAGTGTTTAGGGGATGATATACAAACCGAACGTTGTCGATCATTTCAATCATTGAAGCATAAGTATGCATCACTTCGGGTATTTTCTGCTGAAACGAACGCTCATAAACAAATCAGGTATAAGCTGATCGCTAGTGATACAAAGTTTTTCTCTATCGCTGATTTGAAGAAAACAGTTCGCTTCGTGTACATGAACTGAACTGGCAGAATCAGACAGAGTAACGGATCAGTACTTAAATATAAGCAAAAATTTATTACTCGTTGCAGTTCTCTGGTATTCACCATGTCAGGTGCGGCTGTTAAAGTTTTTTTGACTGATGTACATCGCGGCGCACCAGGAGTCCCTTTAAAACTTTTCAGCGACTTCTCTGTCGCCGACATAAAACATTTCTTCTAAGAAGACAACTATTAATTTTCTTAGAATAGCTCTTGCTTTATTGAATCAAAGATTATGACTGAGTTAGTTTACAAAAGTTCTTAATCTTAAATACGAAATCAATAGTAAAAAAGAAAGCAAAATACAATTAAAACTCTATAGAATTCTTATCAGCAAAATTAATAAGTGCAACGTCTCTTAAGAATTTTGATCGTAAAAACATACTTGAAAGAGAACGGAAATGCACTTAAAATTCTTTAGAATTTTGGTTACAAATATTGTCAATGCAATTTCAACTATTTTATAAACAAATTCGATATAGTTCTTAATGTCATAGTTAAAGAGTTCGATGCCTCATGAAAAAAACGTTACCCACAATTAAGTGGAAAACAATAAAAGAACTTAGTTTATTTCAATTTATGTATTAATGACGTAAGTATGTAAACTAAATAAAAAGTGTTAAGTGTACACGTATGTAAACATACATACAGGTATGTTTATATTAATATTTTGTGTGATGGTGAAGTGGATATCATAACTCCCCCACCGTTAGCCTGAGGCTCCGACGAAGAGATTACATAAGTTCTGTTATTGTTTTTATACAGATTATAATAATAGTAGATACAGATAAAAATCATTAGAATTCCTATATTACTCCCAGTGTTTATTATAGCATTTCTAAAAAGATAATGTTTTACAGCCTTTATTGTTTCGTTAAAATGTATTTCGTTAAGATTTAAATTCAGGAGTGATATATTATTTTCTTTAACTCTTAATGCTAGCTTGTTTAGGATAAACATTTTTTTTACATTTATTTTATAATTTTCATAGATTTTTAAATTAGTTTCTACAAAGCAATTTTCATATTTTATCAAATATGTATTTAAATTTTCAAATAATTCTTAAATATAAGTAAGCCTGGATAAATTTATTTTTCTTCTTGGGTTTTCATTGTAGTCGTATTACAATTAGGTTCTAAATTTTTTACAATGTTTGTTAAGCAGTTATTATTTATTTTTGTTAATTTCTTATATTCTAAAGTGTTTGGTTCATATATTTCGTTTTTATATATTAAGACAGTATTTTCGTTTAAAATTACAGTTTTATTTTGGATGTTTTGGTAGTGGTTCAAATACAACTTCAGCGAATCTTTAATTTTTTAGGTAAGGATCTGTTTGGTTAATAAAATTGAATTCTTCAGTTGTCAATATGTCTGATGGAATTATTCCTAGCTTTGAATTAAAAATGTCCTATTTCGTTAACGTGGTCTATTAACAAGTTGATATCGTTATTAATCTGAAAAATATTTTCGAGAAAATTTGTTTCGTCTTCTAAATTGAGAATTTTGTTTTGGTTTTAAACTTATTTATATATTTTTGAATAGTTTTCTGTTGTTTGTTAGTATGGTTTGTGATATCTAATATTTTGTTTTCTATGGAACTCCCCAGATAATTCATTTCGTTTAGGGCGTTCATTGTTTCAGTCTTACATTTTTCTAGAGTTTGAATTTTGTCCATAATTTCTTTTTCGTCATCACTATCCATTGCCCTTACTACAAATTTAAGTCCTTTCCCTATTGCGTTCATTAGTCCTCGATTCTGTCTAAAATTAGGAATTCTTCTTCGTAATTGGCGTTGGCACCGCTTACGCGATTATAGCCGAGTCAACAACAGAGCGCCAGTCGTTTCTTCTTTTCGCTACGTGGCGCAAATGGATATCCCAAGCGAAGCCAGGTCCTTCTCCACTTGGTCCTTCCAACGGAGTGGAGGTCTTCCTCTTCCTCTGCTTCCTGCAGCGGGTACTGCGTCGAATACTGTCAGAGCTGGAGTGTTTTCATCCATCCGGACAACATGACCTAGCCAGCGTAGCCGCTGTCTTTTAATTCGCTAAACTATATCAATGTCGTCGTATATCTCGTACAGCTCATCGTTCTATTGAATGCGATATTCGCCGTGGCCAATGCGCAAAGGACCATAAATCTTTGGCAGAACCTTTCTCTCGAAAACTCTTAAGTTCGACTCATCGGTTGTTGTCATCGTCCAGGCCTCTGCACCGTATAGCAGGACGGGAATTATGAGCGACTTATAGAGTTTGGTTTTTGTTCGTCGAGAGAGGACTTTACTTTTCAATTGCCTACTCAGTCCGAAGTAGCACCTGTTGGCAAGAGTAATCCTGCGTTGGATTTCCAGGCTGACATTGTTGGTGGTTTTTAAACTGGTTCCAAGATAGACGAAATTATCTACAACTTCAAAGTTATGACTGTCAAGTGACGTGGGAGCCAAGTCGCGAGTGCGACGACTGTTTGTTTGATGACAGGAGATATTTCGTCTTGCCCTCGTTCACTGCCAGACCCACTTGTGTTGCTTCCTTGTTAAGTCTGGAGAAAGCAGAACTAACGGCGCGGGTGTTGAGACCGATGATATCAATATCATCGGCATACGCCAGCAGTTGTACACTCTCCATGTCTGAAACCTCGTTTGGTATCGAAAAAAAAATTAGGAATGAAGTTTTTAATTTTTGTCCAACATATGTCCATGCTTTTGTTAACGCTTCCTAATAGAGGAGTAACATTTGTATATGTGTCCGAAAGTTTATGTATATTGTCTTGTAAAATATTTACTGTTTCAAAGTATTGAGTAGTGTTAATAATATGTATTTCTCTTAAGTAGTTTTCAATAGTTTCCGTGCCCTTCAGCTTAATTGGTACATAACCGTGGTTGTCTGTCAAGTCTTCAAGGTCAAAAGGTGGTATGTTAGGAGTTTTGAGGTATTACGTTATTTAATTTTTGAAACTTTTTATTTCTTTTAAAGTGTGATTTGTAATATTTATGTCCTCGATCTATTATAACGTCTTCATTATCTAATCCGATGACGGTTATTTTTCGAAATTTAGAATGGTTTTTACCTCCTCTTTCATCCTTTAAATATACAGGGCCTGTCTGAATTTTTACATTTTAGCGTGTTTTGTTGAGTTTATTATTAGCTTTTTCTTTATTCTTTATTATTAGTTCTCTAATTATTTAATATTCGCTTTGGTCTATATTTCCATTTCTAAAATTAAATTGTTTCTTTCCTGTACTTGAATGGATTGAATTGTTATAAAACATAATTATTTTATATATTTTTTCTTCTGTATTTTCTGTATCTTTATTAGGATCATGTTTTAAAATTCTAATATGTTCGTTTATAGTGTTGTGTAACCTCTCTACATCTGAGTTAGATGTATGATTATTATTTGACGTACAATGTATCTGAATTTCTTGTTCTCTAAGAAATTCCAATAGAGGTAGGGCTTTAAAACCTAGTTCATTATCTACAACCAATTTCTTTATATATCCTACTATTGACAAATACTGCGTTTGGGCAAATTTAAATTCTATCCAAGATCTATTTTTAATTTTAGTTGCCTGCGCAAATTTCGAGAATTTGTCGATAAACGTTAAAAATAGTGTTTTCTCGAGGTTTCTCAGGAGTTTCAGTTATTTTATATTCTTGTTTGATTGGGTGCCTGTCATATTTTTCCTTGTTACAAATATCGCAGTTATTTATATATTGGATTATTCGTATTCTTAGTTGGGGGTGATAGATTATTGTTTTCAATTCAGCAAAGTTTTCATTTATTCCTCTGTGATTATTTCGTTTGTGTTCTCTTTCAATTTTTTCTGTTAACTGATTTTCATCAGCGATATCTTCTAGTAGCTTTTTACATCTAATGGTTTTGAATTGCCTATTTTCGTTAAAATATTTCTTGACTGTTTCATTGAAAATATTAAATAAAGATTGCTCTGTAATTTATATGGCATTATAGCCCGATTCTGTGCACTTGATAAATTCACCATCTTGCTTATTTATCAATATTGATTATTTATCAAGTCTTTGGTATTCTGTGTCAAAAACCAAAAGCTCTTTTCTAGATAAATTATCAAGATGTCAAATGCTCTTGACAAATTCAACATCTGTTTGTGAAAATATTGTGAACACATTTTAATTGTAATTTTGATTGAAATTAAATAAAATAAAATGGAAGAAGACATATTATTATTGTTGTTGTTAGAAGAGGAGGAAAATTTAGAAAATAGAGATCGCGCGCGTTATTTCAGGAGTTTGAGGGATTCTACTGATCCATTTGCCCTCAGTGAAAGTGCGTTCATGAAAAATTTCCGACTGCCGCGTGATATTTGCCCGAGTCTAATAGATGACTTACGCCCTCATGATCAACAAAAGACTTCATTGCCTTTGACCATTAGAGTCCTGGTAACTTTAAATTTCTTTGGTCACGGTTCCTACCAAAAATGTGTCGGTAATAACTGCAACTTGCCAATGAGTCAGTCGTCACTCTCGAGAAGTATGCGGGCCGTGGCCAAACTTATAGTAAAAGTTAAAGGAGAAGAAATAAAACTTCCTAGTTCCACTGAGGAAGAAAATATAGTCAGAACCGGGTATGTACATACATGTGTATTAAAACAATTGGATTCATCTAAATTCACTGAGTTCAATATCAGATTTTTCACAAAATACGGAATAAAGAGTACTATAGGAGCAATCGACTGTACACATGTTGCAATTATTGCTCCTGCGTCAAATAATATTGAACGTCCCCTTGGCTTATATTTAAATAGGAAGGGCTTCTACAGCATTAATGTCGAAGCGGTATGTTTTGTTGTGTATAAACTTAATAACTGACATACATAAGTTAACTTTCTCAGGTATGTGATCACCGTTTATGCTTCACGTTTCTAAATGCTAAATTTCCGGGTGCGACACATGACTCTGGAATTTGGGCAACTTCTGACCTACGAGAGCATCTCATTCGTCAACACACCAATGACTCTGTATGGTACCGAAGGGAGTCGTGGCTGATTGGTGACCAAGGTTACCCTTTAGAACCTTGGCTTTTAACACCGGTCGGAAATCCTAGTACTTCTCAAGAGCGAAAGTATAATAAGCTACATACATTATACTGCCAGAAATTGTGTTGAAAGAGCGTTCGGAGTTTTAAAATTGCGCTTCAGATGTTTGCTGAAGCACCGGGTTCTACATTATTCCCATGAAAAGTCCGCATTAATAATAAGCAGTTGTGTTATACTGCATAATATAATTACGAAAGCTGGTATTACCACGGACGCGGTGGACAACGAGGTTGAAGAAGACTCTGACCATGTAGTTAATTCCGGTGACTCTTTGCAGTATACACGAGAAGGTGAAAGGATAAGGGCAAGACATATATTTACACTTTAACACATTATTACACTATAACCTACATTACTACTAACAATATGCATATATACACTGCACACTGACATTACACATTAACCTACTCCTGTTACATTATCCTTCTATTATTACACAATATAACGACTGCTAACAATATGTGTATACACAAGTCATATGTAAACAGAATATCTAAACAGAAGCACACATCACCGCACTTAAAAGTAACCCCTGCATAGCCTGTGTCAGGCACATGCTAAGCTGCTCGGTCTGAGTCACGACATCTTCAGCTACAGAATAACACAACCAGATATAATTATTAACAACATTGTTTCATTAGTTTAATTCATTAGTTTGAATAATTTATTTTAATAAAAACAAAGTCCATTAACATACATACATATGGATATGTACAAACAAGAAAACAAAAATTTGAAAAATAAGGAATTAAAAAAATACAAAATTCAGTCTTCCAACTCTAATGACAAGAGTTTTGTTTTAAAACATTTATTAACTCTGCGACAACTCTTGTTAGGTCATGGATGGCATGTATTACTTCCCGGTGCTCCCGATGCTGTTCCTCTTCACGATGTTGCCTGTGTTCTTCAGCAGCATTCCTCTTTGCTATGTTAGCAATAAGAGTACTAATTAGCTTATTGCGCTCCCCTCGTGATGGCTGTGATGTCATGGCATCCGAATCGGTGTCAATCTTAAAAAAAATATATTTATTAAAAACTACGTAAAGGCATATGTATGTTTGTATGTATGGATATTTATATATGGGCATATGTAAATACATATGCATTATGCAAATATGTATACATATACATTAGGGTGTTCCATTTTGAGGCAACCTTTTTTTTTTCAACTGAAAAACAGGCTCAAAACTTTCGAAATGTGTAAAATAAAAGTCACTCAAAAGATGAGCTCTTAATATTAATATTAAGAGGTGCCTCTTTCAAATTTTCTGTTTTCCATATAAATAACATGGAAAAAAAATCATTTTTTTTGTGGTGGTTATTGTGCGGAGGTTTTATATGTGCACGCGATGGCTGCCAGTAGGGATAGAAAACTCGATTCCGATTCTACTCGAGAATCGAGTTTTCTCGTAAAATAATCGATTTTTCGAATGTCAAGAACCGATTCTTAATCGTCTTCGACTACTGAAGATCGATTTTGAAAAATCAATTATTTAACGAGAAAACTCGATTCTCGTGTAGAATCGGAATCGAGTTTACCATCCCTGCTGGCAGCCATCGCGTGCACATATAAAACCTCCGCACAATAACCACCACAAAGAAAAATGATTTTTTTTCCATGTTATTTATATGGAAAACAGAAAATTTAAAAGAGGCACCTCTTAATATTAATATTAAGAGCTCATCTTTTGAGTCACTTTTTTTTTACACATTTCGAAAGTTTTGAGCCTGTTTTTCAGTTGAAAAAAAAGGTTGCCTCAAAATGGCACACCCTAATATACATACATATATGCATAACTATGTATTATGTATAGGTACTCATATAGATACGAGTATATTGGTGCGAATTCTTGGGCTCCAAATTTAAAGTTTGTTAAATTATTAAAAAGTTCGTATGAAGCTAAAAACTTGGGTTCATATGGCTTTTCTTTGCGAATAAATAAAAGAAAAATAACCCAAAAAAAGAAAAAAAGCCACAGCGTTTAAGTGGCCAGGGGTTTATGTACTTGGATACATTGTAGAATAAATTAGAAATTACATACCTGATTATCCAGGCTAAATAACGGTGAATCATATGAAGATTGTGCTGAATTTGGCGATGTTAGTGGGCCTAGCGATGGCAGTGGGTTTGGCGATGGTAGTGGGCCTGGCGATGGTAGTGGGTTTGACGATGGTAGTGGGTTTGGCGATGGTAGTGGGTTTGACGATGGTAGTGGGTTCGGCGAAGGTAGTGGGGTTGGCGACAATAATAAGCTTGGCAGTGGTGCTGAACTAGGCAGTCTACTTTCAGGTAGTGGGTTTAACGATGGTAGTGGGTTTGACGATGGTAGTGGGTTTGGAGAAGGTAGTGGGATTGGCGACAATAATAAGCTTGGCAGTGGTGCGGAACTAGGCAGTCTACTTTCAGTAGATTATATTGGACACTCAATTATCGACGATTCTACAATTTGTTTTCGCGGCAGCCCTAAACCAAAGCTTTCAATAGTTTCCACTCCATCCACAGCTACTGATCCAAAAGCTGCCAAAGATTTCTGCTCGAAATCGGTCAACGGCTTGCCACAGGGCCCTCCTCCAGTGAGCCTCTGCTCCATTTTTAAGCGCCTTGCCCGCGTACGTAGTTGGCTCTTCCAAACACCCATTGTCTGTAAATCAAAATCATTTAACAAATGTAGAAAATATCAGACGAATTACCTCTTTCCACTTAGCTGCAGTACGAGATGACCCTCTGCACGCATTTAACTGCTCCGCCAGCTGCCGCCACAAATCCTGCATTTGTCGAGGCGATTTTGGCGTATTTTTTCCTCTACCGATTTCCGGATGCACCCGGCAAAATGAAACGTAAGTTTCTAATTGTTCATGCGTAGCACGTTGGTTTTTTGGTTTCCTATAAATTGAATTAAATATTAAACCATTTATTTCTTTAAAATTAACAATTAATAATAATGAATACTTAAGTTGTTGAAGAATCCATTTCGCACTAAACATCTGATTTCTGTTTACATTATTTTGTTCACCAGAGTATGGTGAAAAGCGATTCGTACTGAAGATTTAAGTTTTATCAATATTTGCACAGAATAACAAAAAGCTTTTGGCTTGATAAAAATCTTGATAAATAAACAATATTTTGATAATTTGTTAAGTGCACAGAATCGGTCTGTAATACTATGTTGAGACCGAAAATTTAAAAGATTAGATTACATTTAAGCATTTCATAACCCAAAAGTTTTCTCACTGCCGTTAGAAAGATCAAAAAACAGCTTTTGTTGTCATTCATGAAGTCACATCGCTTAATATTTATCAAAAGAAAAGATCGTTACATAGTATTTTGAAATAAAACCAGTCGTTCTTCAAATATTTTTCATATAATAGAAATAATGGATGCATTTTTTCATTAGTTAAGTCAATTTTCAGGTAAAATTAGATTCATTGCTTTAAAAAAAAATTGTTTCTTTACATTTTTTTCCCTTTGTAGTGTCTAAGTCAGCTGTGATAATGTAACAGATTTCCAGTGCTGACAAGTTGAGGGCGCAAAGCAGAGTCGCACAGAGAGATTTAGCGTGGCTCAATTTCAAATCATTTCAATGAAATGACTTGGAATTGTCGATTTTGTATGGCGAAATCTTGATAAATTTTTAAGGTTAGTTGGATAATGCATTCAACAGCCAAAATCGTGTGATTAAGTATCGGTCTGAACATAGTATAAAATTTTACCTCTTTCCATTTTGCAGCACTTCATATTGGTCCTCTGCACGAATTAAGCGCATCTGCCAGCTGCTGCCACAACTCCTTCAAAATAAAGCATATGTATGCCTCCAGTTGCTCGTGCGTAGCTCTATCGTGTTTGGGTTTACTATCAAATTAAAGTTAAATTACATATAAATTTTGTTAATAATTAAAATTTGAAAACTTACGTTGCAGAACAGTCCATTTTATCGAATAGTTTGAATAGAAATCAACTGTTTTCTATTTACATTATTTTGTTCACAACACGTGTGGGGAAAAGCTTTACGAAGTGAAGCTTTTACTTTTATCAATATTGCCACAGAATACCAAAATATTTCTCGCTTGATAAATATTTTAGTTAATTGTCAATATTTTATTAATTTGTCAAAAGCACAGAATAGGGGTGTTAGTCTTATTAGGATTAAAATGGTTTTTTATTATGGTGATAAGTGTTTGTTCGTCAAATATTTTTGTAGTTATCGTTTTTCTTCTATTTTAAAAAATATTTTCGTTTTTTATTTTTAGTGAGCCCGATACTGTTTTATCGAAAATTATTTGCCGTCGATAGAAATTTATTGGGTAATTAGTTTCTAAAATGATATTTTCATTCTGAGTCATCTCGGCAGTTTCATCCATTTCAGTATTTTGGGTTTCTTCATTAATATTTATTTAAACTCTTGATAAGGCATCTGCATTACCATTTAAAACTCCTTTTTTATATTTTATTTCATAAATATATTTTTTTTTTTAAACGAAGTCTCCATCGGACCAATTTAGAATTCGGCTCTTTAATAGCCACGTTAAGGGTTTATGATCCGTTTCTATCAGAAATCGCCTGCCGAACAAATATGGTCTCAATTGTTGAGTAGCCCATACAATTTCTAGTAATTCTTTTTCTATAGTACTATAGTTTTGCTCATGATCATTAAGTGTTCTACAATAAAAACAAATAGGATGTCCATCTTGGGACAGCACTGCTCCCACTGCAAAGTTGCTTGCATCCGTTTGCAAAACAAACTTTTTATTAAAGTCTGGATATGCCAAGACAGGGGAATTAGTTAATAATTTTTTTAGAGTATCAAAACTTTCTTTATAATAAGGATCCTTAACATCGATTTTAACGTCTTTCTTTAAATACTTTGTGATTGGTCGTGCGATTTTCGAGTAGACTAGCGGTAATATCCTGCGAGACCTAAGAACTGCTTAATTTGTTTTTGGGTTGTTGGTAATTGAAATTTTTGTACGCATAAAATTTGATCTGGGTTTGGTTTTATTCCTGATTCAGTTACTATATGCCCTAAAAAACTAGTTTCTCCTTTCATAAATTCGCTTTTATCTAACTGGTTCTTTAAATTTACTTCTTTCAAACGATTAAATACTTTTGTTTCAGATTCCAAATGTTCCTGAAGTGAGGTTGAGAATATTATTATGTCATTGAGGTATACGAAACAAATTTTATTAATAAAATCACCTAGGACATTATTCATCAGCCTTTAAAAAGTGGCTGGTGCTGTTTTTAGTCCGAACGGCATACGAATTAACTCGTAGTAGCCGCCTTCTACGTTAAATGCGGTTTTTGGAATATCTTTTTCATTTATTTCAATCTGATAGAAGCCTTTAACAAGATAAAAGGTCGTAAAATATTGACACCTTCCCAATTTCTCCAAAATTTTGTTGATGTTGGGAATGGGATATTTATCATCAATTGTGACTTCATTTAGCTTACGATAATCAAACACCAATCTCCATTTTTTCTTTTCACTTGCATCCAGTTTTTTCGGTACAATCCATACTGGAGCTGAATATGGTGAATGGCTGGGTCTGATTATCCCGGCATTCATCATTTCTTTAATTTGTCTACCCACTTCTTCCTTATGAACGTATGGGTATCGATAAGTTTTTGTATTAACTGGAATGTTATTCACGGTCCTTATTTCATGCTTTATTGCATTGGTAAAAAAAATCGCTATTTTTTGAATAAAATATTTTTTTAAATTTGTTTATTAACTGTAATATTTTTTCTTTTTTTTTTTTGCTATTGAGGTGTTCAACTCTTATTTTTTCCGAAATTGGAAGTTATTGGGTTTCCTCTCCTACATTATATGTGCAAAAATTTTTTGTACTAGCGTTTTCAATTTTAAAAGGTGAAAATTTTATTATTTTTAGGGTGTCTCCACTAAAATTTATTGTAGCGTTAATTTTAAAGTTATCTGCTTCGTATATGCCTTCTAATTTTTCTAGACTTTTATCGTTTGAAAATTCTTTGTTTTTGTACACTAATCCTTCTTTGCACTCTACTGGTAATTCAACTTGATATATTCCTGGTTTTCCAAAATGATGATCCACTTGTTGATCTCCATATATTAAAGGTATTTTATTTTCACCTGTAATGATTACGTCGTCGTTTAAATTTATTATTGCTCCCAATGGCTTTGAAATATTATTTCCCATCAATCCATCGTAAAGATATGTCTGGATTAAAAATTGAATGTGAAGCTCCTGTATCAATTAAAAATTTCAAGTAGCCTAATTTAGATTTTATTCTTATATCTGGTAATTTTCCCGTGAGGCTGGAAATTGAAAATTTTCATATCTTGGTTGCTTTTTGATGATGATTATTAGGATTATTAGAATTAAAATTATGTCTATATTGAAAATTTGAATTTGGTCTTTGTGAATTAGAGTTATTTCTGTAATCATTTTTGTAGTTTTGTTTATTAAAATTTCTATTTCGTGCCTCATTTTCGACTTGTTTGGTCTTGTTGCCATTATATGCGTAGCCTGCTTGGAAAAGAATTTCCATTGCTTCCTCCAGCGTGTTTGGATTTCTACAAATCAATATATTCTTCATTGGCTCGAGAATTTTTCCTTTAAAAATGTTAAGCGCTGATTTCATGTTATTTCTGGCTATTTCGGATGTGCCAGTATTTTCTCCCATTATTAAATTGGTTTTATTATTTAATCTCCGTAGCTTATCTTTTATTTCGTTATAGAATTCTGTCGTGTTTGCTCTGAATACTACTGCTCTCATATTATCATAAAGTTCTTCTACTCAATTTTTTTCCAAAATTATTTATAATAACATTCTTAATGTCCGCCCACGACTGCACATGAAAATTTATTTTTATTATTTCCCTAGCTCTACCTTGTAACCTACTTTTTATTATATCAGAGAAGAGATGTTGGGACATTTGGTCATATTGCCTTAGTAAGGGGTGTATTCTATCTATAAGAGTAGTAAAGTTGTAAAGGTCATGTCGTGTTCTGTTAAATTCAGGTAATGTTTTGAGGTATTTGATAGGGTCAAGGGTAACAGAAGGTGCTTGGACCATGATTAAAAATAAAATGAATTTATGTATATATGTATGTAACACTTAAAATTTGACCTTGCAATTTCGCTTAATAATCTTAAGGTTCTCTCTCTTTTTTTTTGTCAAAATGATTAGTTTTTTTTGTAACAATAACTTTGTAAAACTTGTACTTATAATATATGCAAATAACTCACTTTATGTAGGATTTTTCGTAAATGTTGTCTTCTTCGTATTACTTGTCGAACGTTGTTATGTGGGAATTTTGTAAACGTCCTCTTCGCTTTACTTGTTGAAAATTGTTATGTAGGGTTTTTCGTAAACGTCTTCTTCGCTTTACTTGTTGAAAATTATTATGTAAGATTTTTCGTAAACGTCTTCTTCGCTTTACTTGTTGAAAATTGTTGGTTTGAAAAATTTTGATTTGATGTTTTCTTGTTGATTCGGCTTCTACTTAACTTTCATCTCCCCTTTTTTGAATTAATTGTTGATTTGTTACTAAAATTTTGCTTTTCACCACCTTAATTCTTTAAGGATAGTATATGTCACTGCCTTAATTCTTTAAGGATTTTATTATTATTTTTTATTTGGTACGCGTTAATTATAGATATAAAAAAAGTCCTTGATTTTTCAAAAATACTTTTCCGCGTATCACATCCTCGTCGACCATTAAAACATTTCTTCTAAGAAGACAATTATTAATTTTCTTAGAATAGCTCTTGCTTTATTGAATCAAAGAATATGACTGAGTTAGTTTACAAAAGTTCTTAATCTTAAATACGAAATCATAAGTAAAAACAGAAATTCTATAGAATTCTTATCAGCAAAATTAATAAGTGCAACGTCTCTTAAGAATTTTGATCGTAAAAACATACTTGAAAGAGAACGGAAATGCACTTAAAATTCTTTAGAATTTTGGTTACAAATATTGTCAATGCAATTTCAACTATTTTATAAACAAATTCGATATAATTCCTAATATCAAAGTTAAAGAGTTCGATGCCTCTCACGAAAAATATGTTGCCCACAATTAAGTGGAAAACAACAAAAGAACTTAGTTTTTTTAAATTTATTTATTAATGACGTAAGTATGTAAACTAAATAAAAAGTGTTAAGTGTACAATGTATACATGTATGCTTATATTAATGTTTTGTGTGATGGTGAAGTGGATATCATAACTGTAGCCGCGGTGTTCATCAGTAACCAGTCCCTTCGCGCTCTGGTCAAGGAGTGTGCATTGGGCGCAAGATTATTAGTCTGCGTTGCCCTAGGCGAGCTCTGGTCCGTCCGTGTTTTCCGGCACCAGTAAAGCGAAATACAGGTCTCAGGGAACTGGAGTAGGTGCATAGCCATCGCGGGCACACCCGCTTCTATTTCTTTCGGCCCGCCACACGATGCGCTGGTGCAATAGAAAGGAATGGATTTGTACATGAGAAAAAACAACAACATAAATGGCAGCTGAATTTGCAGCAACAGTAACAGTAACATCTATGACATGGGAAACCGAAAAGACCCGAATAATACAAAAGTGGCAGGAACTGACTTGCAAAGGACACCTGTAATGGAAATAGATCCCTTCAAGCGGTCATCGTTACTTAGTAGATCTCCGATAAAGATGCTAAGCGTAGAAAAACCGACGCAGACAAGATCGTCACCATCGGCGCTGCAAGGCAACAGGCCGCAAGCGAAGGCGGTAAAACCTCGCGGCGACTACATGACGGAGCTTGGTGAAGAAAATAAGAAGACGATAGATTTGATGCGCCCACCGCAGCGAACAACCAACAAAAATCTTAGGGACCTCGTTGGCGATATAACGAAGATGTACGAAAAAACCTTTGAGGAATACCAGAAGAGCAAGGAAAAAAGACGAAATATTCTAAATATGTCTGTAACAAAGGAAATAACGCCTAAAAGATCTCGCGAGGAAACACAGGCGAAAAGGCAGACTCCTCAAAAAAGAATAAAACCTTGCATAAAGAAGAACCAAAGAAGGCTAAAAATAATGAGGAAAAAGTAGATACGTTAACCTCAATTAACAAAGGAAAGACACCAGGAAAACAAGATGGCTGGACTGAAAAAAAGAGAAAGAAGGCAGCATATAAGCGTCGGCCAAGGCCTGATGCGAAAGTGATCGAGCGAACTGGTAACAAAATGCGGTTAAAAAAGAAGATGCCCTCCAGAAACTGGGTGAAAGTGTAACCCGGATTAGAAAGACAGCCACAGGAGAAATTTTAATGGAACAAAAGTGCGCGCATAACATGACATACAGCAATATTTTAAAGGCGGTTAAAAAAGAAGATGCACTCCAGAAACTGGGTGAAAGTGTAACCCGGATTAGAAAGACAGCCACAGGAGAAATTTTAATGGAACTAAAGTGCGCGTAAATGGATCACACTGCTTACTACACCAGCGAAATAGGCAAAGTGCTTGGAGATCAAGGCAAAATTAAAGCCCTAACGAGTGAAACCACTGTGGAAATCCGGGATCTGGATGAAATAGCCGGAGAGGAAGACATTGCCAATGCTATTCGCACGCAAATAGGAAAACTGGAAGATTATGATAAAGGCTCAATACAGCAAGGTGCCGTTTTGCAGTGCATGTAAAAAACAAGGAAAAAAAGTCTGACCACCAAATAGGTAGCAAGAAATGTCCTCTCTACCAAGAAGCTTGCAAAAGAGCCAAAATATGCGAGTCCTACAGCTCAACCTCAACCACTGCAAAGCAGCTGAAGACCTAACTACTTACGCATACAGTGTTTGAGCAGAAAGTCGACGTGGCAATAGTCTGCGAACAACACAAAACCATTAGCGCAGCAACGTGGACCTCCGACCCAACGGGAAAAGCGCCATTGGTGCCTGTGGAGAAACCCTTCTAAAGGCTTTTTCGGTACTGAACACCGTCTTGCTGAATATTGTCGTGTACATGGCAAGTGTACACACACAATGACCACTTGATAATTCTGCTTGATATCGACAAAACGCACAAAATACCTAAGTCTCTTAAAAAGGTTCAAATTAATATTAAATAACGATCCGAACTACGCTATGGACATAGAGCAGAAGGCTTAATGCGTAGTTAAACATGTCAGTAAAACCTGCGATGCCGCTATGTGTAGGAAAAAAACAAGGTACATACAGGCCTACATGGCATACCGAATAAGGCCCTGAAACTCGCTATTAAATATAAATCCACCTCATTTACGGAAGTCTAAATGCAATGCTTATGGTAGGGAATATTCCCTAAGATTTAGAAAAAGTAGCGGCAATTGCTTATACAATGGGCAAATATACCAGCAGAAGAGCTAGGCTCCTACCAACCATTAGGTATGTTGGACACAATGGGGGAAAATACTGGAGCGTATAACCTGTATGCGGCTATAGCAAAATATATAAAATATATGGTTTTCGAAGGCACAGATCGACAATAGACGCCATAAAAAGCTAACGGAGGTCGCAAGCAAGGCAATTGAAGGAACCAGAAATGCCGTAAAAATGCCTTCAATTTGGCCTATTGGCCGCATATCATGGAAGCCCTGAAACAAAAGAAGACACCACTCTACTTACTGAAGATCATATCTAGCTACCTCTCCGACAGATTACTGCTATTATACACAGAAAAAGGTCCTAAAAACTACATTGTACATAACAGGCGATGTACCACAAGGCTCAGTACTAGTTACACTACTATGGAATGTTTTATACGACGGTGTGCTACTTTCCCATTGCCCAAAGAAATACAAACAATCGGGTAGGCTGATGATATAGCAGTAACGGTAGTGGCAAAAGAAATAAGACAGATAGAGTACCTGTGCAACCACATATCGATAAAAAAGAATGGCTCACAAAAACAAAGCTCCAGTTAACAGGCCAAAAAACTGAAGCGGTACTAATAACGAGTAGGAAAAAGCTAAAGGCGATTACGCTCAACATCGATGGATACAATATCACAACGCAACAATCGTTGAAATACCTCGGTGTAGTTATTGACGCGAGGCTAAATTATCGGACCCACATCGCGAAAGCCTGTGAGAAAGCAGCAAAGGTGACGGCTGCATTAACTAGAATCATGGTCAACGCATCTCGCTTACAATAATCAGTAGCAACCGAAGGTAGAAGCAATCATCGTTTTTCGGGTGAATTGTATAAATTAATCCTAATGCGTTAGTTAAGGACACACCTGGATGGCCTTGCTTTCTGCGTAACCATTTCTTCGAAGATGTAACATTGTATAACATAGAGACATTTTCGAAACGAGCAATTTCTCGCAAACGGATCACTAACACAAGATGAGAAAAAAATAGTCAATGTAAATTTGGTTGTTGGCGGTGTTTCCGTTGGCTGTACTGTATTCTCTGGGTTTAAATGCACTCTTTGAACTTCGAGATGCACAACAGTCGGAAAACGTTCATGGATTGCAAAAGAAAATATCTTACAAAACGCTTCATTGTAGTTCACGCATCGACACATTAGGATACTTGCTGATCTCATCTCCTTCAAGCCCAATGACCGCCATGTTGCGTTCTTTGGTGACATACTTGCCACCGTACTTCAATACTCAACATTGATATGAGTTTTGAATGTGTATTAGACAAAAATAGCGAATATGGTACGATCCATGTGTTGTATACTTTGATATTCACTCCTCTAAATTGACTGCTGAATGTTCTGCCATTGTTGTCTGGTGAGCAACGCCGACAGAGTGGATATCCATCATTTCCAGTTTGCGTTTCCGAAAGAAAAGCATTTGGATCGTGTTTCGTGCATTTATTGTCAGACGTACCAACCGAAGTAAGATTAAGTGGGATTGTGGTGTCCGCAAGGTCCATGAACCATATTGGTTCTCACCACTTCGTATAATACTGGATCTTTCTCTACATCAGGAATTTCTGCAGAAATGAGTTCATCAATTTGATCTGGTGTAACCACCATCCACCATCCAAAGAAGAATGTGTGCGTGCGGCAAACTTTTTTTTTGCCACTTAACAGAGTACATCCAGCATCTAACAGCACCATATATACTAGCGTGGAGCGATTTTAGCTGTAGAAAGTTGCTGTTTTAGGTAAATATTAATCGTAAGAAAAATCAGTAATCCATGCTATCTTTAGAGGAGCCCCATCGATTTGAAATTTTGAAAATTTATGCCAAATACTCATAAAGTTCGCAAACATTTTATAAACGTTATTTTTTAATTTTTTTTTTCATTGAAACGTAACAAGATATGGTTTTACATTTCATTCGAATTGCAACTAGTGACAAGTGTACTAACAAGCAATATTTTTCATAACTTATAAGGTAAAACAATAATAGCTCTATTAAAAAGCTTTTACAAAAACTTTGTATTAAAAACTAAATATCATAATATTTGTTATTTGCTTAGAAGATCATGGAACGTTGTTCTTTTCAATCTGCGCCTGCTATTTCTGGCCTCTCCTAGCTGTCGGGCTTCAGCGTTTACATGGTTTTGCAGCCTTGTGACATGTTTCGATGCCGTTTCGCGAATGACTTCCCGAACAGTTTTTATGTGAAGATCACGATGTGGATCTGAGTTCCGTATGTACCACGGGGCATTTACAATTTTTTGCAGAACTTTAGTTTGGAACCCATTTCGATGAATAATGGTGCAGCGCATCCCCATAGCTGAATTCCGTATGTCCAAATGGGCTTCAACGTTTGATTGTAGACTTAAATTTTATCTAGGGTTGCTAGGGGTGATTTCTTGCCGATTAACCAATTTATTTTGTTGTATTTTAGCTTTAGTTCTGCAACTTTTCTTTGTACATGCTCCTTCCACTTTAACTTTGCATCCAGTGTCAAACCAAGATATTTCGCTGAGGTGGAGTACGGAATTACTTCATTCCCAATATATAAGGGGATATACGTATCCGTTTTGTTAGTGAAGTTTATATGTATAGACTTCAACTCGTTGAGAGTAATATTCCATTTTTGTGTCCATTCTACAATTAGGTTAATTGAAGAATGCATTCTGTTCGACGACTCAACTACATTTGTACCAGTAGTAATGATGCAGGTATCATCTGCAAATGTGGCGATTGTGCTGTTTGGCGGCGTAGGCATATCACTAGTAAACAAAATGTATAAGAATGGTCCCAGGACGCTTCCTTGGGGTACACCTGTTTTTATGGACTGTAACGTAGTATATGATTGTCCCTGCTTGATTCTGAAGTATCGGTTGCTCAGGTAAGAGACAAGTAGCTCAGTTAGATGCTGTGGGAAGAGAAGTTTTAATTTATGAAGTAAGCCATGGTGCCATACTCTATCAAACGCCTGAGATACATCAAGAAAAACAGCTGTGCAAATTTGCTTTTTTTCCATCGCATCCTCAATTATATCTGTTATTCGATGAATCTGATCGGTTGTAGAATGTTGCGATCTGAATCCAAATTGATGAATTGGTATAAGGTCCTTTTCTTCGAATTATGTTCTGAAGTCTTTTTATAATTACAACTTCAAGTAGTTTGGACAAAATAGGCAACAGTGAGATTGGACGATACGATGATGCTTCTTGTGCGCTTTTCCCGGGTTTTTGTACCATAATTATTTCAGATACCTTCCATGACAATGGGACGTGCCTGAGATTTAAGCAAGCATTTATTATCGATGGTAGCTTTTCTAATGCTTTCCGCGCTAGATTTTTCAGTACCTCAGCTGTCACCATGTCGAAGCCGGGAGCTTTTATTGGTTTAAATCTACTTTTAATTATATTTTCCACTTCTTTAATTGTTGCTGGTTGGATTTCTTCTACGCATTGCGATCCTTCCAACTGTGGTAATGTTCCATGGAACAGAATAGGACTAAACGTTTTAGTGAGTTTCTCTGAAAAAAACTTCCGCTTTTTCTTCGTCGCTTTTGGCCCAGGATCCGTTTGGTTTTCTGAGGGGTGCATTTGACAATATTGGTTTCCTAGCATTTTTTACTGCTTTCCAAAGGGAATAATCGGATTGTTTGTTTGGCGTTAATTTCGCAATATAATTAGAGATACTTTGATTCGTGAATAACTTTATTTTAGTACTGAGAACCTTGGTTAAATTGTTCAATTTTGTTTTATATTGGGGAAATCGGGTGATTTGCCATTTTTTGCGTAGTTTTTTCTTTTTCTTTATGAGATCTAAAATGTCCGATGGATATTTAATATAAAAGTTTTTTTGTTTAGGAAAGGAAGTACTTTTCCAAACCGATTCCGGAATTGCTTTCGTAAATGTATGTACTTCAGCTTCTAACATATCTTGAGTGGTTATATTTACTTCAACATCAATATTTTTGTCGAGCATCACTTCGAAATACTCCTAATCCGTATGCCTATTAGAAAGATAAGGCGGTATGTCGATTTCTTTTAGATGGCCATTTAGGATTAGATATACTGGCGAGTGGTCCGAATTTAAGTCCAATCCATTTTCAATAGTAATTAATGTCTTGGATATTTGTCTAGTGATGAAAAAGTCGACCAAGTCAGGTAATTTCCGTGTGTCGGAAGGCCAGTAAGTCGGCTTGCCTGTAGACAAGAAGTCGCATCCAGTGGCCGTAACAGCTTTATATAGCTCTCTCCCCTTCGGTGTCGTAACTATTGAACCCCATTGTGAGTGTTTTGCGTTAAAATCACCACCCATGATGAATTTCCATTTTAATATTGTGTCTAGGTGGGCTATATATTGCGGTAATGCTTATTATTCCGAAGCTAGATTCAACCGATATGGTCGTAATTTCTAATCCTGGGATACCTATATTAATTTCTTCGTAGTGGGGAATATTTTCTCTGATAATTATGGCACTCCCCCCTCTCGCATTGTTATTTGGGTGATTCGAGCAATACGTTTTGTAGTTTTTAAATCTAACAAAAGTCTCATTTGTAAAATAGGTTTCTGATATAAGACAAATATCAATTTTTTCAACATGGTACTCCATGTCTCTAATTCTTTACTACGTTTGAGCAAGCCATTTGCATTCCAGGTCATAATTTTCATCGGTTTCATTTTTGCGCCTTATTTTCGCTGTGCTGTCGCTCAAGTTTAGTAAGACGTTCGTGGGTAAGTCCATTTTGCTCTTCTTATATTTTATTCGTTATTTGATGTTCTTAGCGATGCAATGTTAGAATAAGATAGAAATAAATGGTCTTAAAACATGTATATAAATCTCTAACCATATTATAATAACATAGCTACGTTCCGCACTTTAATTTCACATTCTTAATTCCACACTCCAAAACTTCCCACATTTCATAGCATAACTATTTTTCCCAGTTCAACGATATCCAAATAACGGTAGATTTAAGTAAACAACTGACTGCGATCTGTCAACTCTGTACAGTCTTTAGTTTGAAGTCGAATAAAGTGGTTTGATTTAAACAAATTAAACTCTCAAGTTGATATCTATATTTTTTAGTCCCGCGCTTACAGCAGTTCACTTGTTCGCCGTTCATTTATTTCATACATCAAATTTTAGAGCTGGAATCGGAATATTTACAGTCAGTAGTATTTTTCATCTATATTGGATGATCGTAGCTTAGCTTATAACTGTAATTAGTACTTATTACTTGTCTTGATTGAAGAAATATGTTTCAAGTTAAAACACGACAAACGACGAGGTGTACTGTCTTTGGTTTGCCGTTAACTTGTTTATCACTTACCTACGTATAATAATCTGATGAAATGTTACCTGTTCATAAAACATGAATTTAAGCCCGATAAATCAACAAAAGAGCCAACAGTTCTTAAAATATCTGAAAGATTAGCGGGAGAACCTCTAAAAATATGACCAAAATCTTCACTGGCAACTGTAAATGTAAAAAGAATTTTGGAATTTATTCGTTCCTACCACAACAAATAGAGAAGCTTAATGAAACCATATCAAGGCCGTCAAACTAACATAAAATACTAACAAAAGATAAGAACATTTATATTAGAGTCCCATAAATTATTTGATATCCGCAGCTGCAAGTGCAAAGATATCAGTAATTGTTGCTGTTTAAAAGGGTGTCGTGTTGCCAAGGAGGAAGTAAATTTCTTACTCGACCAAAGGTCAACCAGAAAAATAATGATAGGCGGTGCCGATATATTTGTAGTTTAAATTGTGAAGAATAAGAAAAAACAAGATTGAAAAGAAAAAAGTGTATTGCGTAACACAGAGGCGCACTATTTTGCCAAACCGTGTTGTTCTCGTTCTTTTACAGATGATTTTTCAATCAAATGTAGCAGCTCATGTGATTGTTTTTTCGTACAATCTAGTCCTAACCAAAAAGACCCACAACAGGGCAAGGGGAAATTGTCACCACTTCTGAAAAAAAGAGATTAAATTTACCGTCATTAGCCCTTGCATGTGATCGTATTGAAGCCTCCATTATAGCTATTTCTATCTTAAAAGGCGTTGGTATTATTTCGCCGAACGATTCAAGTTTTGCCATTGATCGTTCAAAGTTGCGCCGTGAAAGAACTAAGGTAAGGTCATTTTTAAATGCAATGAAATACTTCGTGGTTTGTATTTTGATGGAAGGAAGGATAAGACTTTGGTTCGTATTGATAAAGAAAAGAAGAAAACGACAGATAGAAGATCATTATGTGATTTTATCGGTACCAAGAAGCAACTATTTTGTCATGTCACCTGTGAGTCGGGAACTGCTAAAAATATTAAAGACACTATATTAATATATTTGAAATCTAAGTCGGTAAATGTGAGTAAATTAGCTGTTGTTGGGTGCGATGGAACCGTAGTGAATACAGGTTTCAAAGGTGGTGTTATTCGTCTGATGGAGGAGGAATTCAACAGGCCATTGCAGTGGACTATCTGTCAATTGCATTTAAATGAGTTAATGCTACTCATATTTTATTATATTTAGACAGAAAAACTATAGGACCTCAATCCGGATCTCAATTACCAACTTGTCAAACAATACCGATAGTATAATTTACCGTTATACCTACAATATTACCTGAAACCACTAAGGAAGAGCTTAGTACCGACCAAAATTATTTACATATAAGACATAATTACCGCTATCAGTACTGGTATATTTTTTTCTGATTTAGCTAATATGGAAGCTTGTGCCCTTAACCATCCTTGATGGCTAACCACAGCTAATCGGATTCTAAGATTGTATGCCACTAAGACTGACCCAGAAGAAAAGCTAGTTGTATTAGCCAGGTACGTTATGAAAGTTTATGGGCCAATGCGGTTTAGAATAAAATTTAAATCTTCATGCATTAACGGAGCCAAAAGCTTGCCATATGCCTATATTACTTTGACCTAAGTCGTTATTTAAATTCTCCCTTGTCCTTATATAAAATCTTGCATATCGAAGAATTGTAAAAGCAAGATCAGAGAATGCTCGAAGACTTCGAACGTTTAAAGTAAAGTTCATTCAACTACGATGCCAAAGATTACACTGAGATTATTATGTGATACAAGGTGCGTTCCAAAATAAACAGTTATTTTTGAATCTAGCGCCCGCTGGTGACGCCATCTATATGTCGGGTGCGATGGAATTTGCTGTTTTTATCGATTGTTCAATGAGAATTTCATGACATTTCATTGATTGGAAGTGAAGTTATTGCGTTTTAAGTGTCAGTACGTTTGTGTTATCGGGGCAAAAATGAGTTTTTAACAAAGAGCCAACTTTAAATTTTGTTTTAAAATTGGTAAAATTTTATTGAAATGTTTCAATTGGTGAAACAAGTTTATAGTGATGAGAGTGCACCAGTGGTTTCAACGTTTGCAAAGTGGTCGTGAGGACATAAATGACGATCAACACGTGGGCCAATCAAAACCCGTGATCACCGTAAATTCCACCGAAGCTGTGCGAAAATTCATCAAAAATCATCCGAAATCATCATTGAAATTCATGAAAATTGACTAAAAATCCCATTTTAACCATTAACCACTCCCCGTATTCACCTGATATGGCACCGTGCGACTTCTCCCTTTTCGGAAATATGTATTTGCCCATGGAAAAAGTAAAAGAAAAAAAGGAACGTTATGCAGACGTAGAGGCCATTCAAAAGGCCGGTATATTGGCGGCGTACCGGCCAACGAGCTAAACCACTCGTTCGACTTGCTTTTGGACCATGAAAAAGCGGTATCGAGGCACAAGGAGACTATTTGGATAAAATAAATCGATTTTGCCGAAAAAACCATTTGTTCTGTTTTTTTTTTTTTTTTTTTTGAATTCCTCTTTACTTTGGAACATACCTTGTATAGCTGAGCCACCTCTAACTTTAAATATGTCTGATGAAACCTTGAAAGACATTGTCAAAAACGGTTTTGGTAGATGTCAGAATGATACAGATTTTCTATGCCACACCCAAGCCGTGGAGCGCTATATCAAGTTGGTAATGGAAGCCCTAATGGTTTCATTAGGGCAACACAGCTATCACGTCAACGAATGCCTCATTTTAATACAAAAAAAAAGCAGTTTGATGTTAGTATTAGTAAATTAAGTAACATTAACCAGCTGTTTGATATTTTGCATATATTATAAGGCAACTTTTTATAGCTATGCTTTAAAAAACAAAAACAGAATTTCGCCATACATTATCGCTCCAACTTGATATATACTATACATACGTTGCTTCAACATAAAGTCTATCAAACATCGTAGCTGTTGTTTGAAAAGTTGTGCTGTGACATCGTGACAATCCCTTGCTATTTATCATGATCGATGATTCCACACGTATGCATGTATGTATGTCATCGCATCCTGTGAGTACTCATGCCTGTGCTTTGGGCTGCCAATGTATGTTGTTGGCAAAAACAACGCCGACCGATATTAGGGCGACTGATTCGTGCATCGTAACAAATTTCAATTTGTAATTGATCATTTTGTATGAAACACAGTTTTCAATAATTTACCTTTCGAATAGCCGAAAGAACGAAAGCAAACGACCGAAATTAAACGATTTAAATATTTAAAAATAAGCCCTGGAGGGAGTGGTTGGAGAAATGGCTATGATACAGCCCAAAACTCACAACGTTACGATTGTATGCAAAGATCTGGACGAAATAACAACTCCCGAAGAAATCTGCGCAGCATTGAAAAGGGAGTGTGGTCAAAAGTCTGCGATAAACGCATAGTGGCACACAAATGGCACTTGTATGCATGCGCGCTCAAGATGCTAAGGCTGCACTCAAACTGGGAAAAATAAAAATCGGGTGGTCGATCTGTCGCCTTCGAGAATACTCGCCTATTCCCAGGTGTTATAAGTGTTTCCATCTGGGTCACATAGCACGTAAATGCTGCAGTTTGACAGACAGATCTTCCCTATGCACACGTTGTGGAACCGCAGGACATTTAGCAAAGTCGTGTACAAACGCTCCGAGCTGCATGCTTTGCAAAGGAGGACGACTTGCCCAAAGTACCTCGAGTCTCTGAAGTCTCGAAGTAAATGAAGATACTGCAGTTGAAACTAAACCATTGCGCAGCAGCACAAGATTTGCTAGATCAGATAACCACAGAAGAGAACATTGATGTCGCTATACTAAGTGAACAAAACTCCCAGCGTCCGGAAGGCACATGGATTGCAGACAGAATGATGACCAATAAAGGCTGGGTGTGTTCCAGCCGGCGATTCTTAATATCGAAGGCAATGAGTTCCGTAATACTGTATGCGGCACCAGATGCAGGCAATGGATATAAAAGCGTATGCTAAACAAATAATAGCAGTGCATAGGCTTTCTGCAATTCGAGTAATAAGTGCTTTCCGGACTATATCAACCGACGCTGCTGAAGTATTAGCCAGCATGCTGCCCATTCACATCCAGGGAGATGAACTCGAGCATTTATATCATCTATCAGCGCCTAAAACAGTATCGGCAAAGATAGAGGAGAGGAGCAAAAGCATTAAAATGTGGCAGGAGCGGTGGAATTCCTCATCCAAAGGGCGTTGGACCCACCGACTTATACCGGACATCCATTCGTGGATAGACAGACGATATGGGGACCTAGACTTTCATCTGACCCAAATACTTGGTGGAAATGGGTGCTTCAGCAGCAACCTTTTCAGATTCCACAATGACATTAGTCCGAACTGTCCGACGTGTACAGAGCATATATAAGACTCTTAACATGTACTATTTTATTGCCCTAGATTTTCAAATTCAAGGGAAAAACTAAAAACCAAACTCGGTGGTAGTTTTACAGTCGATAATTTAACGACACTCATGTGTTAGTTGACCGATAAATGGAAAGCTGTCAGCGAAGCGTCAGCATTCATAATGACAAAACTGAGACTTTTTGAACAAATTAGGCGTCCGTCAGTCCGCACGATAGAGGAGACTTAAATGTCTTGGCCCTCCCACGAAGTAATACTTAGCCGGTGGTTCTGTGGGAGAGTCTTGATCTGAGAGTAGGTTAGGTTTAGCGAATTAAAGTTCCGCACTCCAGCTTTCGATGCTTCCCCCTCGTATAAAAAAAGCACGCCTTAAAAGAAGAGATATGCCCGCGCACTGAGGAGCATTGTATGATCAAAACAGCTCAATCACTTGCTTAAGCGTGTCTATTTTTTAAATAGATTTAAGATTTTATAACTTATTATTAGGCTTTTAAAACAAAAAGCAGATTCAATAAAAAAAAGATATTGAAACAAAAAAAAAAAAAAGATCGCAGTAAGTGTTCAGGAGAGCGGCTTTTCTGAAAACAGGGAACAATTTTCACGGTAAATGTCTTAAAATTTTTATTTTTAAATCTACGAACATACGAATATACATGGCCCTTCCTTTAAAAAGAAAGTATATTTTATGTTTTAAATGAAAAAATTCCCTGTTTGGCGGTGTTCAACGCATACTTTCCGTCATTCACTTAAATTTTTTTTTATAATGTTAAAAATATATTTTTTTAGGGTAAATGTTCAGCAGAGCGGCTTTTCCGAAAACGTCCACCAATTTTCATGGGAAATATCTTAAAAAAGTCGTTTTTAGTTCTACTTTACGAATATGTTAGGCGAGTGCTTTTAAAAACAATCGTCGCAGTTGATTTTTATTTATTTATTTGGTGATAAAAATAACATGAAAACCTCACAACAAAACAATTACGATCAGATTATGTTCGAAATTATGGCACCACTGTTTTAAATTACAATGAGCACTATTGTTTCCTACACTGACAGTTTTCCAATTATCGATACTGCCGATATTTGAGACTGAACGAGAATTGATTAAAAAGAGAAGTACATAACAGAAAAATTTATAATTCATTATTATTGCAGAAAGAAGAAGAAGTTGGCAATATTACGATGAGACTCATAGTTTTCGAGATATTTGAAGTTAAAGTTCAAAAATTTGTGAAAACAATGTTCGTTATTTCACTATGTTTAACCCACTTTTCACACATTTTTTAATTAATATATGAATATTTAATTGCACTGCACACATTCGTATATATCAAAAATTTACACTTATTGTATATTTTTTAAGAAAATAAATATACTTTAAAAACTATTTTGCACATTCAAAGTTTCCAGAGATTTGTGTGTTTACATTTATGACAAATAGCAGTGAGTAAGATAATAATTGTTTTTTATGTTATTTTTATAAAAATATGAAAATCTTCACACTCACTTCACTTCAACGAAGGTTATTTTCGAAAGTATGGCATCCCTGTTGTAAATTCGAACACTGTTGATTCATGCACTGATCGTTTCCGAATTTTCGAGCTCTCGAAAAAAATAACCCTGGTCGATCCAAAACCCCGCTGTTCATAACTCTTCGGTGTCCAACTTCTTCTTCATTCTGCAATAATAATGAATTAAAAATTTTCCTATGTATTTTTCATTTTTATCAATTCTGGCTCAGTCTGGAGTATCGAGAATATCAATATTTTAATTTCTTTTTATTCCAAGTATTATTATTTTTCTATTATGTATCTCTCATTTTTATCAATTCTTTTTTAGTCTCGAATTTCGAGAGTATCGATATTTTTTGAACCCGATCACTGCTTGTATCACTAGTGCCCAATTGAATTTCGAACAGTGATGCCATTTATAGCGTAAATATCGTGCAAAATTATAATGTTTTTTATGGTTTTTATAATGAAATGTAATAGATTTTGTAACTGTCACCTACCTACCAAAATCGTCTCAGGTCACACAAATTTTCTCTAACTTGCCGTGCGATTCTCTACTGTGATACAGTCCCAAGTCTCTGAATTTGAGATTTTAAGTTAGAAACAATTTTTGAAACTTAAGACGAATTCGGTATTCTGTTAGTGACAGTCACAAAACCTATTACATTTTGATGAAAAAGTACTCGGATACTATCTATTATTCTACTATCTATTTTGATTATCTTCGGTTCAAACCTCCAACAAAGGTTATGGGTCCAGAGTATTATTTTCCCACTTCAAATGGATTTTGTTGTGCAAATGCGTGCGTCGCGTTCAAAAGAGTTTTCCTGTTAAAATACAAAAGCGTGTGTGTCGTGTTCAAAAGAGTTTTTCCGTTAAAATACAAGAGCGTGTGTGTCGCGTTCAAAAGAGTTTTTTCTGTTAAAGTGCTAGAGCGTGTGTGTCGCGTTAAAAGAATTTGAAAATGAATTCATTGTACCCAATCGTAAAATTGGACGAAACGAATTTTGATTCGTAAAACGTACAAATTAAAGTGTCCTTACACACGATGGACTGTGGCATATAGTGAACGAACGATTGATAAAAAATGAAGAAAATGCGGGTTAGCTACAATAACTCTAAGCGTGAGAGCGTCCCAGCTTAGCCATATAGTGGAAGCGTGGAAAGTGCTAGAAAAATTACATCAGCCAAGTGGGACTGAGCATAAAGTGTCGTTATACAAGAAACTGTTGAATATGAAGTTAAGTGACAATGAAGGTATGCCGAAATACTTAAATGATTTTACATCGGTTGTTGAAAAATTATCAGAAGTCGGCATTGAAATTAAAGGTGAGTTAGTGACAATTATTCTTCTTTCAATTCTGCCGAAGCAGTACGAACACCGTTAGCCATTATAAAAGTAAAGCTTCTAGAAGAATCAGAAAGAAGAAAGCAGTGTAAAAGCGGTACAGTTGAATCCCAATTAGAATCGCAAGCGTTTGCAGTGTGGTCGAAAAACGCTGAAAAAGGCGAAAAATCTGCGAATAACTGTAACAGGAAGATGCAAAACATCAATGCCCGGTTTCACAGTTTATACTTAAGTTGTGCCTAAATAAAATCTTAGCTAAGCACTGTTGCAGACTGAGTAGTCGTTTGCGTTTCACAGTCAATGCTTAAATTCTATAAAATTTTATTATGATATATGGCAACGTTGTGGGCAACATATATTTTACAAATGTCATTCACAAACATATGATTAAAATATTTAAATTATTATAGACAACGTATAAATTTGGAAGGAAAATTATAGACAGCTAAAAAAGATGCCGCATGGAAGCGTATCGAATATGATTTCAATTCACAGTGTCCATCTGGCTGCCATCGCAATGCAAAAATATTGAAGAAAAAGTATATCAATCTTAAAAGAGATGTAAAAAAGCGAGTTGCAGAGGATAAAAAGTCTCTTTATTTAACTGGAGGAGGACCACCACCAAAGAAATTGTTAACTGTTTGATGAAAAACTTTTGACTGTGTTGCATGAGAGGCAAGTTAGTGGCATGCAGAGTGTGTATGACAATGATGTGATTGCCGGAAATACTGATGGTGAGTTTATACACTTGATTTTCATGATATTTCAAATGAATGATTTTATCAATTCTCTAAAATAAAGTCCGTGATATTGGAGAAAGAGACATTGGAAAGCATAGTGGATTTCGAAAACTCGACTGAAGTGGAAAATTATGAAGGAATAAATGGTAAAGAATGTTAAAGTACAAAAATACCAGAATCATTACAACTAAATATATATTTTAGAATCCGACAACGTTACATTAAACGTTGAATCAAGCCAGCTTTGGAACAAATAAGATCCCAGCAAGTTAAAAACACCAAAAAATTCGAAACTAAAATTTGAAGAAAAACCCCAAAGATCTGCGAAAAATGCTTGGGCGAAGTTAGCAGATATGAAAGCAAAATGGACGGAAGAAAAATATGAAGCAGAAATAAAAATAATGTATGCGGAGCACGAGCTAAAAATGAAGTTGATGAAAGAAAAACATGATTTGGAAATGAAAATTTTAGCAGTTTATTTGGAAAGAAAGAAAAAGGAGCTAGAAGGGTGAAATAAAAAATACATATATGTAAAATTGTAAACGTATTTATTAAACTACAATAAACTGAAGTAATTATCTATTAAACATTTTCTGGTAACATTATTTATTGTATGACTTTCAGCATTGCGATTATTGGGTATATTAATCAAATTGTTTACAACATCTTCAATTGTTGTGTAATACTGCTGTTGCAACAATAATGCTTTGGGTTTTGGCTAGATGCAAGCGCAAGCCCAGCAAACCTACGCTTCCAGACTCCATATGAGCGCTCGATACAATTCCGGGTTCTTATATGAGACTCGTTAAAAAGATTTTTGGCACTCGTATTGACATGCATTAGTGGCGTAATTACGAAGTGGTTATTTTCATAACCACTATCTGCAACTACTATTCCAGAACCAAATTCTCCAGATTCTAATCGACAATGAATCCGAGAGTTACGGAAAATAGTAGCATCATGAGTGGATCCAGGCCACCGCGCAACGATGTCTATGATGCGGAGATTACATCACATAACGTCTGGACGTTGATGGAAAATATACCTTTTCTATTACGAAATAGCTCTGCATCTTCCCCACCTGTATACATATAAAGTATATAAAAAGTTTTTGCCAGAAGTATTTTTTGGGCTTTCTTTACCTGGAGAAATTATTTTTACATGAGAGCAATCAATTGCTGCGATCACTAGAGGAAATTTAGCTAATTTAAAGAAGTCTCTCTAGGACTTTTTCAGGTCTCTTTCCGTTTTTGGCATATAAATGTGATGGTCTTTTAATTGGGCTATGTGGTGCGACACTACTGTTATAACTCTTGATACCGTACTTTTAGATACTCCAAATAAATCGCCTACTGTCCTCAACATACTTCCCGTAGCATGAAACCGCAATGTAAGCAAAAGCATTTGTTCTGGTGATAATGCAAGATTCCTAAAAGAAATGTATATATAATTGAGTCGTTTAAGGCAATTTAGATGTACCACTTGGTTTTGTGTTCAATTTGTAGTCGAATACAATCGAGCACATTCCAGGCTGTTTTTTTTTTGCTAATCCGAAATCGTGGCCGGGACCTGATTTCTTTTGTTCGTCGCATTATTATAACATTCCAGAGGTCATCGTATTATGGGTCACTATCAAAATCGCAATCCCAATCCGATTCCATATTTTTTTCACAAAATATAATTTGTTATATCTTACGATTCTTTTTTTCACAAATAACTGAAAATTCAAAACAAAAAAACAGCTGTTATTTAAGCACTGCTTAAGTCTCCCCTTTTCAGTACTTATGCATTACATGAGTATGAACTGTAAAACACTATTTTCCTGTTTTATCTTAAGTACAACATAAGTATGGACTGTGAAACCGGGCACAAGTGTTTTAAGTGCGGGCAGCGCGGTCATATCGCCGCGAACTGTAACGTAAAGAGAGACAATTTCGTTCATAGGTCAACAAAGAGAAACGAGCATTCGTATACGTTGTTAGCAGCAGCGGACGCAGAGGCGTTCGACAACACAACCTGGCATCTTTACAGCGGTGCAACATCGCATGTGTGTAGTAATAGAAATTTGTTCATTTCATTAGAACAGCATAAAGAGAAAATCTCTTTGGCTGATAATAAATATATTACAACTGAAGGTGTAAGAAATGTGCGAATAAGTTCACAAAAGAGTGACATTATTCTTCAAAAGGTTCTATTTGTGCCAAATTGTGCAGTAATTTCATGTCAGTGGCGAGAGCCGCGGGCCTTATTTACACACATAAGGAAATTTAAAAGACATGCAATTTATATATATATATATATATATATCAGTGTACATTTATTAAGGTATATTGAATATTGTTATGTATTTAAAACCGAGTGTGCAACCTCCACTCCGGGGGTGCAGGCAGAAGTGAAAACTTGAACTTATGGCGCGTTGGGCACTTTTTGGGTTAGCATTTTTAGGTGCGCTCGCGACATGAAGTATAATTATATTGAAACTATATTCGAAGGAAGTGGTTTTTTTTAATTGAATAAATATTAGTAAATAGTAAGTACAAAATTTAGCAATTCTCATCCCTAATTTCAACAACCCTTACATCATCATTATCAGCATTTTCATCATTATTATCAGGGTTTTCATCAAATTCTATAACTGAAACAATAGGTCTATGGTAACTAAAGTATTGTTACGATTTTACTGCTTGCTAGTTCACTTTGTTAGGTTCGTATCTCTGGATTGACAAATAAAACTACAACTGTTTAATTTAATTCAACTACTCTTTATTTCACAACTCGTCTACACTATAGCAGTTTACTCTTAGCACTGATCGATTACGTTCGCGCTGCCACGGCTTATATAGCCACGCACTTCTCGCTGATGCCGACGTGTCCTTCTAGAATATCGCGTCTGGAAATTACCAGAACATAATGCTATACGGCGCCAGACGCAAGCAGACAGCCGCGGCGCCAGATGTCTACAACAAGACAAATGCTATTCCATATATGTACCTACAGCTATTGTTCATAATAAGGGATGCATATAGCAATACAAATACAACTTAATACTACTTTTTGTAACAGTATGAAATGAACAATTTTGATTTAAATCTATTTATATATCTTGTGAATACTGCATCAATAGTAGTTTTGTAACGGGTGATTTTTTAAGAGCTTGATAACTTTTTTAAAAAAAAAAACGCATAAAATTTGCAAAATCTCATCGGTTCTTTATTTGAAACGTTAGATTGGTTCATGACATTTACTTTTTGAAGATAATTTCATTTAAATGTTGACCGCGGCTGCGTCTTAGGTGGTCCATTCGGAAAGTCCAATTTTGGGCAACTTTTTCGAGCATTTCGGCCGGAATAGCCCGAATTTCTTCGGAAATGTTGTCTTCCAAAGCTGGAATAGTTGCTGGCTTATTTCTGTAGACTTTAGACTTGACGTAGCCCCACAAAAAATAGTCTAAAGGCGTTAAATCGCATGATCTTGGTGGCCAACTTACGGGTCCATTTCTTGAGATGAATTGTTGTCCGAAGTTTTCCCTCAAAATGGCCATAGAATCGCGAGCTGTGTGGCATGTAGCGCCATCTTGTTGAAACCACATGTCAACCAAGTTCAGTTCTTCCATTTTTGGCAACAAAAAGTTTGTTAGCATCGAACGATAGCGATCGCCATTCACCGTAACGTTGCGTCCAACAGCATCTTTGAAAAAATACGGTCCAATGATTCCACCAGCGTACAAACCACACCAAACAGTGCATTTTTCGGGATGCATGGGCAGTTCTTGAACGGCTTCTGGTTGCTCTTCACCCCAAATGCGGCAATTTTGCTTATTTACGTAGCCATTCAACCAGAAATGAGCCTCATCGCTCATCGGACACGGACGCGAAACACATTTCGAACCGAACACTGATTTTGGTAATAAAATTCAATGATTTGCAAGCGTTGCTCGTTAGTAAGTCTATTCATGATGAAATGTCAAAGCATACTGAGCATCTTTCTCTTTGACACCATGTCTGACATCCCACGTGATCTGTCAAATACTACTGCATGAAAATCCTAACCTCAAAAAAATCACCCGTTATTTTGTTGTGCTAAGATTGCGATCATTAGACATCGTTAAATCAAATTCTTCATATAAAAATTCAATTAATAATTGATAAATGATTTAATATTAGTAAATAGTAAATACAAAATTTGGCAATTCTCCTGAACACAAACTTTTGTGCCGCTGGTCTTTATTCTATTTGCACTTTGTTACACGCAATTCACCATAAATTGTATGCAATAAACAGCTACTTGAAACTGCGCAATCGTAATGTTGCGCTGAGTAGCTAAAAATTGACATTTAGATTTTTATTGATTGGCAACACTCATTGAAATGACAGCCGTTTTTTTCACATATTTTCGATGTTTAATTGTTCGAAAAATAATTAATTTATTGCTATTTTAATTTTAAAGTAGAAATAATCTTTTGCTTTTGATTCTTGTTTGTATAAAATTGACAATAATTTTTTTCGGATTGATTACTTATAAAGTTTACAATAACTTTTTTTCGGATTGAGTACTTGCTACCCATTAACGCGTATAGCTTGCAGCGCTCTCGCTTACCCATACACTCTGAGTATACATATACATATGTAGGTATGTAATCTCGTCTGTCGCAAGAGCACGAACGAATGCCCATGCAAAGAGCGCGTATAGTATGCATACATACATAAGTACATAAATTATAAGAATACACGCGGAGTACATACATCTTTGTAAAATCTCATCTGTACCCAACGCGCCGTAAGAAGTTTTCACTTCAAAAATACTAAGTGATATTTTTATTTAAAAATAAATTTTTTTCTAAATTTGTGCCTTTTAGCCTAGTGCGTGTTTCATTTAAAACATGGCCCGATGTTGAAAAAAGTCTTTCGCTCGTAGACGAACTGGCTGGAATAGCCAGAATTGTCCAAGCTAATTTGGGAAGGTTTTTTAAGTCCCTTGCATTTTTCCAGAATTTTAAAAAATGTATGCCATGAGCTACTGGATTGGCCAAATATTTGTCAAGCTCTATGTCGATAGCGTTTTTCTCAACTTTTCGTTATTTTACATAACTTAAGTCTAAAAATTCAGCAAACATTCCATTTCCGGAATTATTTGGGCTTATTTTATTAGTTATGTCATCAAAGCTACTATTTTCATGATCTCCTATAAATTCGAAGAGCATTGCTTTTACCGTAGCTAACACATTTTCTCTTTTTTCCTCTGAGAGGGAATTCATCTCTTTATAAGGAGGGTTCAAGAAAAGCCCAGTCAATGAGCGATTGCAGGAAGAAACCTGACTTCTAATGCGCTTAGGGTCATTGTTTTAAACTCAGTTATTATTTGGGAATCAAGTGTGCTAGTTCTGCAAAGTTTACATAATTTTTCAGACCACAATGCAAATATTTGCAAATATTTGCATTGTTGGTTCCTTGTCAGAGCTAAGTGCTTCAGAGCAGTCCTTAAAAGGTTTTAAGAAGCATAAAATGTTTTCAAGTAATGAAAAATCTAAATTACTAATTCGCTGTAGCTCATCTTTTTTAAGTAAAAGAGTTTTTATTTCCTCTTTTACATCAAACATACTCAAGAGCATAGAAAATGTAGACTTCCAACGTGTTTCATCTTGCCGTTTCAGCGTTTTTGAGAGTTTACTGTTGTAGCACAACCAGTGAAAAACGCTACTGCCTTCCTTCCTTTTCCTTCCTCATCGGCAAAATGTGTGAACTGTGAAAAACGTGCTAAAAACGCAGAAATCAGCCATCTTTGTTTATTTTTCATTAACTATTAAAATTGTTTATATATTTATAAATAATAGCATTCGACTCTGATTTTGAGTTATTTTAAGAAAATTTCAAACATATTGAACAGATTGAATTATAAAAGTTGATATTTACTGCAGTATATCGATATTGGCAACCCTGCGTTGTGAGAGAGCAATCAGCTGGGCCGTTTCTGCGGCAAAAATCCAAATGTCGTGATTTCTCACGTCACCCCACGTCAAAGAGAGAAGGGAGTAGCGTTTTTCACTGTTCAGTTATATTGCGCGCCCATAAGATAGGTCGTGCCAGCTGACTCGGGCCACGATTTTACGTTTTTCACTGGTTGTGCTATTAAGCTGAGAATGTTTAAAATATTTGACTAATGATTTGCAGCAATCTATTAAAGCCTTCACTTCCGCAAGAGGATTTTTCTCAATGACGTCATCCATGACAAGGTTCAGATTGTGACAAGCACAAGATAGGCGCTTGAAACTTTTAAAAGTGCAACGACACTTTTATAATTCAATCTGTTTGAAATTTTCTTAAAATAACTCAAAATCAGAGTCGAATGCTATTATTTATAAATATATAAACTATTTTTAATAGTTTGTTTTCAGTTTTGATATTTTATATTGTAAAAAATTGTAATTGAAAACAAAGATGTGCTCAAAACTATATATGCGCATTGAGCAATGGCAACAATGTTCATATGAAAATAAACAAAGATGGCTGATTTCTGCGTTTTTCACACATTTTGCCGATGAGGAAGGAAGGCAGTAGCATTTTGCACTGGTTGTGCTATTATATTTGTACCTTAAAGAGCGACGTTCAGTTTGAAGCTATTATCCATATAGTGATCAGTCAGCGATATAAAATTTCGTTGCGTGTAGTCGTCACTTCACCTGTCGGTCGTGTGTGCCAGTTGTTGGTCTTTCAAACTTATGATGAGTTGAGTCTTCAACGTTTCGTACTCTTTCTCCACGATGGTAATGCTTAATACTTTACGGGATATAACCAAATCATCAAAAGACTGACTTCCCAATTCTGCTCCTATGTTGAAAAGCGCTTGGCTATATTCACGGAAGCTGCTACCTACCAATTCACAAAAAAAGAGTCAATCAATGAATGCAATGGGAATAGAACTTACCTTCGGTAATATTGATAGTGTGCAAGTCTTTTGCAACTAAGGCTAGCTGCTTTCAAGCAAACGAATCCCGCGTCGAAACAACTTTTTTGGCAAACATGTCCAATTTGGGCTGTGACTTAAGCGCGTCTTGTTGAGACATGCATTTATGGCGGCTGAGGGTGCCCGTGCCTCGTTTTGAATTATACCCCAGCGTATGCTTACAGCTCCGACAGCACACAAAATCGACATTATGGCCATTATAATTAACGCAATCGAACAGCTTCCACACGTCACTCCTGTCCTTTTCATTTTGTATTAGCTTTACACATTCACTTTTTTATTCACAGCGTCCTGAATGGTTTGTCGCGACATGTTTTATATTTCAAAGTTTTGTCAATTTTATAATAGGACGCCAATTTTAAATTAGTGGTTTTGTCAATTTTATAATAGGACGCCAATTTTAAATTAGTGGTGTGCAAACAAGTAAAATATTGTATAAGCAAATCGATAGTAGTACCGATAAGCAATTAAAATGCGATAAATGACGGTTCTAATTCGAGAATAAAAAAATAGCGCCATCAAATCAAAATTGTTTTCAGGCCTATTTCAGGCTTTTACGGGCCTATATCGGGTATTTACGGGCCGGGCCTTAGCAAAAAGGACCGGGCCCGCACGAAGCCCACACGAATCTTAATTTTAGGGCCCGGGCCCGCTCCGGGCCTGTGTAAGCCCGCGGCCTACGAAAAAAATCCCGGCCCGTGCCCACCTCTAGTTCGAGGTATGAAAAAAGTGACATTTGGTAAAGACATTGTATGTGAAGTGTGTGCGAGATGCAAAATAAAAGTAAAGCCATTTCCGAAAAATACAGAAAATCGTGCTAAAACATTAGGGCTGGTGCATACAGATGTGTGTGGTCCTTGTCGAACAAAGTCTCTGGGAGGCGCTCCTTAATTCTTAAATTTTATAGACGATAAAACAAAGAGAATGTTTGTGCATTTCTTAAAGTCTACAGAAGAAGTTTTGGATAAATTTAAAATATTTAAAAACTTAGTAGAAAGGCAAACTGAGAAACGGATTAAAATGATTCGTATCGACAATGAACATGAATTTATAAACAAAGATTTTGATAATTTTTTGAGTAAGTGTGGTATAAAAAGGCAGTTAACGGTGCCATACACTCCACAGCAAATTGGAGTTGCTGAAAGAGCAAATCGAACAATAGTGAAAATGGCACGAAATATGTTATTGCAAAGTGAAGCTAATGAATTTTTCTGGGCAGAGGCAGTTGCTACTGCAGTGTTCTTACGTAATAGGTCACCCACAAAAGCATTAAATGATGTGACGCCTTACGAGGCATGTTCTGGACGAAAATCAATTGTTAGTTTTTTGAAAACATTTGGCTCAGAAGCCATCGCATTAAACAAAATTAATAATACAAAGTTTAAACCAAAGGGTAAAAAGTATATCATGGTAGGGTATTCGCTTACATCGAAAGCGTAGCGCCTATACACATGGTCGTAGAGAAATGAGACGTAATGTTTTTACCAGTTAAAAGAAATGAGGCGGTAGATTTTTCCGATACGTTTGAGGACGTGAAGGCTATTATCGAAGAAAATACATCTGGTGACTTGAGAGTAGATGAAGCAGACGACAGTGATGACAAGTTTGAAGAAGCAAAAGCATCTAGTGAATCCGGCAGCGATTATCAAGAAAACTTATGCGAATCTCCGATTCAGGAAGAGTGTCCTGCGCAAGCAGAACGAGACAGGCCTAAGCTAGTGCGTAGTGGAAAACCAGGACGTCCACGAAAAGTGTATATTGCAGTAAACATGATGCGAAATGTGTGTGAAATCGAAATCCCTCAAAGTGTTGCTGAAGCTTAAGAGAGTAAATATTCGAGCGAGTGGTCAACAGTGATAAAACTTGGTTTACTTATCAAGCAAAGAGAAAGCAATCGGTTCCAAATGGGTATTTACCATAAAATATGACAAGGATGCAATCAAAACTTTGGGGTGAATTATACTGACACATTACGATTCGTATGGTATTGGCTTTAGCGGCAGAACTAAAAACGTACACACATCAAATATATGTATGTAGCGCGTGCCTTAACAGTGAGCTAAGCGATATGCAGCAACCTGAAAATTTCGTCGACAAAAATTTCTAGAACGTGTTCTGAAGCCCCATATATATGGGTTGAAACAATTTGGAAGAGAGTGGAATCATAAGTTGGACGAAGTCTTGAAGCGAATCGGTTTCGTGGCGTGCTGTGATGAACATTGTTTGTACAGAATGGGCAGTCAAGGTAATTTATGTCTCATTGTTGTATATGTTGATGATTTGATCGTAAGTTGCCAAGCAAAGAAAGATCTTCTTACAATCAAAGCAGAGTTCGCAAATAGTGTGTCGACAAAGGTCCAATCTCATATTTTTTAGGGAAGGAAATCAATAGAGGCGGCGAAACAGGCAGCATAGAAGTTGGTCAATCATTATATGTTAAAGAGATTTTAGAAAAATATAATATGACCAGCTGTCGACCAACGAAAATGCTATTACACATAGGTTTTCAAGTTGGGGACACCAGCGAATCATGTAGTAAAGCTGATGTTAAACAGTACCAGTCAGCAATCGGTGCATTAATGTATTTAGCCATTTGTACGAGACCGGATATTTTACATTCAGTCGCTAAATTGGCTCAAAGAAATCACAATCCTCACAAAGAGCATGAATCAGGTATTAAGCATATTTTACGATACCTATCAATGACTGAAGATATAAGTTGGTATATTGTGGTAAGGGCAAACAAATAGAAGGGTTCGCAGATGCCGATTGGGGCAGCAACAGTCTCGACCGCACTGGGTATGTATTTTTCTTGGACGGTAGCGCAATTTCATGGGAAAGTAAGCGACAAAACAGCGTAGCCCTCAGCAGTACAGAGGCTGAATATATAGCACTATCATCAGCTGCGAAGGAAGCGGTATATTTACGTCGCCTAATAGCAGAGATTGGAATAAGTGATTCAGATGACCCGATCAGAGTTTACGGTGACAACTTAAGCGCACAGCAGTTAGCAAAAAACCCAGTTTATCATTCAAGAAGCAAGCACATAGACATTAAGTATTATTTTGTAAGAGAAGCAATAAATAAGAAATAAATTGAAGTTAAATACATTTGTACCAATGATACGATAGCTGATGTACTCACAAAGAATCTATGTAAAACTAAACATAAAAAATTTGTAAAACTTTTAGGTTTCGAACAACAATAATGTAAACCAGAGATAATGAGATGTCCAACTCCTCTCTCACTGGAAGTGAGAGAACAATTGCTAAACGTCAAAACCACCTAAACTTTGACAGTTGACTGGACGTTTAGCAATTGAAAAGAAGGGACCGCCAGATTAAAATCCCGGCAAATTATTATTCGAATGGAGACATTTTTCATTTTTTTTGTCTCCACTTGTAACGGCCATTAGTTCGAAGAAAAGCGAAGGCGAAACAGCACGTAAGTTGAAAGATGTGAGTATATTTAACTTGCATTTAAATAGTGCAAAAAGTGTTTGTGAATTTGTGAAAAATTTCGATGAAATCAGTGTTTCGATTGTGCAATGAAAATAGTAATTTTGGATAATAAAATTTAATTTCAGTGCGTTTTTAAATGTGATGTGCTGAACAAGTAGAGCGCGACAGACTGCAAACGACATCTGTCAAATATTAAAATACACACGTTCTTATGGACACAGTTATGTAGTCGTGCAGCTGCCTCAATAACTGTGTCCTTAAGAACATGTGTATTTTAATATTTGACAAATGTCGCTTGCAGTCTGTCGCGCTCTACTTTTTCAGAGCATAACTGTCAGTTTATTGCCATTGTCGTTAATTAATTAAATAAATTATTTTAAAGTAACGAATTATAATTGAATATTTATGATAGTTATAAAAAAGTCGTACTTTAAATATTCATTAAATATACATTTTTTGCACTATTATTATTATTATTATACATATTTTATAATTAAATTTTTACCTTTTTGTATGTTATTTTGTTTCTTTTAATAGGCGTAAATGTTGGCTCAACCGTTTAGGTGTTTCCAATAAAACACCTAAACATATTTTTGCTTGTGAGCGGCATTTTTCGGCAAAAATGCGCCTTGAAAAGCGATTGCGTTCGGGGGCCGTTCCCGATATAAATTTAAAAGTTGAGCCTACATTTGACGTCCCAAATTTTGAATTAAAAAATACAATTTTATTGGGTCTGGAAGACTTTGCTCCCCAAGTTGAAAATGACATTGAAGATGGAATTTTAGAGTCTCTTCCATTTTTTGAGGAGGATGTATCTTTTAATTTTGATAAGGCCGCGCAAACAGGTAGGGGTCTGACCGCAGGTACAGAAAGGAAGAAGAAATTGAGGGAAGAGAATAGGGTTTTTAAAGTAAAGTTAGATGAAAAAAGCAGGAAAATAAAAGGTTAAAGGCCCAGTTAGTTGAAATGGCTGCAGAGTTAGAAAGATGTAGGGAACAGCTAAGGAATAGCTCATTGAGGGAACAGTCAGATCCTCTTTCTTTAGTTTGGAGCAAAGTTCCCACTCAGTTAGGTGCTTGCATTAGGATTAGTTTTATAAATAGTAATCGCCGCACCCATGGTCGGCGATATGACAATTTTTTGAAAACGATAGCTTTGGGTGTATTTTTTTTATCGCCAGTTGCTTATCGGCACTTAAAGCACCAATTAGATTTTCCATCCGAAAGTACTTTGGAAAACTTCGTTACAGATTGGCCCCGTTTCCCAGTTTGCACCCAAAGTAGCATAAAATCGTTAGAGATTAGGAGTAGGGGATTCACTTTCGAACAAAAGTTCGTGTCGGTTTCATGTGATGAAATGTCACTGAAATGTCATTTGCAGTATGATAGGAAATTCGATAGGGTGATAGGTATTGAAGATTATGGCGATGAAAACCGCACTTCTAGATTAGCAACTACTGCAATGACTATAATGGTGCAAGGTATAGGTGGAGAGCCTTGGTCCCACCTATTGGCTTTTTTTTCGTAAAAGGTTCCTACAAAGGGGATGTCCTCAAGAAATACATTCTTGAAGCCATTACCCAACTGCAAAATATGTCCTACTTCCTTGCGATTTTGTTTGCGACCAGGGCACCAAGTTTCAGAATTTCGCTAATTTGTTAGGTGTTTCAGCGCCACGGCCTTTTTTTAATGTTAATGCCAAGGAAGTGTATTTTTTTACGATAGCCCCCATTTGATAAAATGTAGTCGTAACTGTTTACAAAATTTAAAAAATACGGTTTTCTTTAAAAATAGTCGGGTAAGTTGGTCGGACATTGTTCGTTTTTACGAAACCGACTCTAAGTCGAGTTATCGGTGTGCGCATGAATTAACCGATGCTCATATTCATCCAAGTACCTTCCAAAAAATGAAGGTTAAATTCGCGTCTCAAGTATTGAGTAATACGGTCGCTTCTGGTATGTTATCCCTATATAGCTAGGAAGCCTTATTAATATCGCTGAATTCGTTTCGTTTTTTAATAAATTATTTGATATTTTAAATAGTTAGAGTTTTTAAATGAGGCAGAACAAGTTTTAAAAACTATTCGGGTCGTAGACGATTTGGAAAGCAACACAACCAATAATTTTAGTTTTATAAAGGGGTGGGTGTTAAATATTAACAGCTTAAGATGATTGTGGCGATTTTTGTCACACTCATGTTTTCCGTACTTGAAGACGAGACGACTATGTCAGGACAGTTTAGAACATTTTTTTGGGCAGATTCGAATCAGAGGAAGTACTAGAGTAACGCCCTATATGTTCTCTAGTTTGTTTAGGAAATCGTGGGGCTTACGTTACGTAAACGTCGTAACAAAAGGAAACTGTGAGCTGCCTTTGGAACCTGATGCTTCAGTAATTTCGAAACATAGTAATAATGTTCTACTTAATGTGTGTAATGATTCAGTATTGAATGACCATTCTTGGCAGGATTTTCAAGGCTAACCACGGCCTGAACACTCTCTCATTGGAACAATCGCATTAGATAGTACTTTAGAAATTAATTTTTTGAAAGAAAATGCGTTAGCTACTTTTGCGGCTATTTTGATTTAAACATTTTCAAACTGCACACATGTTCCCTGCCTTTACCATATTTAGGAGATGAAATACCTTCGGACGAATTCATCTTCATGCATCAAAATCAGATAGACAAATGCAACTTAGTCAAGCCGCCTGAGGATTTTATTGCATTTGCAAAAATTTTGGAAACAAGATTTTTAGAAGAATTCGACAGTAATTGTCATAAAATAGGATTAGGAGATATTCTTTTTAATAAAATGAAAGATGTTAGGCCCTTTTTGTGTTGTGATAATTGTGACCCAAAAATAGTTTTAGCCCTTTTTATTAGAATTAGAATATATTTTTTAACAAAATTTTAAAACAAAACCTTTCTGTCCCTAATTTTAAAAATAAAATTTTGTGTGTATCACACCTATAGGTTTAAATTTTTTTTTATTTTTTAGTGGTTACAATAAGCGAACTTAATCTTACGAAAGAAAATAAAAAAGTAAAAATAAAAAAGGCTTTAAAATAAGAAAGCAATTTTATTTAAGGAAAACTAAAATTTGGGATGTAAGTGTAGGCATTTGTATGTATGTAAATAATTATATTTCTGTGATATTTTTATATATTTTTTGTATGAATAGTTATAGTTTTGTTTTAATCGTTATATGTATAATTTTAACGTTTTGTTTTTTTCGTTATACACTAATAAATTGTTATCGTTTTGTTGATTTATGTAAACAAATTTATTAATGGGTCATATAGGCCTAAAGAGGAACCGAGCACCCAAAACTAACTTCGGTAAAGCGCCGTTTTGCATACCTCCTGGGTGGTGTGGAAAGTCCAATTGGGCATTTTAATTTAAATGCCCAAAAATTCTTATTTTGTTCGATCTGGCCACAATGGAAAATGTTATAAAAAACGCTTATTTTGAGGCGCTCTCACACTGGAATAAGTCGGGCATCCCATTATCCCTGATGTAAACGGTCTACTCGTGTTGAGGAAGAGTGATGAAAAAGTATTCGGATACTATATATTACAACTCGAATAGATGGTACTACTAAGAAATACAACTCTGTATAAGTTATATCCTTCCATTTTGTATTCTATATAAGCCTAAGTAATTCGTGAAATAAAAGCCCAAGTGTAAAGACGTGATCTAAATATTTCTTCATTATGTTCTATTTTGATGATCTTCGGTTCAAACCTCTAACACATTTCATTATTCTGAGAGGTTTTTACACTTCAATGAAAACAAATTTGTCGATAACAAATATTAAATTTCCTATAACATAGTCAAAAAACATAATTATCCATAAAAATAAAAATATTTGTTGACTTTGTATCATAATATTTACGAAATTTATGTAAAATTGATTTATTTTCAACCTCTTCGTATTTGAGTTGCTTACAAAATATAAAAAACGACAATCGATTAATATCTATGATGATCTCTATTCGGTATAGACAAAATGGCAGACAAGAGTTCTTTTTGGTTTTGTGACCTGCTAACTACCAGGTCTCAAATTTAAGGCAATATTTTGAGACTAATAGTGGGATTCTGTAACCAGTCTCTAGTCTCTATTTGAGACATTTTGAGGTAAAATCTCAATTTGTGAATCTTACTATTCACTAACCAGTCTCTAGCGTTAGTCTCAAAATATTGACTCAACTTTGAGACCTGATAATTGGCAGGTCACAAACTAAAAAGAACTCTTGCTGCAATTTTGAATATACTGAATAGAGATCATAACAGATATTAATCGATTGTCATTTTTTATATTTAGTAAGCAACTCAAACAAGAAAAGGTTAAAAATAAATCAATTTTACATATATTTCTTAAATATTATGAAACAACGTCAACATATATTTTTTATTTTTATGGATAATTATGGATTTTGACTATGTTATAGAAAATTTAATAATTGTTATTGACATTTTTATTTCCATTCAAGGGTAAAAACATCTCTGAATAATGAAATGTAATAGATTTTGAGACTGTCACTTACAGAATAGCAAAATCGTCTCAAGTCTCAAAAGTTGTCTCTAACTTAAAATCTCAAATTTAGAGACTTGAGACTGTATCACGATACAGAATCGCACAGTAAAGCTAGAGACTGTTTAGTGAGTAGAGACAGTCACAAATTGAGACTTTACCTCAAAATGTTTCAAATAGAGACTTGTGACTGTCTCACAGTACATAATCCCACGGTTAATTTTCAGTTACCAGTGATTAAAAAACATTTATTAATTGAGAACTAATAGGCTTAATTCACGTTAATTAGTACTGAAAGCTCGGTATATACAGCAATAAACCTTTTTTTGTTTACATAAATACACTCAATTCTAGAAAATCTTAGGGTGTTCTGTAACACTTTTTTTGCTACTTTCATGGTAATAAGGGTGTTGTGTTATACCAAGTTCAGACCGAAAATTGAAAAGATTAGGTTACATTTAAGCATTTCATAACCCAACAGTGTTCTCACTGCCGTTCTTCTTCTTTACTGGCGTAGGCACCGCTTACGCGATTATAGCCGAGTCAATAACAGCGCGCCACTCGTTTCTTCTCTTCGCTACGTGGCGCCAATTGGTTATTCCACGCGAAGCCAGGTCCTTCTCCACTTGGTCCTTCCAACGGAGTGGAGGTCTTCCTCTTCCTCTGCTTCCTGCGGCGGGTACTGCGTCGAATACTTTCAGAGCTGGAGTGTTTTCATCCATCCGGACAACATGACCTAGCCAGCGTAGCCGCTGTCTTTTAATTCGCTGAACTATGTCAATGTCGTCGTATATCTCGTACAGCTCATCGTTCTATCGAATGCGATATTCGCCGTGGCCAATGCGCAAAGGACCATAAATCTTTCGCAGAACCTTTCTCTCGAAAACTCTTAAGTTCGACTCATCGGTTGTTGTCATCGTCCAGGCCTCTGCACCGTATAGCAGGACGGGAATTATGAGCGACTTATAGAGTTTGGTTTTTGTTCGTCGAGAGAGGACTTTACTTTTCAATTGCCTACTCAGTCCGAAGTAGCACCTGTTGGCAAGAGTAATCCTGCGTTGGATTTCCAGGCTGACATTGTTGGTGGTGTTTAAACTGGTTCCAAGATAGACGAAATTATCTACAACTTCAAAGTTATGACTGTCAACAGTGACGTGGGAGCCAAGTCGCGAGTGCGACGACTGTTTGTTTGATGACAGGAGATATTTCGTCTTGCCCTCGTTCACCGCCAGACCCACTTGTGTTGCTTCCTTGTTAAGTCTGGAGAAAGCAGAACTAACGGCGCGGGTGTTGAGGCCGATTATATCAATATCATCGGCATACACTCTTATAAAAGATTGTACCTGCTCGATTCAGTTCTGCAGCTCGAATAATTTTCTCCAGAAGAAGATTGAAAAAGTCGCACGATAAGGAAACGCCTTGTCTGAAACCTCGTTTGGTATCGAACGGCTCGGAGAGGTCCTTCCCGATCCTGACGGAGCTTTGAGTGTTGCTCAGCGCCAGTTTACACAGCCGTATTAGTTTTGCGGGGATACCAAATTCATACATCGCGGCATAGAGGCAGCTCCTTTTCGTGCTGTCGAAAGCAGCTTTGAAATCGACGAAGAGGTGGTGTGTCGATTCTCCTTTCACGGGTCTTTTCCACGATTTGGCGCATCGTGAATATCTGGTTGGTTGTTGATTTACCAGGTCTAAAGCCACACTGATAAGGTCCAATCAGTTTGTTGACGGTGGGCTTTAATCTTTCACACAATACGCTCGACAGAACCTTATATGCGATGTTGAGGAGGCTAATCCCACGGTAGTTGGCGCAGATTGTGGGGTCTCCTTTTTTATGTATTGGGTATAGCACACTTAAATTCCAATCGTTGGGCATGCTTTCGTCCGACCATATTTTACAAAGAAGCTGATGCCTGCTCCTTACCAGTTCTTCGCCGCCGTGTTTGAATAGCTCGGCCGGCAATCCGTCGGCCCCTGCCGCTTTGTTGTTCTTCAGGCGGGCAATTGCTATTCGAACCTCTTCATGGTCGGGCAATGGAACGTCTGCTCCATCGTCATCGATTGGGGTATCGGGTTCGCCTTCTCCTGGCGTTGTACGTTCACTGCCATTCAGCAGGCTGGAGAAGTGTTCCCTCCATAATTTAAGTATGCTTTGGGCATCGGTGACTAGATCACCTTTGGGGGTTCTACAAGAGTATGCTCCGGTCTTGATACCTTCTGTAAGTCGCCGCATCTTTTCGTAGAATTTTCGAGCATTACCCCTGTCGGCCAGCTTATCAAGCTCTTCGTACTCACGCATTTCGGCCTCTTTCTTTTTCTGTCTACAAATGCGTCTTGCTTCCCTCTTCAACTCTCGGTATCTATACCATCCCGCACGTGTTGTGGTCGATCATAACGTTGCGAGGTAGGCAGCCTGTTTTCTCTCCGCTGCGACACGGCACTCCTCGTCGTACCAGCTGTTCTTTTGCACTTTCCGAAAACCAATGGTTTCGGTTGCAGCTATACGTAAGGAGTTTGAGATGCCATCCCACAGTTCCCTTATACCGAGTTGTTGACGAGTGCTCTCAGAGAGCAGGAGTGCAAGCCGAGTAGAAAAACGTTCGGCTGTCTGTTGTGATTGCAGCTTCTCGACGTCGAACCTTCCTTGTGTTTGTTGGTGTGCGTTTTTTGCTGCACAGAGGCGGGTACGAATTTTGGCTGCAACAATATAGTGATCCGAGTCGATTTTAGGACCTCGGAGCGCACGCACATCTAAAACACTGGAGACGTGTCTTCCGTCTATCACAACATGATCGATCTGGTTGGTGGTTTTTCGATCCGGAGACTGCCAGGTAGCTTGATGAATCTTCTTATGCTGGAATCTAGTACTACAGATCTCACTGCCGTTATAAAGATTAAAAAGCGGCTGTTATTGTCATTCAGGAATTCACATCGCTTAATATTTATCAAAAGAAAAGATTGTCATATAGTATTTTGAAAAAAATCCGTCTTTTTTTTTAGCGTGGATCAGTTTCGAATCATTTCAGTGAAGTGATTTGGAACTGTCATTTGTGCATGGCGAAATCTTGATAAATTTTTAAGATTAGTGGGATAATCCATTCAACAGCCGAAATCGTGTGAATAAGTGTCGGTTTGAACATGGTATTAGCATTTAAGTTACATAAGTTTGATGAGCAGCACTTTAATAGATATTATGTAATGCAAGTGTTTGCGTTATTTAAGTGATTATTTTGAATTACTTCGCATGTTTCTTAAATTTTACTAAGATGTTACCTGTTATGTAAGTTCTTTTTTTTAACAAGTGTTAAACACGCTTCAACAATTTCTTAAATTTTGCATGCAAAACGATACAGTCCTGGGCGGTAAGCTTTCGATTGACATATTCAAATTGAGTAGCCGCCACAAAAGAAAATTAGGTGGTATTCGAATTAAGATATATGAATATAATTTACAAATAATTTTATTAAATAAAATAAGCGAATTTTAAGACAAAAAAAAAACAAGATTGGCTTAGAAAACCAGCACCTTTTATGTTTTTGCCGGTCAAATGTAAACAAATACTTCAGAAGAAAACTCACCAACGAGAAATCTAAAAACAGGACTGCATTTTATTAATAAGAACTCACTACATAGAGAATATCTGAACATCAGTAAATGATATTTTTATGGGCGAAATATTGCACACTATGGCATTTAAATCATCTATTAGTAAATATATATCTTTAATAAATAATTTATTTTTATATTAAGCAACAATATTTATAGTTTTTGTTATTTAATAAAATTAATATTCTACGTGTTTACTACCTCAATATGTAAAGCACTGCGCTGCTGCCACTGAAAATCCAAGATGGCCGCTATTCACCCCCCCCCCCCCTGAAAGCTACCACGATAAGTTTTTGATTGAAGGTTCAAAAGTCAGTTGCTTTAATATACCTTAAAATAATAAAAACAAAGACTTAAATAGTTTCGCGGAATATCAGAAGGCCAATATGGAGTAATTTTTAATTCTAATAAATGCTGGGTACTTAAACTTAAATGCCCAAAAATGATTATTTTGCTTGATCTAGCTACAAAGGAAAATTATATAAAAAAAAGGGCTTATTTTGAAGCGCTCTCACACTGGAATGAGTAGGGCATCTCTTTATTCCCACTCGTCGTGTTTGATGACTTCAATATATGCCAATTTTTGAATCTCCTCGAAAATTTTTCATATTTTCTTGGAAAAAAACTTCATTTAATACTCATGTGCTAATGGAGGTGCTAAAATTTTAGAATAGCATTCCTCTAGATAAACAAAATATATATATGTGGCAACACCATAAATCTTATTAATTCTTAATTCCCAATACAAGTATTCGTTTTGACTTTTTTTACATTATGCTTTATTCGATTGTACGTACTTTTGACATATCAATAAAAGTTTTGTTTTCAGCCTCAGATGTTTGCTCTGATACAGCCAAATTCTAAAAAGTACTTGTAAGCGTAACTCCAGCAAAATTAATAGAGATCCCAACAAGACGGCAGTAACCAATTCACAAATACCTTTGCAAAGTTTCATCTCTTATACTAATGCATATCTATATGTAACTTTCTGTCTTGAAATCGAAAACTCTATTGTGAGAGTAGCAACATTCATCATACGAAATATTTGAATGTGTAAGAATGAGATGCACATATTGACAATCGTCATCCGAAGAAACATTTTAAAGGATCGTAAAAGATTTGAAGAGCATCAGGTAAGTTGCAAATATGCTATAGTTCACAATTAGAATCTTTTCTGAACAAGGAAAACCGAATAAATGGAAGAATTATTGAAAGTTTATGCATCCACATGTATGTATTTCCTCGGTTAATCTTATAATTTGCAATAGCAGTCATTGTACAATTGCGATCAACCCAAATCTGCCACCAATAGTAACAGACTCACAGGCTAGCTCAAAATGAACAAGCTTAAAGATGCAGTTAATAGCGTTATAAAAAAATTATGGGTCCTACGAATTCCATGGAACAATTTGACGTATGCTGTTAGATTTGGGTGAATCGCAGTGTGAAATACAGTGCGCTATATCAAAAAAGGGATAAGCAAGAACAAACGCGTCGTATATTAGGTAGGTAGGATTACAGCCCTGATGTCTTTCGGGCTCAATTAGCACTGACTGTGCCATTTTTATGCACAATTCGTAGACTTTTATATCTGCTATCAAGTTTCTCCTTCTTTTTCAAACCATTTTGAAGTTTCGATGAAGCTACTTATGTCCGATGTGCTTTTAATAGAAATTCATTCAAGGTTTGGTGCTTGATGGATTCCAGGTGTTCTGTGTCGAATCTGTATAGGGCTGGGCATTCACAGAGAAAGTGGAAAATTGTTTCCTTGCTCCCTGCTATTCCGCAGCCTCGGCAGATGTTGTGGTAGCGCATACCCAATTTGGACCCCGTTAAGGTAGCTGTTACTTTGTAGATACTTTTCCTAGACCTATTTAATAAGTCGTTAGTTCTTTTCTTGTGATATGTTGGCCATAATTGTTTAGTTATAATACATTTTGTTATGTTTTTCCATCTGTTATTTGCAACTTGTTGAAATTGTCTACTATTTTTCTTGGGCTTGGTATTAGCTCCGCCTCGGATTCGTTAAGGAAAGCTCCTGCCTTTGATAACTCCTCTGCTTTTTCGTTGCCGAAAATGTTCCTGTGGCCGGGAACCCAGATCAAGTCTAAGTGGAGCTTGTCTTTTCTTGATATCAGTACTTTTTTGCAATTGTGGACTATACTGGAATTTGTCATGGGCGAAGACAAGGCCAGAAGCGTCGCCTGGCTATTTGTAAATATTGCTGCTTTACGTATCCTCTCGTGGTTTTCCAACACAGCCACATGAATTGATTCAATAAAAATACCGCAAGACTTTTTTAACAACCCATTATAACACCGATTATTCCACAAAATGCAACCCAAATTATAAACGTGTTTCGCCAGAATTTTGCAGGAGGGCATATAGCATAATTGAGCATTTTCAATGTTAAATGAGAAAAATAATGATAATTCCAATGTTAAGAAATGTACGCTTACAGATTATCTTATTTACTATGCGCAAACGACTCTCCATATAATTTATAGATCGGTATATATTTATTAAGAAAGTACATAAGTATATATTTTAAAATTGACCTATTTTATGATGTATTACATAAAACCTTTGAAAATATATGTATTATGGAGTAAGATTTGTGTTACCACCTAAATATACATTTTATTTAGGGTTTGATAAGTTATATACATATTTATATATATGAATATATAATTGCTTTGGTCATTGAAGGCTTCCATATCATGTTAAAAGACCTAGCTGTCGCACATACATACGTATGTCGCTCTCGCTAACTTGAATATATTTTTATATTTACCGACGACAGTAGAGACCACGAAAGAGTTGACAGTAGAAAGGAGTGATGCCACCAATATGTAAAGTGTAAAATTATTCAAAGCTGTAACAAACCTGACGTTATTTTACAAAGAAAAGCATAAAATAGCTCTATTATATCAGTTTTAATAACAATTGATAATTTAGAAAAAATAAGTTTACCTATTTACTTATTTTTTGCATAAAAAATTTAACTTTGAACAAAATATTAAAATTTCATTGAAGTGAAAGGTATTAGAATGGCCACAACGAAATTGTATACATGCAAAATGGACAGCTGTGTTGTCTTGTGTACATGCCGGCCATTGTTAAGTCGCTGCCTTCTTAAAAATGTTCAAGCAGAAGGATTCACGACGCCATTTACAGTTCACTGTCGTGCTGCCATGTCGGTCGCGCTCTACGTGTTCAGCACTTGATGGGACGTCAAAGCGACACCGTCTGGGAGAATACGTAAGTAAGAAAGAGAAAAGCTATCGACATTCTAAATATATTGTAATGTTAACTTGCTAGAATAGGAGAGACCAATACCTAATTTTCAAGAAGAAGAAATTGAAAAAAAAAGTTTATTTTGGATTTTAAAGAGGTAAGTTCGTTACTTGATAATTTGATATTTTATAATTAATTTCTATTATATACACACACATATATATACATATATTATTAATTTCTTTTATATAGAGAAAACGAAAGACCTTAACAAGGAGAAAAATAAGCATTGTGAATTAAATATCGTGTGCATAATTTTTTTTTTTTAATTTTTAATATTACAGAAATCATTTGGAGCCTTTGGAGAGTTCAAATATATTACGTATACAAAACAAATAAGAGAGTAAGTTTTAAATTATTAAAGTTAAATAGTGCATTTTTGTGAAATATGTAATTTGTGCGTTATATCTACATATGTAACGGGTGATTTTTTTGAGGTTAGGATTTTCATGCATTAGTATTTGACAGATTACGTGGGATTTCAGACATGGTGTCAAAGAGAAGGATGCTCAGTATGCTTTGACATTTCATCATGAATAGACTTACTAACGAGCAACGCTTGCAAATCATTGAATTTTATTACCAAAATCAGTGTTCGGTTCGAAATGTGTTTCGCGCTTTACGTCCGATTTATGGTCTACATAATCGACCAAGTGAGCAAACAATTAATGCGATTGTGACCAAGTTTCGCACTCAGTTTACTTTATTGGACATTAAACCAACCACACGAATGCGTACAGTGCGTACAGAAGAGAATATTGCGTCTGTTTCTGAGAGTGTGGCTGAAGACCGTGAAATGTCGATTCGTCGCCGTTCGCAGCAATTGGGTTTGTGTTATTCGACCACATGGAAGATTTTACGCAAAGATCTTGGTGTAAAACCGTATAAAATACAGCTCGTGCAAGAACTGAAGCCGAACGATCTGCCACAACGTCGAATTTTCAGTGAATGGGCCCTAGAAAAGTTGGCAGAAAATCCGCTTTTTTATCGACAAATTTTGTTCAGCGATGAGGCTCATTTCTGGTTGAATGGCTACGTAAATAAGCAAAATTGCCGCATTTGGGGTGAAGAGCAACCAGAAGCCGTTCAAGAACTGCCCATGCATCCCGAAAAATGCACTGTTTGGTGTGGTTTGTACGCTGGTGGAATCATTGGACCGTATTTTTTCAAAGATGCTGTTGGACGCAACGTTACGGTGAATGGCGATCGCTATCGTTCGATGCTAACAAACTTTTTGTTGTCAAAAATGGAAGAACTGAACTTGGTTGACATGTGGTTTCAACAAGATGGCGCTACATGCCACACAGCTCGCGATTCTATTGCCATTTTGAGGGAAAACTTCGGACAACAATTCATCTCAAGAAATGGACCCGTAAGTTGGCCACCAAGATCATGCGATTTAACGCCTTTAGACTATTTTTTGTGGGGCTACGTCAAGTCTAAAGTCTACAGAAATAAGCCAGCAACTATTCCAGCTTTGGAAGACAACATTTCCGAAGAAATTCGGGCTATTCCGGCCGAAATGCTCGAAAAAGTTGCCCAAAATTGGACTTTCCGAATGGACCACCTAAGACGCAGCCGCGGTCAACATTTAAATGAAATTATCTTCAAAAAGTAAATGTCATGAACCAATCTAACGTTTCAAATAAAGAACCGATGAGATTTTGCAAATTTTATGCGTTTTTTTTTTAAAAAAAGTTATCAAGCTCTTAAAAAATCACCCTTTATATACATACGTACACGTGTAAATGTAAAAATTTTAAATCTAAATTGAAACGAATTGTGTGTTTACAATTATAATTGCGTCGACTTTAGAATCTGTCCAGGATTTCGGGAATAAAATGGGTATTTTTTAAAACAAATAAGTTAGAGGATAGAGGAGGTTCTTCAGATTAATATTGCAGTCCTTTAGTTGATTTTAAATAAATATAATTGAACAATAAGTTTACTATTAAATAAAAAAAAAATTCACACGAATTAGTGAAGTGCTAGTGGACATAAAAATGCGAAAGGTAAGTGTAAAATTAATTTTAAATCGAAAAATACGTTCTTCAAATAGTGGTAATTTTCAGCTTTAAACGCAAATATCTCGAATATTCCCGCGAGTATAACTATATATATTCTTGAACTGGAGAACCTTCTCTATAACTAAAAATGTTAATTTGTTCGTCCAAGATATCTGTTCGTATGCAGAATATCTTAAATTGTTCAAAACAAAAAACAACATTAGTGTTTCATAATGAAAAAAGTGAACATGGTTCGAATATACATACATATACGCATTTCTGCGCCGAAGCAGGATTTTAAAAATTAAAATTAAATAATAGTGGTCTCGTATGGTTCTACTTTTTCAAGCTTGCTTCAAGCAAATGAGGAGTGCCTTTTCAATAGAGGATATATACATTTTAATATTTTAAACTCTTTGCTTCTGCACATTTGGGTATACTTGTAGGTAAAGTTTCAGAAAATGAGGTAGTTTTAAGCAGGTCAGATATTAAATATATAGTAAGTATTTTTCCATACCTATAGATGATAAAATTATTTTAGTTCCAGTGCTCATTCATCACCTTTTTTATGATTTTTCATAGAATGAATTTCGATGACCTCGTGGAAGAAATGGATTTGGAAGTGGAATGCTCACAATCGTTAAGCCCCCATAGAGGTTGTATTGAACATAAATATTTTTAATTTTTTTTTAAATATTTTTTTTTTACAGACAAAGTGTTTAAAAAAATATCTTACAATCTCGTTTGCGCTCCTCCAGTAGAACCATCGTAAATTGTGGTACCGTCACCATCGTCTGGCGGACATGCAGGTATAATGTATTAATATATAAATACATATATTAGTACATAACTATTTGCTTTATTAAAATACATTTATGTTTTTCAGATATAATTCAGAAGCTGGATGGCCATTGCAAAGTTTCTAACAGACAAAGTAAGTAACGCAGTATTACATTACTAAATTAAAACAGAAGCTAATTTTTATATTTTAATTTTCTAGATGCCAGAAAAGGCCGAGGTGCAGGCACAAAGTAAATTATTGCGCGAATGCCGCGTCATAGCGGCAAAGATACACCATTCAATTAGCCGCATAACCGGTCATTTGGAGGACGAGCATTACGTGGAATTCGCTTCGAAACTGTTCATGTAATCGGAAAAGCACGTGCGCTTCGTGAAAGACAAACTTTCACAAAAGGAAAGCACGGATGCTATGGTAAATACTTCGCTTTTAAATATTATGCGATTGTAATATAATTTACTGTAATTTTTTTTTTTACAGATGCGGCTAATAATGAAGTCAAAGGGCGCAAAAAGCAGTGTGGACAGCGTACTGCGTGGTATGTTTTCTGACGATTTAATGTACCACTACAATTTAGAGGGGTGCAAGGAGACGGAATCCCTACTAAAGTTTAAGTGCGTAGAGTTAGTTTTCGGTAGTTTTTTTATACTGATTTATATTTGAATGCCTTAAATTAAAAAGTTTCATTTAAGATATAAAGAGTGGGTCAAATAAAATTTTAAATTTAAAAAGTCAATAAAAAAAACGGCTTCATATTTTCAAAGGTCTAACATTTATTTAAAAGGTTGTTTTATGAAATTTATTTGTGGAAAACAATTTCGGACAAATGACCACCACGGCTGAGTTTACAGTAGCTTATCCGATCCACCCAATTTTGGAGTACTTTCGATGGTTTCCGGCCTTATGGCAGCTTGAATCTCGTACTTTAGGTTTGAATGGTTGGCGTTGCAATTATTTATCTTAAACAGCTCCCCACAGAAAATAGTCCAACGGAGTTAAATCGCAGCTTCTGGGAGGCCAATTCCCATCACCTCTTTTGCTGATAATGCGATTTTCGAAGATAAGGCGTAAAAGATTGAGTGTAGCGTTTGCTGTATAGTCCTGTGCCCCAAATGCGACAATTCTGCTTATTAACGTAACCTTCGAGGTGGAAATGAGCCTCGTCCGAAAAGATAATTTTTCGGTAAAATTGATTATCCTCGGTTTTTTTCAATATTTCCAAGTTTTCTTCCAGTGAATAGCGACCCATTTCGTAAATTTTAGACTTTTTACTGAATATCTGTCACTTTCCGAATGGTATTTGACGTTTCCAATGTCGAAATGTAGATAATTCAAATTTAAAACGTTAAATGGCCCACCCGTTATTTCTTGACAAGGATAAAAACACTATCTGTGTGGGGCTCCGGAGATTTGTAGTCTTAAGCCACAATCGTTTTAAGCAAAAAAAGCATAAACTTAAGGCAAAATTAATATGTTTTCTTATTATTACTTATATTTATTAGTTTTAAGTTGTAAATATTATTTTTAAGTTGTACATATTAGTTTTAAGTTGCAAATATTAGTTCTAAGTTGTACATATTAGTTTTAAGTTAAAGTTTCTTATTTTACGTTTATAAACATGAATTTATAGAATTACAATTTTTATACTAAAATAAACTTAATTTGTACTATTTTTCTGCCGAATGTAATGATAATAGGCGAATTATTAGTTTAGGTAAATATTTGATTATGTTGATTTTATTAAATAATAAAAAAATTGAATTTTATTTAAAAGAATTGAATTTGCTAGAAGTAACAAATCGGTATCAGATAATCCTGTTACTGCTTTTTCCTGCTAACAGTTTATATGATAACAAACTGATAACCAAAATAATAACGCTAACAGATATTCGATACACACAGGTAAGCTACGCGCTAACAAAAGAATTTGTTACCCGTAACATACTGTGAAGAGATTTGCTAACAAATGTTTGTATTCTGTTAGAACAAGGAAGCATGCGATATTTGCCATTGGTTAGAGCGAGATAACCATTGAACATCAAATAGCTATGCGTTACTTTTTTCCCACTCTCTTAACAAAAGTAACAAATATTTTAACGAAAGCAAAAGTGAACAATAACAAGTCGCTTACACGTTTGCTAACAGCTACCCGTCTTGCAGGGGCATTGTGTTGTTGGTAGAAAATCCGGGCTGTGCTGAAAAAATAAGCGAACGATCGGCGATTGTCACCTCTTCCTTTGCCGCTCTAACACCTTCGTCTACAAACCAGAGTAAATATATACATATGTTTATGTATGAGCTTGCATACATATCGACGCAAATTTTTGTTAGTCGCGAAAAGACATTTAAAATTTGTAAAATATCATAAATCGACAATAGCTATGTTGCCACTTATTTCCGTATTTGTAGGCTTGTGGGTTGAAAGTACATTTGCGTTCATGAATGAAATTGTTTTTGTTGTAAGATTTACTACATTTGGGCTTCAGCCATTTGGCTGCCATAGTGACTTGTGACGACACCTATGCTATTTGAGACAATTGTAGAACAATGTTTGTAGTTTTCGCTGGTGACATATTTCCATGTGTATGTAGATATATGTATATGTAGGTTTGTGCATGCACTATTTTCGTACCAATGTCATAGCACAGCGTATTGGTGAGCCGCGCGCACATGTTATTACTGATAAGTGATAATATTATATAATTTGAATTCACGAAAGCGAATATAAACACATATTGTCATGATACATTTGAATATAAGTTTTGAATGATAAAATATACGATTTATGTACATTGGGGTTTTTAAAAACCTCTTTTTTTTCAATCCCCTCATGAAATTTCTTTAGAAATACCCTAAAACAAATTCCCTCAAAATTGGATTTGAAATTTTGATTAACATTAAGGACTGGACTAAAGCGTGTAAAAATTTTCCATTGTAAATCGTGGTTTTATCTTTAAATTTCTACAGCTCAGAGGCATTTTATGACATCTCTTTGACTTTAGACACATATTCCTCAGAATTGAACACTCTATAAAAGTGCCCATTGCGACAAGGTCCAAACTCACACCGACAAGGTAGTACGGGACTCTTAACCTGATTTATCTCGTAAATGGCAAGAGCTATATAAAAAATGTAAATGACAAACTTGTAGGAAATCTATGTATGAAAGTTCCATACACTTCCTTACTTAAAAAACCTAATATATCTATTAGTACAGATCCGGAATCTAATGGATATAATCAAAACCATGCAGATACCATGACCGGTAGCAGACGCAAGGCCTAACCACTTTGGCAAAATTCAAGCCCGATTGTGCTGGAGCGGATGCTCAACGCTTCGTGGGAATGGAGAAAACAACAAGTTTTCAATGGTCACCCTGAATTTGAAGAAGAATTCGCAAAATATGGTAGCCGATTTGTTACGTCACTTATGTCCAAGTGAAAAAATTAAGACTTGGAGGAAATCCAGCGATTGTCTGCAGCGTTGGCGCACATGGCCCAAATCGTCAACAATTTGTTGCGCTAGCAATGAGTGTCAGCATGATTGATGTAGTCACAAAACTAATTTTTAGACACTAATAACATTTGACTGCAGTGCATCGTATCGTCGTATCTTACGATCACATGATTTTCATGGTATAGTTTCTCTTAAGAAGCCATTTATTAATCAGAAGAACATAGTTACTCGTCTGACATTCGCCATAAATCATGTTTTAAAGAACTCAACATTTGGGACACCGTCATCTTTTCAAACGAATTCAAATTTAGTGTATTTGGCTCTGACGGAAGGTCGATGGTGTGGCGGAAACCCAATAAACAAATGGATGTGAAGAATCTACGAGCGATGGTGAAACGTGGTGAAGAAAGTGTTACGGTTTGGTCCTGCATGGCAGCAACGGGCGTTTGTAACCTTATCAGTGTGGCTTTAGACCTGTCAAATCAACAACCGACCAGATATTCATCATGCGCCCAATCTTTGAAAATACCCGTGAAAACTCTCACCACCTTTTCGTCGATTTCAAAGTTTGCTTTTGACAGCAGGAAAAAAAGCTGTCTGTATGCCGCGAGATCAGAACTTGGTTTCCTCGTTAAACTAATACGCCTATATAAGCTGACATTGAGCAACACCGAAAGCTCCGTTAGGATCGGGAAGGACCTCTCCAAATCGTTTGATACCAAACGAGGTTTAAGACAAGGCGACTCAATATCATGCGACTTCTTCATTCCACTGCTGGAGAAAAAAATTCGCGCTACAGAACTTAACAGAGACGACACCATCTTCTACAAGAGTGTACGGCTCCTGGCGTACCGATGATATTTATATCATTGGCCTCAACACCCGTGCCGTTAGTTCCGCTTCCAGAATGGATAAGGCTGCGAAGCAAATGGGTCTAGTTGTGAACGAGGTCAAGACGAAATATCTCCTGTCATCAAACAAACAGTCGTCGCACTCGCATAACTTTGAAGTCGTGACAATTTCGTCTATCTTGGAACCAGCATCAATTCTAAAAACGACGTCAAATCACTCCGTGTACATAGTTTTTGGTAAGATTTCAATGTGGTCATGCCTCGTTCCAATTTGCTTAACGTCAAAACTTGTAATTGCCGCTCTACGAATAGCAGCAGGGCAAGTCCTTTGCATCCAGTTCGCAAGGATGACGGATTGTGAAGACCATGTGGCGATTATAGGGGTTTGAATGCTAACACAATTCCTGACCGCCACCCGATACCATTCCACGTCGACTTTAAAATACCGATCAAGGATTTTGGGAATAAAAGGGATATGGTTGGATAGTGGAAGTTCTCCCGAAACCAGAAGGAGTTTTACGAGCAAACTATTTGCACATACTCGGGGTTGGACTGACCAGGGTTTTTTTTTGAAGCGCGGCCAAAGGCCGGCCACGCAAATATGATTTTTACGCGAAAAAACTTGACTCACCTCAGTGGTTCATTTACAAAAGATGATGATAAGGAAACTCTGATTATTCCACAGTGTTCATTTTATAATAAATGTCACCAACTTGAACAGTAGAACTACTTGTTTTCGTTTTTCGACGAAAGAATTACACCATTTATTTATTAGGAAAAGGAAAAATCACAACTTGAATCAACGTTGTTTGTTTTTTAACAACGCACCACTTTAATAGAATTTTTGTTCGGAAAATATCATTAAAGAGAAAATATGAAAAAAGGAGGTCGAGCGCGCGTTGTTGCTTCCTTGAGCGTGATGTCGGAAAAGAGACCCGCTACCCGTTATTCCTTTTTTAGTGTTTGGTGTGGGGTGTTGGTCAGCTGCGAGATCTGCTGTAGCGGTGACATTGTGGATGTTGTGTGGGGAAGTGATGTGGAACGTGTGTAGTGAAATGATGAATGCGCTGTGTCGGTGTTGCGCATCTATGTAGGGTTGTGTGCTGGTGTAGTACGCTGAAGCTCATATGGCCATCCCGGCCCCCCAGGGCGAATAGTTAGCCTAGGAGACGCTGTAGCTGTTGCAAGGTGCTGAGGCCTGTCGTGCGGCGAGGTTGTGGCTTTGATGCTTGGCGCCGCATCGAAGTATCGTTATGTCGACGTCAGGCACGAGGTGCTGCGAGGACTTCTTTTTGGCGGCTCCATGCCACACGGCTTGGCTGCTCATGTCGGGTTAAATCGCGGCTACGGGGGGCAGATGGACGGGCAACAGTACGTCTGGGATTTTGGTGTAGCAGCGTATGATGTGGGTACTCACAGTGCTGGCACATGGTGCCAGACACGCACTCCTAGTTTTACCAGCGGTCTAGTTAGCGTTCCGGTTTGCGTACGAAGATCGACTACACGGATATGACCGTCGGATCCATAGTATAGCTTTTCTATGTGGCCAAGCCACCATTCGGTCGGGGGGAGACAATCATCGATAACTAGGACACAATCTCCAAGCTTTGATGCATTTTCTGATGTTTTACATCGATACCTCTTGTGGAGATCTTTTAATTAGTCTTCTTTCCATCGGCGACTGAAATTATGATGGAGAATTTCAATTCGTTCCCATCGAGTTAATAAGGACAGAGACTCCACGCCTGGCTCGGGTGTGGCCAGAATGGGTGCTCCTTTGGGAAAGGGCCCTGGGGTTAGGGCTGTAAGATCTGAGAAATCTTGCGAGAACGTTATTAGTGGCCGTGAATTAAGTACGGTTTCAATGCGAATTAGTAATGTTGTGAATTCTTCGTAATTTAATTTGTAGTTTCCAGCTACCTTTTTAAAATGGGATTTAAAACTTCTTACTGCAGATTCCCATAAATCAACCATATGAGGAGCGTTTGGGATGATAAATTGCCAATTAATGCCTTGGTGGGCACACTTTTGTACGATCTCAGGGGAAACTTACTTAATGAAATCCACAAACTGTTTTTCTGTGGCTCCTTGAGCCCCTTTAAAAGTTTTTCCGTTGTCGCTCATAAGTTTTGTCCGAAAACCGCGTCGTCCGACGAAGCGTGCGAATGCCGCGAGAAAAACCTCTTTTTTCAGATTAGTACATAGCTCGAGGTGCACTGCTTTTGTCGTATATAGGCAAAGACAGCCACGTAGCCCTTCATTAGTGTGGGAGACCTTAGCATAGATGCTTTTATCTGCAAAGGCCCAGCAAAATCGAGATCTGTGGTAGTGTAAGGCGGAGCAAAGTAGCAGCGTTCCTGTGGAAGTACTGTTTATTTTCTGTGTATGCATCGTGCAGATCTTGCACATGAAAATATACTTTTTTATTTGAGGCTTAAGTCGGGGAATATAGAACTCTTGGCGGATTATATGTTGCGTCAAGCGATGTTCAGCGTGTAGCATTAATATGTGTATATAACGGAAAATTAATGTGGCAAGTTGTGATTGTTTGTTATATGTCAGGCTTGAGTTGGCAAACCGACAGTTAGCACGAAGCAGATCTTATGTATTCAGAAATGGATTTAGTACTAAGAGTGAGCAGTGAGCCTCTTTTATTAATCGGTTTCGATTCTCTTAGTAGTGACATCTCGCTGTTGAAATGGCGCGATTGGGTGTAAGTGATGAGAGCGACTTTTGCCTTTTGTAGGTCTAGGTGCAACAATGTCTCAGCTTGGAAGTACACTGAGGGTTCTCCCTTGAATTTAATCTTGAGTCGCTATATGAATTTGAGAATGTAAGCAATTACCCTGAGTGCTCGGGAGTATGATGAAAATCATTCATTTGTGTCGGCATCATCTAATGTTGTATGAAAAGAATCGATTTTTCGACTTTATGGGGCAATTATATATGGCGCATAGGCGATTGTGGCCAAGAATCGGGAGATTCTGTTAACCATCGGGGACCATTCCACCAAAGAGTGGCGGTGATAGGGTGCAGGGGTTTCCACCCTCTTGAACCTAGATCGGCAGGATTGTCAGCACTGGCTTCGTGTCGCCAGGTGGCTGATCTCACTAGCTCAAGGATTTGAGACGTTCGATTAGAAATATACGTCTTCCATGCATGTGGTGGTTTTTCTAACCAGGCTAATACAATTTCGGAATCAAACCAGAGATACAATTTATACTTTTCCATATTTAGATGTGCTTGTACCATAGATACTAGTTTAGCAAGTAGTAACGCACCGTTCTCTGGGGCATAATTTACCCATCGTGGGATTTGGATTTGTGAGATATCACTTAGATTGCCCGCGAACTGGGACCACTTTTCTAAACGAAGTGGTTTCACTTGTCCATCACAGTCAGTTCCGTCTAGCCACAATTCCTGTATTAGAATTTTTTCTTGTATCATAATTGGCGAAAGCCATCCTGCGGGAATATAAAATTTGCCTCTTTGTTATGGCGGATAGTACTGATATTGACTCAGTTCTGTATGAAATGTACTATATACCCAAAGCTTTTGTTATGCTTTCCTTTTCAAATTTAAGAAAATTATTGTTTAATATATTTTCTTTTGGTATACCCTTTAAAATATTAGGGTGGTTCGCTGATATCTTTTTTAACGGGAACCTTGCTGTTTTGAGAGCTTGTGTCACTTATGCTAGTGACTTGTATGCTTGTCCACATACGTTTGTGTTTTTAATACTTGTGTTGCCAGAGGAAATTCTGACTTTGTGTCTTCTGCCAGTTCGTGGAGTGTACGAATGGCTAGGTATAGGGCACAGTGTACGCCAAAGGTAACTGTTTTTAATATTGGAGGACTTTCGGAAAATAATTCTCTGAAAATCTTGATCATCTTTATGTACGACTACTTGTCGATACATTTTTTCGACATCCTCATTGAATACGTATTTTTATGTACGCGAATTTAATATGAGGAACATTAAATCTGGTTAGAGTGTGGGTCCCATAAATAGGATATCATTTAGGGAATTCCCCGAGGTAGTGAACTTTGAAGAACTAAATACAACTCGTACTTTTGTTGTTTTTTTGTCCGGCTTTACTACTGCATGATGTGGCAAGTAGAATGAGTAATATTTGCAATTTATAATTTTTTCGCATGGACTTACTTCCTCCATGTGATCTAAATGGGGGTGTTCTTCTAAAACGTATTCTGATTTTAGCTCGCCTTTTTTAGGTAGGTTTTTTTCCATACTAAGACACCATCATAAAATTTGGTTTGAGTTCACCATTTCTAACTAGGTTTTGTTGCATACTTAGAAACTGCTGTATTGCAGAGGTTCGAGAGAGTGTGTCTGGAAATTGTTGTTTTAGTGGTAGTCGTACGACATACCGACCATTATCTGATTGAGTAGTTGTGGCTTTGTAAAAGTCTTCACAGTACTGATTTTCTGGTGTTGTAATTGAAATGGGGGGAGTTCTTCTAACTTCCAAATTTTTTCAAATTGTGAATTGAGATACTTATTTGAGATTTCCTCAACTTCAGTTTCGTTTTTGTGACTGGCTCCGCAACTAGTTCCCTTAGGACCCTTCCGAAAATGGTATTTTGTGCCAGAAGTATTTTTGAAAATTTTTCAACAAATTACTAGTATAATTTGCGGTATAAGGTCGCTGCCTAGTAGAGGGTCTATTTGAGCGGGGGTGTTGCAGTTAGGATCTGCTAACTTAAGGTGAGGAACGTTCTCCCAATGCTTGCTATTTATATGATAGCTTGGAAGCATGCTTGTTAGTTGCGTTAAGACTACGGCTTCTGCTTGTATTCTTATATCTGCTTGGCTTGTTTTGTTGGTAGCTTTAGCCTATTTTGTGCCCTAAACGCTTTGAAAGATCGTTGTGATCCTTGGTCTATTAAGGCCCTGAGCTTAAACAGTTCTCCTCGATGTTCGATGGAGACGAACGAATTTTCTTCACAATCTTTAAGCATGTGATAAGCAGTTTGTGTAGTCTTTTTGACTTTACAAAATTGCTTCGGTCAATGATATTTCATTTTTTAAATTTCTCGCATGCTTTAAGTTTATGCCCCCCTTTGCATAGTTCGGTTCGCATGACGTTTGTTGGCATTGTTCGGATGTGAACGTTTGATTTTTAACCCTCATCGAGACCAACGGGTCTGGCATATTTTGTTTTTAAATGTTATTTAAATATATTTAGAGTGTAGCAAACGACTTGCGCTTCCAGGTAGCTTCCTAGAATTTTATTGTCTATAGAATTCAGGAAAAGAATTCAAGGTTATCGTATCGAAAAGGACGAAAAAAGGATATTATAATATAACACCTTAGTCGAGACCAATGGTGCTTGGCTAGACCATATATTTTGTATGAAAATATGTGAGCTTTGGTATGTTTCTATCACTTCGCACGGTTGATTTATCTGTTTTCATGTTCGTTACATGTCCAAATTGGTTTGTATGTTTATATAGCACTCATATAAACACACTCATTCGGGTCTTTAGCGAGCTCTTTGCGCTCAACTTGTTTGTGCGAAACAAGAGAAAAAGAGGGAAACAGTCAAAAGAAGAGTGTGTTTACAAACAAAACCAGGATTTTGTGTGTTTATTTTTGCTACAGAATTTTTCTTCTCTCTCTCTAATGATTTCTTTTTCTGTATTCTTTTGTATTATGCAAGTCAGTTGATGACAGATAGTTGAACGCACAACATATTACTGTGAAAATACGCATATTTCGCGCCAGTTCCCATCTTGTTTTCCTGTTCGCTTTCGTTATAATAATGAGTGATGAAGTGGAATATGTGTATAATACACGATTACGTTCTAGAAACATCAGTGCAGATGTTATGATCGCTTAACATCAGCATTGGTAAATGACATTCAAAATGAAAATAATGATGTTGTGGGTGAAGAAGTGGATCCATTCGAATGCGATGACGATGATAGAGATGTCAATTATGTGCCATTTGAAGATGCATCGGATATTGAAAATGAAATCGAAATCGAGCCGAATGAAATATTAGATAGCGACGAAGAGGAAGTAATCGATGCTGTAGAAGAAGAAGAGCGTGAAACTCCAGCTACTACTGAACTTCTTACTACGGTAAAGATGGGACAGAGTGGAAAAAAGAGCCTAATGAAGCAGTTCGTACACAATATTGTGCGCTTTAGGCCTGGTCCGAAGCAAGAAAACTCTGTTCCCATTGAGGTATTCAAACAGTTTTTTACTACCTATATTTCATTCATTATCATCAGTCAAACAAATCGTTATGGAAGAGACCAATTTGCAAAATGGAATGCAGAAAATTTAACCTCAAAACCTAAAGTTTGGGTGGATTTCACTATGTAGCACCGAACTTGATGCATTTATTGGCATTCTTATTGCTTTTGGTGTAACGCACAATAATATGCAGTTTATACCACTTTTGTGGCAAATAACGGGTGATTTTTTAAGAGCTTGATAACTTTTTTAAAAAAAAAAACGCATAAAATTTGCAAAATCTCATCGGTTCTTTATTTGAAACGTTAGATTGGTTCATGACATTTACTTTTTGAAGATAATTTCATTTAAATGTTGACCGCGGCTGCGTCTTAGGTGGTCCATTCGGAAAGTCCAATTTTGGGCAACTTTTTCGAGCATTTCGGCCGGAATAGCCCGAATTTCTTCGGAAATGTTGTCTTCCAAAGCTGGAATAGTTGCTGGCTTATTTCTGTAGACTTTAGACTTGACGTAGCCCCACAAAAAATAGTCTAAAGGCGTTAAATCGCATGATCTTGGTGGCCAACTTACGGGTCCATTTCTTGAGATGAATTGTTGTCCGAAGTTTTCCCTCAAAATGGCCATAGAATCGCGAGCTGTGTGGCATGTAGCGCCATCTTGTTGAAACCACATGTCAACCAAGTTCAGTTCTTCCATTTTTGGCAACAAAAAGTTTGTTAGCATCGAACGATAGCGATCGCCATTCACCGTAACGTTGCGTCCAACAGCATCTTTGAAAAAATACGGTCCAATGATTCCACCAGCGTACAAACCACACCAAACAGTGCATTTTTCGGGATGGATGGGCAGTTCTTGAACGGCTTCTGGTTGCTCTTCACCCCAAATGCGGCAATTTTGCTTATTTACGTAGCCATTCAACCAGAAATGAGCCTCATCGCTCATCGGACACGGACGCGAAACACATTTCGAACCGAACACTGATTTTGGTAATAAAATTCAATGATTTGCAAGCGTTGCTCGTTAGTAAGTCTATTCATGATGAAATGTCAAAGCATACTGAGCATCTTTCTCTTTGACACCATGTCTGACATCCCACGTGATCTGTCAAATACTACTGCATGAAAATCCTAACCTCAAAAAAATCACCCGTTAGATGCTCTCCCCATCTTTCGAGCGGCGATGCCACTCAAACGATTCAAGTTATTGACGCGATATATCCGTTTCGATGATGGCCGCATACGTTCATTCCGACTACAATCTGATAAGACTGCCGCAATTCGCGATATATGGAATTTTTTAAATGGAAACCTCGCCAGAAACTATGAGCCGCATGAAAATGTAACGATTGATAAGCAATTGTTTCCGTATCGTGGCAAGACAATTCATACCATCACAACCAGCCAAATACGGTGTGAAAATCTGGTGGGCATGTGACTCACAAACAAAATACCCATTGCAAGGTATATTATACACGGGAAAAAAGGATGGCGGAGAGCGTGAAGTGAACCAAGGAGAAAACGTATTGCTAAAACTTGTGAAACGGTACGAAAACACCGGTAGAACAATAGTAGCTGACAACTTTTTAACAACACTGACAGGAGCCAAACCATTGGACTTGCTTTCGTCAGTACTATTCGTACCAATAGGAAGTGTTTACCCGAAGAATTGAAAAAAAGATCCGGCTCGTCCGTTGCTTTCTACTCTTTTCGGGTTTCACGATAATCTCGTTTCGATTTGTAGCTATGTTCCGAAAAAGAACAAGGCAGTCAATTTGATTTCAACCCTACACTACACAAAGGATTGTGAAGGTGAAGCTAAAAAACCGGAAGCAATTTTATTTTATAATTCAACAAAGGCCGGCGTTGACTGCATGGATTAGATGGTTACCCATTGCACTACAAAACGGCCAACGAAACGATGGACAGTTGCCTTTTTTTGCAACTTGTTGGATGTGATGGGATTGGCTGCTTTCGCAGTTTGCAAAGAAATCGACCATCTAGATAAAGAGGATGCACGACGCACTTTTCTTTACAATTTATCGAAAACATTGGCAACGCCCAATATCGAAAATCGTATGAACAATACCAATGTCATCAAACATCTATCTTGTCGTTTGGCTTTTGAATCCTTTTTCGATCGTTCACTCAACAACCTATCACGATTAGTAGCTTCAACATCAAAAGGTGCTGACACACTCTAGGAGAGTTTGCAGACTTTGTTTGCAGACTTTGTTTGCAAGAAAGCGATGTTTGTTTTGTATTCCTCAGGACCCATCATCATAAAATTAATTGAAAAATCGGTCAAAAATTAGTCATATGCTCCGAAATAAATCAAAAAATGAACGAAAAAGAATGCGTTGTATTTAGTTTTAAAAGCCGCATATGAGTTTCATTCTTCTTTTTCAGGTAGTTCAGGGTATGTCGAAACCAAATCGAGAGGTAAGAAATTTCAAAAATGTATCTATATTGTACATATATGAGCGTAAACACAAGACGTATTTCCCTACAAATGTATGTTAACACATAGGTTGGTCTCGACTAGGGTTAAAGAAACTTCTATTTAAATTGTTGTTGCTTGAGGCCTGTGGAAGCTTCTATTAAGGTCGTGTTGAATACCTTTGGTTTACTTATTTTTTTGTCTACCCTTTCGACGGTTTCGTACTGGGTAGTGAGAAATTCTTTCATTTGTTGCCACGTAAGGCATTGTCCTCTTGATAAGAGCGATTGCTCCCACAACAATAACGACTTTTCACTGTGTATATGTTTACTAGTATAGGGTCCCAGCTAGCTGTGGGAATGTTTTGTGTCGATAAAACCGACAAACAGTTGGAAACAGTGGATTGAAGTTTGATAAATTCTTCACTTGTTTCCCTTTGAATTTTTGGCAAGTTCATTAATATCGTAATTTGCTTACCTACCAATATTCCTTTGCTTTCGTATCTTGACTTCAGAGCTTCCCAGGCCAAATTAATATTATCGTCGTTAAGAGCGAACTGTTTTACAATTACGCTTTAGTTTTGTATCTAAGGTAAAACAATTTTTGCGCCTGTGATAATTTTGGATGGTTTATGTACACGGCTGTAAACATGTCCCGGAAGGACGGCCATTGTTCATAACCTCCATGAAATATTTCTGTATGGCACGCTGCCACATTGAGATGAATGCCTGAACTTGTCTCTCGACTTTGACTTTGTGGTAGCTCTACTCTCGGATGTGGAGTAGGTGAATTTGCCCTTAATAGCTTTAGTTGATCAGAAATCATCGCTTTTTTTTCTTTGAACTAGTCTAGGCAGTGTTCATACTTGGTGTAAGCCGAGGATTTAAAATTTTCTTGTTGATCTGACTCATCAGATTCTACGATTGCGTCATATGCAGCTTGGAGATGTGTCCAAAAATTGTCTAAATTGTCTTTTATGATTTCTAAAACCGATTCAGAATGGTTTTGAATCGGTGAAGATGAAAATCGAGTGCAGTATCGTATCAAACTGTCAATATCTTTACCCCTCTTTAGTTTTGTAGCACTTTGCTTTGAGCGTGTAGCTTCTGCCGGTGTATATGGACTTTTTTCGTGTGCAATAATTTTTAGTATTTGTAAATACTTTGATTTTTTTGATTTTTTTGAAGTAAGTTCATTTAGAAAATGTAGTTTTTCAAAATAATTATTCTTAGTGTATACTGAATATAATGATTCTTTGTAATTAAAAATTAAAACCGAAACTCATTTTTTCGATTTGTTTACCAGAAATAAATATATAAATTTTTAATTTTATTTCAAAATGTTGTACTTTACTCGTTAACCGCACTTTTTGTTAATAATAATTTGTTTTTGAGCTATTAAGATCTAGCTGAATAGATTAGTGCACTATTAGATATACATATAAGCACGCGTTGTTTGTGCTTTAATTTTTTGTAATCCAATCCTGCTTGCCTTTTGCATAGGGTATTGCAAGATAGATGCCGATTTTGAAGATAGTTGAATAGTTGTTGTAATTCGACCATGTATATCATATTATATTATGTATGTATATAAACCTTTTTTTTATCGATTTTATTGAATTGGCGTAATTTCAATTTACTGTACCGAACAATATATTTATTATTATAATTATTAATAGATTATTTTTCTCCATGCTTGCGACGCTATAACTCACGAACGACTTAAAAGAAACGACAATCAATCAAAAGAGCGTGAAATGAGCTTTCCAAAAAGGTATAGCATGACCCGATGCGACGAATAAAACTTGTGAGAACTAAATATCTATACAGAATTTAGTCCACACAACCCATAAAAGCACACCCTATTGTTCATAACACAACGGGAAAACCACGCCACTTCTAGAAACACAAGAAGATGAAATGACAACAAGAATGCGTACGCAGCGGTAAAAACACGCCACTCAAACTATTCAACGGGATAACCACGGAGACGGAGAAATCAGGCAAGCAAACGGAATAACAACAAGCAAGCATACGCAGCGGTAAACCCACGTCACTGCCAGCAACATACGCCATCCCAGCAACACACGCCATCCCAACGCAACATGTTGCGAATCTGTTAGCACGCAGCACAGGCTTGGTGGGGAGTTAGATGGCCGATGATCAGTCAGTCAGCACGTTACTGTGACAGCGCACGCACTTTCGGCATCAGACTACACAGTGAGTTTATCCTCTGGCTAGTCTTGGCACCCTAACTTGTGAACGCCTGTCTGTTCAGGGTGAGCTTGGTAGTGAGTTTATCCTCTGACCAACTCAACCTTTAACATCGCGGTCGCTAACGCAGTCTTCCGTGGTCCGGGATCTTCACGCGGTTAAGAGGACCTCTCGAGCGTATCAGAGGAGCGTAAACGTGTGAACCAGGACAGCTCCCCTCGGGCGACGATATTTCAACGCGGGAGACAATTTTGTAACTTTAACTAATATATATACATAAGTTAAAACTAATAAGTTAAATTAAATAAAATACGATTCGCAGAAGAGCCCCAACATTTAGAAATTTATTCTAACAAACCCTGGACACGGCAAGTATACCTCAGCACTTTATACTTGTAAGAAGCAAAAAGCTTCGTTGCAATTGGCGCCCGAGCAGGGACCCTGCGGATCGTATAATATCAGGAAAAACAACGTTTACCACAGAAATGGCAGATCTCATGTGGTTAGACAACGTGTCCAAGGAGCAACTAATCTCCTTCGCACAGAGTCTGGGAGTTGACCACATAGGCACCACGCGGGAGATTCCTAAGGGCATAACTACACTGGCATCCAAGGCGCACGAAGACCCCGAAATAGAGAAAAAATTTTGAAAATGGAAGCTGCCTACAAAACAAGCGAGATCGCTTCACGAGACGAAGGCGATCAGAAAACAACATTCCCACCAGAGCAAGACAGAGGAACCGCGAGCACTTTAGCGGAATCATCACGGCTACAGCCGCCACTAATAAGCAGTTTACTTTAGCAGAACCACATTGTGACATTCGCACCCATCGTCAACCAGGTGAGGAAGTGGTCCGTGAAATACGACGGTGGGCGAGACCCATTAGCATTCGTTGAGCGATTGGAAGAGCTCTCCGAAGTGTACACGATAAATGTGGACACCCTTCCAAGAACCATGCCCGAATTATTGTGCGGTACTGCTCTCCAATGGTATCGCAACAATAACGAACATTGGGAGAGTCGGACAACTTTCAAAAAGGACTTTCTGCGCTTCTACTTACCAGCACGTTACTTCGAACGCCTCGAAAATAACATACGGCAACGAAGACAACACGTGCGAGAAAAATACAAGGACTACGTTCTAGCTATGCAGAGCTTAATGCGACACGTTGGGTATAATACGGAGGAGCGACTGGAAAGAATTTTTCGAAATAGTCACACCGATTATCTGCTCTACATTCGGCGGCGAGATTTCGAGACGCTAGCCGAACTCATCACACTGGCAGAAGAGTACGAAGGGATATATGAAGGACAACGACGTGGAGTAGAGCCACCTCGACGCGAGATGACGAGATACATCATCGGTGACCACGAGGGAGTGTGGCCGAGCGGATGTGCTAACCAAAGAATGTTGTCATCAACAACAGGGAAACGACCAAGGGTTTCGCCAAATACAAGGCGCGGCGGACCCACGGAACTCAGCGCCGAACCACCAATAATTATGCATCAGGAACGCGGCCGGCTATACGCCTTAATCATGCTTGGCGGAGAACCGGCGGAAGCCGTCATAGACACTGGCGCGTCGAAAATTTTCATATCACCACAAGTTGCAGACCGTAGGACGCAACAGGGAATGGTAAAAAGGTGACCGTAGCTATCGAAAATATTCGACGCCGTGGAAACCAACATTCAACTCGGACAGACATCGCTAAAGGCAGTGTTACACGTGATGCCCGGAGCGATTGATGACGTCATACTCGGATTGGATACACTGGGGAACATGGGAGCTGTAGTATCCTGCGGAGGTCACCAGGTAGTGCTAAAAGCGTCAGATGCGCAGCAATCAACGGCCTCCCGCACAATGTCTCCCAAAGCAGTAAGCAACGTGACCCCTACTACGGCAGATACACGCCTGCTATAGCGCAGGATGAAGAGGAAAAGAAGACGTAAGCTTAAGTACAGGAGGGTCAATCGACTTGAGACTTCATCAACCGCCAACCAGAGCAACGAAGCGGCCCGCATACATGACTTTTTAGACGTGGAACTTCGAAAATTCGAAAGCATGAGTGGAGTGACGACCGTGGCGGAGCATAAAATCTCTATGACCGATGACCGGCCCATCAAGCAACGATATTTTCCAAGGAACCCAGCGATGCAGGCCGTTATAAATGCAGAGATCGACGAGCTGCTGTCGAAGGGATATATCGAGCCGTCTCACAGCCCACACAGCGCGCCGATTGTATTGGCACGGAAGAAAAACGGTAAGTGGCGTTTATGCGTAGATTATCGGCAACTCAACGCCCGATCTGTACCCGACGCATACCCCTTACCTAGGATACAACACATGCTTTACAAGTTACGAAGAGCAAGGTACATTAGTAGTCTGGATCTCAATAACGGCTACTGGCAGATACGTTTGGAGCAAGGCAGCCGCCCATATACAGCCTTTACCGTACCGGCTAGTGGCCTATTTCAATGACGAATGATGCCATTCGGCCTACATTCGGCACCAGCGACGTTCCAGAGAGTACTCGACCAAGTCATAAGCCCTGAGATGGAACCACACGCCTTCGCCTACCTTGACGATATAATCGTCATAGGCTCTACATTCGAGGAACATATACGGAACTTACGAAAGGTATGGCAGAGACTACAGCAGAACAACCTCTGAATTAACCCCGAAAAGTGCGAGTTTTTCTAGAAGGAACTCCGATATTTAGGTCACGTGATCAGTGACAAAGGCATCCACACTGATCCCGAGAAAGTTGCAGCAATCCAGGAGCTGAAACTCCCAACCAACGTGAAAGAAGTGCGTCAATATCTTGGGATAGCCTCCTGGTATCGCCGCTTTGTACCCGACTTCGCGACTATGAGTCAGCTACTCACAACGCTCTTGAAGAAAGGGAAACACTGAAAATGGGGATCTGAGCAACAATCAGCATTTGAAAGCATCAAGCAAAAGTTAACGGAGGCTCCCGTCCTGGCATGTCCGGATTTCAGCCAGACATTCACTTTGCAGACGGACGCCAGCAACATCGGCCTTAGAGCTGTGCTGACACAGAATCTGGAAGGAGGCGAACGCGTAATAGCCTACGCCAGCCGAAAATTAAAAGAGGCGGAGAAAAACTATTCAGCTACCGAAAAGGAGTGCTTCGCCACAGTCGGAAAATGAGACCCTACCTAGAAGGATATCGATTTAAGGTGATAACCGATCATATGTCACTGAAGTGGCTGAATTCCACTCACTTCCTTAAGGTCGTATAGCACGATGGGCTTTAGAATTCCAGAAGCATACCTTCGACATCGAGTATCGTAAAGGGAAATTCAACCAAGTAGCAGACGTACTGTCCCGAAAGCCACTAGAGGCCATAAGGCAAGCGACGACGACATCTCCACAATCTAAATGGTGGCGGAAGCGAGTAGAAGAAGTTCGCGCAAACCCAGAGGAGTACGCGGATTACATGGAAAAGGATGGTCAACTTTATCGCCACATTCCGTGTCAATCTCAGGATGAAGTGGCTGTACCCTGGAAGCTATGTGTGCCTAAACCCCTCCGAATAAGGGTGCTACAGGAAAACCACGATATACCTAGTGCAGGACACATGGGCATATGCCGGACAGTAGCCCGAGTCGCCAACAAATATTACTGGCCAGGAATGTTCCGCGACATTAGCCAGTACGTACGCCAGTGTGAGTTCTGCCAGAAATAAAAGGAAGGACAGCAAAGACCAGCAAAGAAGATGCTTTCACAGGTGGCACAAGAACCGTTTGCCACAGTTTGCACCGACTTCATCGGACCCTTACCGCGATCATCCCATGGCAATACAATGCTACTGGTGTTTTTCGACCGCTTCAGCAAGTGGGTTGAAGTAGTCTCCATGAGGCACGCTACAGCTAAAGGATTTCGTCGCGCATTTAGAGAAAGGATCCTCGCAAGATTTGGTGTTCCGAAGATCCTTATTTCGGACAATGGTGTTCAATTTACTAGTACACTATGGCAACATTACCTAAAGGATTTAGGGGTACGCCAGCAATTCACCGCACTTTATATCCCTCAAGAGAATCCCACGGAAAGAGTAAACCGTACGATCAAGCGAATTATTGCACAACTCAGCAAATCATGACACCAGCAATGGGACGATTTTCTCCCAGAGATTGAGCTCGCAGTAAATTCCAGCATCTCGGCCTCCACAGGGTATAGCCCGGCATTTCTCCTACAAGGATGAGAACCACGACCACCAAAGGCCCCCTTCGACGAAGTTAATATCGGCACAGGTATGATGCCAACGACGGCTGAAGAGAAGTACAACAGGATGCAAGAAGCCTTTAGAATCGTTCGACAAAACATGGAGAGAGCGTCCACGGATCAAGCCCGCCATTATAACCTGAGGCGTAGAAGATGGACCCCCGCGATCGGAGAGCTAGTCCTCGCGAAGGAATATCATCTTTCTAAAGCCGCGGACGGTTTTGCCGCAAAGTTAGCCCCGAAGTACGATGTTCCTTATAAAATTCTCAGATACATTTCACCAGTGATCGTACATGTCCAAAAGATCGGCGGTGGCAAGGAGAAAACAGTGAACATCAACGAATTGAAGATGTACAACACTTTCGCGGCAGTGTAAAATAAAAAAAAATAAAAATAAATAAATAAATAAACAAATTTAGAAATTACAAATTTAAAAATTACAAACTTAAAAACTACGAATTTAAAAATGAAAATAAAAATAAATATAAATAAACGAGCATATCTACTGACCAAACGAGTACATCAAATTCATTCTACCGTGAGCCGTCAGCGAGATAAGACATTCGGAGAATTTTTCTAAGATATATACACACAAGATGAACGACAAAGACAAATGGACACAGAGCGTAAAGCGATTCAGCGAGCGGACAGCGGAGGAGCAAAGAAAGCTCCCCAGGATACAGCCACTGGAGGCAGCGGGCACTTAAGACACTAGAAGTGCCAGATCGGCGCGCGCAGATGCCTTGCAGGCAGCGACGCACAGGGGTAGCAACAGCGAGCCACAGGGCCAACATTTGCACGGCCAACGTACTCAATGCCGCTACCACTGCGCACCTGGTCAACGCCGCCACCACTGCGCACACCGCCGACCATAAAGCAACGGCAGATTCCGCGAAAGCTCGCAAAATGCAGATCGCCATGAGGCGCACTATCACAGCGCACGCAAGCACGACCCGCCGAGCATCTTGGACTGCAGCGTCGCAAAGAGCCAATATGACCGCGGCGCCTTGTATCGTTGGCCGAATCAGTAGCAGCGAAGCGTCTACCTCTGACGATGCCACCGTCCCATGGAGATCACCGGTGATCGAACTCTCCTCCAAAGATGAAGATACGCTACCGGAGAACGAGAAGGCGGAACTTACCTTCCCACCGGGCCGAATGGAGTCTGTTTACACCGAGCAGACTTACAATCCCTGGAGGACAGATCTTGGCTTACAGACACGGTCATCGATGTTTATGCGAAGCACTTGGAAGCGGAATTTGGCCCGACAGCTACAATTCTTAGCCCATTCGTTGTCTGGCAGCTGAACCAGCCAGAGAGAGGCGATGAAAACTTCCGCCGCATTCACCGCTGGATTCGCAACATTGATATATTTGGACAGAGGGTAGTCCTAGCGCCACACAACGCCTCGCATCACTGGTACCTCCTCGCCCTATCCAACCGCGAGCTCACGCACCACGTCACGGACACAGTCTGCTTTCACCCCCCCAGATATGGACAGCAGATTCCTGGATAAGCGGTAAGGTAACCCACGCAACCACGGCCTGGCGCGAATTCCTTTAGCGGGAGTACAAAGAGAGAGGCGGAGAAGGGGATTTCGAATATCGGGAACTGCTGCTGAACGTACCCCAGCAAGAAAACACGAACGATTGCGGCATCCACGTGCTGGAGACAATAGAGCGGGTCATGCGATACGTCGGACGAGGCGAAGGGACGCTCGGATGCATCTCCGAACCCTTCACGGCTAAAATTTAATACAGGCAAGTACAAAGTGGTCATGTACCGGTGGGGCGTCCAGATTACAGCAAACGTCACAACAACAACCACGACAATCGAAGGACCCTAAGGGGGAAATTTTTTTTTTTTATAACTAAATTAAGTTATATTACTAAACAGTTTTTAAGTATAGTACATATAAAAACAAAAACAAAAATGAATGAATTTATATGAAAAAAAAAGATAAACAAATATTTGAAGAAAACAATATTGAACAAACATAAAACAAAAAAAAAACAAAAACATTACAAAAGAAAAAAAGAAGATATAACATATAAAATATACATGTACTTATACATAGGTGTAAGTCTTAGAATTTTTCTTTTTAAGCCAAATGACTATTGCAAAAACAAATGTATATATACTTTTAGGCGTACGTCTAGATTTTTTTTCTTCTCTCTAATAAGCATTGTAAATTAACAATGAAATGAATTGAATTTTGCATGGAATGCAGAACTCTCCGAAATGGGAGGGGGGAGTGTGAGAACTAAACATCTATACAGAATTTAGTCCACACAACCCATAAAGGCACACAATATTGTTCATAACACAACGGGAAAACCACGCCACTACTAGAAACACAAGAAGATGAAATGACAACAAGAATGCGTACGCAGCGGTAAAAACACGCCACGCAAACTATTCAACGGGATAACCACGGAGACGGAGAAATCAGGCAAGCAAACAGAATAACAACAAGCAAGCATACGCAGCGGTAAAACCGGTATTGTCCTAACGGACCACACCGAGCCGTTACCCTAACAGCACTTCCCTCGGGGACGATATTTCAACGCGGGAGATAATTTTGTAACTTTAACTAATATATATAAGTTAATAATAATAAGTAAAATTAAATAAAATACGATTCGCAGAAGAGCCCCAATATTTACAAATTTATTGTAACGAACCCTGGACACGGCGAGTATACCTCAGCACTTTATACTTGTTAGTGCGCGGCCACGCACTGAGCGATGAGCGGTTGAGCGATGAGCGGTTGAGCGATGAGTGACGAAATTAAAACATATGAAATACCATTGAAGTGGCCACGCAGTAAGCGATGAGCGACTGAGCGACGTCGCTTAACAATTAAAACATGTTCTAATTTTCAGTTGACTGCTGAGCGACGAACAGAAAGAATGGACAAATTTAACATTGAAATGTTTATTTCTGAGGTGCAAAGCTACCCGGTTTTGTGGCAGGATAGCCACAAAGACTTCAAAAATAAAAATATCAGTGACAACATATGGAAAAAACTGGGAGAAATATGTGGTTGTTCTGGTGAGTGTTTTTTTATTCATAAAAAAAATTGATTGTTAACATATGAACATGATAAAATTAAAATTTTAAGTGGAATTTAATGTCCAAACTCCCACAAGTATTCTGTTAATTCATTACGTATATTTAATGCTGTTTGGCTGCTTCTGTTGAAGTTTTGATGTTGTCGATCAACGGTATTTGTTTGAGCGTTAGCATTGTTGATAGTTGTTGTTGTTTGTAAGTTATCAAGATCACTATCGCCATCGCGCTCCCTCACAAAAGTGTGCAGTACACAAGCACATTTAATTAAAATAATAGCTGTTCTTGGTGTTGTTTCAACAAATAATTAAAATAATGGTAACCAGAATTCGCCGGACACTTAATTTGACAGTGTTTGCCATCAATACTGCCAAAACAGTTCGGAAATTTCCAACGCCTATAGTAATCATTTATGATAGTTTTAAGGCGGTCTGTTGTTGGTAAAGGCATATACTCCTCCAAAAGTTCTTTCCATATGATTTCGCATGTTTCTGGAATAATTAAATTGACTGTGCTTCTGCCCATGCGAAAAGCAAAAGCTAAATCGCGAAACGAATTTCCTGTAGCTAAAAACCTGCAAATATGTAATATAATTTAATTCATTATACTAAGAACGTTTCAGGAGAAGCAGCAAAAGGAAAATGGAAGAATTTAAAGACACATACAGGAGAAATCTGCAAAAGAGTCAACCAGCAAAATTGGGCTCCGAAGTTCTTCCACTTAAAGTTAAGTGGCCATATTATGATTTGATGAGCTTCATTAAAAAAAGCGTTGTTCCGGATCCTATGGATGGGAATCTTTTGGAACCAGAGCAATATCAATGTTGCAATCCTAATTATTCGACTTTGATTAATGATTTACTAAGTGAAGAAGACTCTGTTTTTAAAACTGTTGATATGCCTGAAACCAGCACTTCTGTTTCCACCAGCTGCTCTACAAATGTGCAACCAAAAACAAAGAAAAGAAAGGGAAGAACAAGCGAGTTTGAATTTGAATTTCTCCAAATTGAAAAGGAGCGAATGGAAATTTTAAAAGCTGAGGTAGAAAAGAAGGAAGAAGATGTTGATGATCTTCAGTTTTTTAAAAGTTTCTTGCCATTTATGCGGCAGTTTAACAATATTGAATAATTAGAAGAAATACAAAATGTAATTTTAAACAAATACCGGACATCATTTGCCAATAATCAGAACAAACAGTAAAGTATATATGTAATATTATGTTTAACTTAAATAAATGAATAAAATTAAATTTATGTTTAACTTACCTCAAGGTCAAAACGAGCCTTTGCTCTGCACGAATTGCTTTCCTTTGTTTTGTTAATTTAGGTCGAACTTTTTCAAGCAATATATCAAAAGAATGTATAGACATACGTAGATATTGAAAGAATCTATCTGAAAATTTACGTAGATTTTGATATAAGTGATTAAATTCACCGAACCTCCATCTTGTTTGGTTTATAGGATGAACACCATACTTTCTTCTTTTTATACGTAGCAAGATTCTATAAACATGATATCTATTTTTAAGCAGTAATATACGCTGTACAGCCCTTGACAACGGCATTTTAGCAACTAATCGCTCAACAACAGTCGCTCAGTAAAAAGCCATACGTCGCTCAGCCGCTCATCGCTCAGTCGTTTACTGCGTGGCCACGGCCTAAGAAGCAGGGGCAGCAAAAAGCTTCGTTACAAACTAGAACTACGCACTTTCAGCGCCAACTAGCGAAAATACCGCAAGACTTTTTTGACAACCTATTATATACAAATGTATGCGTATTTTTTAATTTTCGCAGTACGGAGGTAAAAGAGAAATGATAAAACGCAGGTAGTTTACCGTTTGCACTTGGATCTGTGTATATAAGTTAAGTTTTTACTTTGTTGAGTTTTGAAAAGAAACTGAACGTAGAATCTTAAAACTACCCTAAGCTGGCTGTTGTTCAACGGTAGCGGCGTCGGTGTTCTTAACGGCAGAGTTTAGCGGATGTTGAATGGTCAGCAGAATTTACAATATATTGAAGTTGATTATTGTTGCTGATATTATTATTTATTGATCAGCAATAATGTCGATCGATTCTGGGAGTTGCAGCTGATGTTTGTTTATGTTATTCAACAACATTGTTGCAATGAATGTTGTTATGTTGAAATACATAAATATTTGTTGTGTTAACTTATAAGTTATTGAACTTTAACAACTACATTGTTGCAATGAATGTTGTTGAAATAAATATTTGTTGTATTAACTCTCCCTCCTCAAATTTCTACTTATCCTCAAGTACCTTTAAAAGTATGGTATGTTATTAAGTTGTCGTTGTACAGATATAGGAAAATTGTTCGTTTCATTCATGATTTGTGTCGGAACTTTTCTAATTTGTAGGATTAGGATTTTCTTTGGCTTTATACAAAATTTTTGTACAACTATTGCTATAATAGTGGCCGATAGAAAAATTATAGTTATACGGTTCGAATCTGTATTTATTTGGTCTAATTGTTTCCTATTTTTATGTGGAGTGCGTGTAGGGATTCCAATGATAGTATTTGAAGACGCTTCAATTCTATTGGGGTCATTTGGATGAGTGGTGCTGCGGGTTTCAATATAGTTTTCTCCTTGTTGCTGAATTCTTTATTATTTAAAGTTATGTTCTCATTCCAGTAATGTATGAGATATGTTCCTTTTAAATGGGTTATATTATTTTGTATTTAACTGCCGTTAAAGTTGTTAAGTAGGATTAGGCTGTTGTCAATCTCTTCTATTTCCGGGATATGGTCGGCATTACTGAAATCACACAGCGATTCTTTGCCCTCAACTAATTTAGAAATACATTTTGACTCTCTTAAGTTAATGGTTGTATCTTTTTTAAAAATTTTTATATTGTTGGATATTTTACAGTTTTTTGGTACTTTTAACATAGAATTTTCGGACAGAATTATTTCATCTGTTTCAAAGGGAACTATTAGTTAATTTTTTACATCTGGTTTTATTAGTAGATTTTGATACTATAGCTGTTTTATTATGTACGACTGATACTTCAGCGAACTCTAACATTCTTCGAGTTGTTATATTATTTTTTTGAAATATTTTGTGGACTTCTTGTAATTCCATTTCTTTTAAAAGTAAAGTATTTATTATATTTTGTTTTGCCCCGTGAGTTGCATATTTGACATTTATTTTTTCTTATTTATTAGTTTTACTGGAGTCTGGAAACTTATTGCTATTTCATTATTAAACAAATTGTCTTTCTTGATTGTATTTTTTAACATATTTGAAATTGTGGTTAAATCATTAATTCTATTCTGTAGTTGTTTATTTCTAATGACCTGGTTGTTATTGTTTGTATTAAGGCTATTGAGATTGTTTTGTATCATTAATAGATCATCATGATCTGCATTTTCTGCACATATTTCCAGGCTGATCCAATCCAATATAGTTCGGCGGTCTTTCAAAGTGAGTGTATTTAATACAGTGAGTGATTGTATTAACGGGTGATTTTTTTGAGGTTAGGATTTTCATGCATTAGTATTTGACAGATTACGTGGGATTTCAGACATGGTGTCAAAGAGAAAGATGCTCAGTATGCTTTGACATTTCATCATGAATAGACTTACTAACGAGCAACGCTTGCAAATCATTGAATTTTATTACCAAAATCAGTGTTCGGTTCGAAATGTGTTTCGCGCTTTACGTCCGATTTATGGTCTACATAATCGACCAAGTGAGCAAACAATTAATGCGATTGTGACCAAGTTTCGCACTCAGTTTACTTTATTGGACATTAAACCAACCACACGAATGCGTACAGTGCGTACAGAAGAGAATATTGCGTCTGTTTCTGAGAGTGTGGCTGAAGACCGTGAAATGTCGATTCGTCGCCGTTCGCAGCAATTGGGTTTGTGTTATTCGACCACATGGAAGATTTTACGCAAAGATCTTGGTGTAAAACCGTATAAAATACAGCTCGTGCAAGAACTGAAGCCGAACGATCTGCCACAACGTCGAATTTTCAGTGAATGGGCCCTAGAAAAGTTGGCAGAAAATCCGCTTTTTTATCGACAAATTTTGTTCAGCGATGAGGCTCATTTCTGGTTGAATGGCTACGTAAATAAGCAAAATTGCCGCATTTGGGGTGAAGAGCAACCAGAAGCCGTTCAAGAACTGCCCATGCATCCCGAAAAATGCACTGTTTGGTGTGGTTTGTACGCTGGTGGAATCATTGGACCGTATTTTTTCAAAGATGCTGTTGGACGCAACGTTACGGTGAATGGCGATCGCTATCGTTCGATGCTAACAAACTTTTTGTTGCCAAAAATGGAAGAACTGAACTTGGTTGACATGTGGTTTCAACAAGATGGCGCTACATGCCACACAGCTCGCGATTCTATTGCCATTTTGAGGGAAAACTTCGGACAACAATTCATCTCAAGAAATGGACCCGTAAGTTGGCCACCAAGATCATGCGATTTAACGCCTTTAGACTATTTTTTGTGGGGCTACGTCAAGTCTAAAGTCTACAGAAATAAGCCAGCAACTATTCCAGCTTTGGAAGACAACATTTCCGAAGAAATTCGGGCTATTCCGGCCGAAATGCTCGAAAAAGTTGCCCAAAATTGGACTTTCCGAATGGACCACCTAAGACGCAGCCGCGGTCAACATTTAAATGAAATTATCTTCAAAAAGTAAATGTCATGAACCAATCTAACGTTTCAAATAAAGAACCGATGAGATTTTGCAAATTTTATGCGTTTTTTTTTTAAAAAAAGTTATCAAGCTCTTAAAAAATCACCCTTTATTTCGTGAGTTAGAGTATGGAAGAGATAACTTGCTTTAAGATCTTTGATGGTATGTTCACGAATTTTTAGAAGTTCAATTTCCATTTCCTGATGATCTATTTAGTGGATTAATTTTATGGATGACGTTTGTAACTTCCCTATTCCTTTAAAGATGGTAATGCTATGTGCGTCCGTATAGTTCGTAATGTCGAGATTTGCCTTTGCCATTGGCAACCACAATAAGAGTAAAATTATCCTGGAACAGTGAATTATAAAAGACTAGTTATTTTTGTTTATTGTTAGACATTTGAATTCTACTATTCATCTTCAGATTACTAACCAAACATTTTGGATGTTACTTTTGTGAGCAACTCTCCCATTTTCTGTAATAACTGTTGTGTGTTTGTTTTCTTTTACAATTTCCTTTTTATATCGTGGTGAAAGTTTAGATCCTAATCTGCTATTTTGCTTAACGAATATTATCTGCCCTGGTGTGTAAGTCTTAATTTTTTTGCGGTCCTTGTTATGGTTTCCTAGGTCAGTTGCCTGTTTTTGTTTTAATTTTTCCATGTTATTCTGTCTGCTTCTATCGTATTCCTCATGGTCGTATATTTCTAGGGGCATTTTTTGTTACGGAATGTATTGAATAATTGTACACTGTCCAATAATTCGTCAAATGTCCGATGTTCTTGTTTTGTTTTTAGGCATCTCATAATTTCTGAAAGAGTGGAATGGAATCTTTCAACTTGTCCGTTTACAGAGCTCTTGTAGGGCGGAGCTTTAACATCTAATCCTAGCTGATCTTTCATCATGAAAGTAATACATAGTTGCAGAATTAAGAGATTATAACGCACTTGGTACTTCTATTGATTTTGACTGTATTATTCTTGCTAGTGCAAGTTTTGAAAATTTATCTATTGCTGTTAAGATTAATTTTTTTTTCAGTTGAGAATATGTCTATGTCCAGGAAAGCCAGGTTTTCTGTAATTTATGGTTTTGGTGGATGTCTATCATATTTTTCTTCCTTGCATACTTGGCATTGTTTTACCAGTGTAGCTATTTTTTGTCTCATTTTCGGAAAATAATATTTCTCTGATAGTGCAGTTTGTTTTCCTGAGCGTTCCTATGAGCCCTGTTGTGAATCTGTAAAACTATCTTATCTTGATCTGTTTCTTTTGTTATGTCTTCTACCTTCATTTGAGTAAATCTGATTTTAAAAGACCTGAAATGTTTTGGATATAGTCTTTGAATCTGTCGCATTATGTCTTCTGTCGTGTAGATTCCATTTATTACTGAAGGGTTTAAGTACTTTCTCAATATCTTCATTAGATCATCATAAGAATATATTGCTTGAAAAACAGTGTGTCTATGGAATGTAGGGAATGGAATGGTAAACTTTTAGTCACGAGGATGTTCTTTCTAAATAAAAATTTGGTTTTTAAAAGCTTTTATCGGTACCTCAATGCTGGAAATACGATTATGGGAAAAGCTTTAAGCACTGTGTTGGGCTTCTGATATCGAATTAATTTCATATTGTTTTGGTACTCGAGATAATGCATCGGCAACAACATTTTCTTTTCCTGGTTTATAGAGTAATTCCTTATTGTACTCATCCAGGTAAGACTTCCATCTTTTAATTGCTATTCCACCTTTCGAATTACAATCATGTGTAAGTGGTTCGAGATCTGTATAAATTTTTACTTTGGAACCTGCCCAACATTTGGCTAACATTTAATTTTTGCTCTTTCATAGCCTTCTTCAGTTTTTGATAGAGTTCTCGATATAAACGCAATTGGTCTGTCGGATTGAGAGAGTACTGCTCCTATTGCATGATCAGAGGCATCTGTGGTTAATGTTAATTCTTTATTGAAATCGGGGTAATGTAGTATTACGTTATCAGATATTAACGGATTTTTTATCTGCTCAAATGCTTTCTTGGCCTCATGATCTAGATGTATTATATTTATAGATAACGCCTTCTTCGGATTGCAGCCCTGATGTCTTTCGGGCTCAATTAGCACTGACTGTACCATTTTTACGAGTATTCACTATTCGTAGACCTTTTATATCTGCTATCACGTTTCTCCTTCTCTTTTTCTTCATTCGATGAAGCTACTTATGTCCGATGTGCTTTTAATAGAAATTCATTCAAGGTTTGGACCTGATGGATTCCAGGTGTTCTGTGTCGAATCTGCACAGGGCTGGGCATTCACAGAGAAATTGGAAAATTGTTTCCTTGTTCCCTGCTATTCCGCAGCCTCAGCAGATGTTGTTGTAGGGCATACCCAATTTGGACGCATGTTTTCTAAATGGTAAGTGCCCGGTTAAGGTTGCTTTTACTTTGTAGATACTTTTCCTAGACTTATTAAATAAGTCGTTAGTTCTTTTCTTGTGATATGTTGGCCATAATTGTTAAGTATTAATATGTCAGGTTTTTCCATCTGTTATTTGCAACTTGTTGAAATTGTCTACAGTTTTTCTTGGGCTTGGAATTAGCTCCGCCTCGGATTCGTTAAGGAAAGCTCCTGCCTTTGATAACTCCTCTGCTTTTTCGTTGCCGATAATGTTCCTGTGGCCGGGAACCCAGACCAACTCTAAGTGGAGCTTGTCTTTTCTTGATATCAATACTTTCTTGCAATTGTGGACTATACTTGAATTTGTCATGGGCGAAGCCAAGGCCAAAAGCGCCACCTGGTTATCTGTAAATATTGCTCCTTTACGTATCCTCTCATGGTTTTCCAAGAGAGTTTCGCAGGCCTTTTCTATGCCCAGTTAGAAGATGTTAGCTGAGTTCGGTAGGCGGGAAGAGAGAAAATTGTGTAGATCATCGGAAAATGACCCCGTGTTTACTCCGCAGTCCATTTTGGAACCGTCGGTATAAAGTGAGATGGTATCTTCCCCCCTATTGAGCCTCTTCTCTATTCTCGTCTAGAGGGTATCCTCACAAGGAAATGTCTATTGAAATTCAGCATTGGGAGAATGTAGTCTGATTTATTATAAACATGTAAACTCCAAAAAGGATTAAAAAAAAAAGAAATAAAATAAAAATTTCAATTGTTTTATTTATAAGGAATAAGTTGACTGATAGGAGGATGGAGTCATGTGTAGAAGTTCCCGCAAGTGAGGAAAGTTTTCTGATCGCCATTCACTTGGGAGTGGCCAGAAACGATTCTTTTACATATGACTCAAGCAGCTCACGACTTCCGGTCTTTGACCAAGTATCCTCTGGGTAGCCTAAGAACATCCGTTTGAAGGCGAGCTAAAGTGAGAAGGCGAAACACCCCTGCATAGGGTTGAGCGCTGGGTTTGTCACCCGCCACGTAAAAAAACACCCCCAATGAAAAAGCATAAACAGCCTCGGATGAGAGCCCCCCCTTTTGATTACGACCATGGCAAACGAAATAAGGACTATGATTTGAGGGCATGCACCTGGGATGTCCGGTCCCTTAATAGGGAAGGTGCCGCTGCCCAGCTGGTAGATGTCCTCGTAAAGATAAAGGCTGACATCACCGCCGTCCAAGAAATGCTATGGACGGGACAAGGACAGAGACGAGTAGGTCCTTGTGACATTTACTACAGTGGCCATATAAAGGAGCGCAAGTTTGGTGTTGGATTCGTGGTGGGAGAGAGACTCCGTCGCCGAGTACTATCATTCACCCCGGAGAATGAACGTCTAGCCACAATCCGCATCAAAGCGAGGTTCTTCAACATATCGCTTATTTGCGCCCACGCCCCGACGGAAGAGAAGGACGATGTGACCAAAGATGCCTTTTATGAGTGCTTGGAGCGAACTTATGAGAGAAGCCCCCGCCACGATGTCAAAATCGTGCTTGGCGACTTTAACGCCAGGGTGGGCAAAGAAGGTATCGTTGGCACTACGATCGGTAAATTCAGCCTCCACGAGGAAACATCCCCGAATGGGCTGAGGCTGATCGACTTCGCCGGGGCCCGAAATATGGTTATCTGTAGTACTAGATTCCAGCATAAGAAGATACATCAAGCTACCTGGCTGTCTCCTGATCGAAAAACCACCAACCAGATCGATCATGTTGTGATAGACGGAAGACACGTCTCCAGTGTTTTAGATGTGCGTGCGCTCCGAGGTCCTAACATCGACTCGGACCACTATATTGTTGTAGCCAAAATTCGCACCCGCCTCTGTGCAGCAAAAAACGCACGCCAACAAACACAAGGATGGTTCGACGTCGAGAAGCTGCAATCACAACAGACAGCCGAACGTTTTCTACTCGGCTTGCACTCCTGCTCTCTGAGAGCACTCGTCAACAACTCGGTATAAGGGAACTGTGGGACGGCAAACTCAAACTCCTTACGTACAGCTGCAACCGAAACCATTGGTTTTCGGAAAGTGCAAAAGAACAGCTGGTACGACGAGGAGTGCCGTGTCGCAGCGGAGAGAAAACAGGCTGCCTACCTCGCAACGTTACGATCGACCACAACTCGTGCGGGATGGGATAGATACCGAGAGTTGAAGAGGGAAGCGAGACGCATTTGTAGACAGAAAAAGAAAGAGGCCGAAATGCGTGAGTACGAAGAGCTTGATAAGCTGGCCGACAGGGGTAATGCTCGAAAATTCTACGAAAAGATGCGGCGACTTACAGAAGGTTTCAAGACCGGAGCATACTCTTGAAGAACCCCCCAAGGTTATCTAGCCACCGATGCCGAGAGCATACTTAAATTATGGAGGGAACACTTCTCCAGCCTGCTGAATGGCAGTGAACGCACAACACCAGGAGAAAGCGAACCCGATACTCCAATCGATGACGATGGAGCAGACGTTCCATTGCCGGACCATGAAGAAGTTCGAATAGCAATTGCCCGCCTGAAAAACAACAAAGCGGCAGAGGCCTATGGATTGCCGGCCGAGCTATTCAAACACGGCGGCGAAGAGCTGATAAGGTGCATGCATCAGCTTCTTTGCAAAATATGGTCGGACGAAAGTATGCCCAACGATTGGAATTTAAGTGTGCTATGCCCAATCCACAAAAAAGGAGACCCCACAATCTGCGCCAACTACCGTGGCATTAGCCTCTTCAACATCGCATATAAGGTTCTGTCGAGCGTATTGTGTGAAAGATTAAAGCCCACCGTCAACAAACTGATTGGACCTTATCAGTGTGGCTTTAGACCTGGTAAATCAACAACCGACCAGATATTCACGATGCGCCAAATCTTGGAAAAGACCCGTGAAAGGAGAATCGACACACACCACCTCTTCGTCGATTTCAAAACTGCTTTCGACAGCACGAAAAGGAGCTGCCTTTATGCCGCGATGTCTGAATTTGGTATCCCCGCAAAACTAATACGGCTGTGCAAGCTGACGTTGAGCAACACGAAAAGCTCCGTCAGAATCGGGAAGGACCTCTCCGAGCCGTTCGATACCAAACGAGGTTTCAGACAAGGCGTTTCCTTATCGTGCGACTTTTTCAACCTGCTTCTGGAGAAAATAGTCCGAGCTGCAGAACTCAGCAGAGAAGGTACCATCTTCTATAAGAGTGTACAACTGCTGGCGTATGCCGATGATATTGATATCATCGGCCTCAACACCCGCGCCGTTAGTTCTGCTTTCTCCAGACTGGACAAGGAAGCAAAAGAAATGGGTCTGGCAGTGAACGACGGCAAGACGAAATTTCTCCTGTCATCAAACAAACAGTCGTCGCACTCGCGACTTGGCACTCACGTCACTGTTGACAGTCATAACTTTGAAGTTGTAGATAATTTCGTCTATCTTGGAACCAGTTTAAACACCACCAACAATGTCAGCCTAGAAATCCAACGCAGGATAACTCTTGCCAACAGGTGCTACTTCGGACTAAGTAGGCAATTGAGAAGCAAAGTCCTCTATCGACAAACAAAAACCAAACTCTATAAGTCACTCATAATTCCCGTCCTGCTATATGGTGCAGAGGCTTGGACGATGTCAACAACGGATGAGTCGACGTTGCGAGTTTTCGAGAGAAAGGTTCTGCGAAAGATTTATGGTCCTTTGCGCGTTGGCCACGGCGAATATCGCATTCGATGGAACGATGAGCTGTACGAGATATACGACGACATTGACATAGTTCAGCGCATTAAAAGACAGCGGCTACACTGGCTAGGTTATGTTGTCCGGATGGATGAAAACACTCCAGCTCTGAAAGTATTCGACGCAGTACCCGCCGCGGGAAGCAGAGGAAGAGGAAGACCTCCACTCCGTTGGAAGGACCAAGTGGAGAAGGACCTGGCCTCGCTTGGAATATTCAATTGGCCCCAAGTAGCGAAGAGAAGAACCGACTGGCGCGCTGTTGTTGACTCGGCTATAATCGCGTAAGCGGTGTCTACGCCAGTAAAGAAGAAGAAGAAGTTGACTGATGCGATAGGCAGTAGTGACCACTGAATAACTAAACAAATGACTCATAGCAAGTGTCGAGATGACCGTCGCACCACTTTTCTGTGACCAGTAAACTACCAAACAAATGACCTATCGACCAGTTTTCTGCAATGCATGGGTGACCGGTCTTTTACCGACACCAACTTGTAGTGGAGGAGGACAAATCGCGGACAACGAAGGCATTGATTACTGATAACGTATCGATTATCAGTTTCTTAACTATTACCCGTTTTGTAGGGAAGCGTATACTCTTTGCAGAAGCACCAGAAACAAATTTAGCTACATTCGTCGTGGAATCATGAAAAATTTCGCCCGGAGTCAGCAATGCCGTCTTTAACGTGTATTGAAAATTCTTCCGCTAATTAACTGAAATCGTAGAGATTTGTACCTCAGGCTGAGTTAACTCATATACCAACGATATGCGGAAATTTCTGCTCCTTCGGAAACCGCAGGAAAGTTGATGCGGAACGGCCAATCTATCGGCGGCAGTGCAGTAGATTTATATCACGTGGAAGACCGGTTATTCAACAAACGCACATTTTTCGTTGGTATGATGCAAAATTTGGTGTGAATGCCATCAAATGTCACCAACCGTGCTCGTTCACTCCTATATCAAATTCTCATCATAAGCCAACTCTGCTAATACCATAACAGAGCCCGGAAAGCACTCTGACAATCCAATAGGTCATCGCTTTTGCATTTACGACACATCCATAATCTCTGTAATTGTCATTGTTTACTGCAAATGGCTCTCCCATACAAACATAAGGAGAAGTCATATCTAAATTAAATAGAAACCTACGCCGTGTAAACGTTTGAAAGCTTATAATCGCCGAAGTCTCGCAGGATACGAGTATATTTGGTGCGCCTCTAGACCGGCACATACTGGTCAAACGCAGTTTAGTAACATAACCTAAACAGCCTCCTGAGAGCACTCGTTAACAACTCGGTTTGAGCGAACTGTAGGAAAACCATTTGCTGACAAAAAAGGGGCCGAAATGCCTGAAAGCTTGACAAGCTGGCCGGCAGGGGTAATGCTCGAAAATTCTACGAAAAAATGCAGCGACTAACAGAAGGTTTCAACACCGGAGCATACTCTTGTAGAACACCCAAAGGTGATATAGTGACTGATGTGACCTGCTGAATGGTAATGAAAATAGAATGCCTGGAGAAGGCGAACCCGATTTTTTAATCGACGACGACAACAAAGCGGCGGGGACCGATGGCATGCCGGCCGAGCTATTCAAACACAGCGGCGAAGAACTGATGAGGAGCATATTTCAGCTTCTTTGTAGATATAGTCGGACGAAAGCATGCCCAACGATTGTAATGCAAGTGTGATCTGTCCAATCCAAAAACACGGAGACCCTGCAATCTGCGCCAACTACCGGCTGGATAGGCCTCCTCAACATTGCATATAAGGTTCTATCGTATTGTGTGAAATATTAAAGCCCACCGTCAACAAACTGATTAGACCTTATCAATGTGGCTTTAGACCTGACAAATCAATAACCGACCAGATATTCATCATGCGCCCTATCTTGGAAGAGAATCGACCCACACCACTACTTCGTCGATTTCAAAGCTGCTTTTGACAGCAGGAAAAGAAGCTTTCCTTATGCCGCGATGTCTGAATTTGGTACCCTCGTTAAACTAATACGCCTGTGTAAGATGACGTTGAGCAACACCAAAAGCTCCGTTAGCATCGGGAAGGACCTTTCCGAGTCGTTCGGTACCAAACGAGGTTTCAGACAAGGCGATTCCCTGTCATGTAACTTCTTCAATCCACTGCTGGAGAAAATAATTCGAGCTGCAGCACTTAACAGAGACGATACCATCTTCTATAAGAGTGTACAGCTCCTGGCGTACGCCGATGATATTTATATCATTGGCCTCAACACCCGCGCCATTAGTTCCGCTTCCAGAATGAATAAGGCGGCGAAGCAAAAAGGTCTCGTTGTGAACGAAATATCTCCTGTCATCAGACAAACAGTCGTCGCACTCGCAACTAGGGACCCACGTCACTGTTGACAGTCATAGCTTTGAAGTCGTAGATAAATTCGTCTATCTTGTAACCAGCATCAAGACCAAAAACGACGACAAATCCCTCCGTTTTCATATGTTTTGGTAAGATTAAAATCTGGCCATGGCTCGTTTCCAATTGCTAAACGTCAAAACCTCCTGAACTTGAAGAGCTGTCAAAGTTCAGGAGGTTTTGACATTTAGCCATTGCCCTAAATTCGAATGAGAAATGAGTTGGGCACGGCATACGGCATATCTTTGAAAAATCTTAATCGTCGACGTCTCGCAGAATATAATTAGTACGCCTCGTAGATCAGCACACACTGGTCAAAACGTCGTTTTTAGTAACGCAACATAAACGTCAAATGAATATATATGTAATATCAGCTATAAATTTTACGCACGATTTTTCTGATATTTAAAAGGAGTTCTCTGAGATCAAATGTACGCCACGACTGCGTATGTCAGCACGAACACGTTAGTAGTTTATCATATTTATTTCAACTACTAGCCCACCAGCATGCGCATGACCACGACTCTTATGACTGGAGAAACTCATAGAATGCAGCATTGAAAGCTGGATATTTGCCATTCTACGAATAGCAGCTGGGCAAGTACTTTGCATCCAGTTCGCAAGGCTGATGGATCTTAGAGACCATATGGCGATTTTAGGGGTTTGAATGCTAACACAATTCCTGACCGCTACCCGATACCATTCCACGTCGACTTTAAAATACAGACCCAGGATTTTAAGAATAAAATGGATATGGTTGGATAGTGGAAGTTCTACCGAAACCAGAAGGAGTATTACCACCAAACTTTTTGGACATACCCGGTGTTGGACTGACCAGAGTTTTTCTTTGAAGCGCGGCGAAGGCCGGCCACGCAAATATGATTTTTACGCGAAAAAACTTGACTCACCTCAATAGCGGGTAATAAAGAGAGTTATTGCGATAGGCAAAAGTAGTTCATTTGTAAAAGATGTTGATAAGGTAACTCTGATTATTCCACAGTGTTCATTTTATAATAAATGTCACCATCTTAAACAGTTTTCGTTTTTCGACGAAAGAATTACACTATTTATTTATTAGGAAAAGGAAAAATCACAACACAACAATCAACGTTGTTTGTTTTTTTAACAACGCACACCTTTAATAGAATTTTTGTTCGGAAAATATCATTAAAGAGAAAAAATGAAAAAAGGAGGTCGAGCGCGCGTTGTTGCTTCCTTGAGCGTGATGTCGGAAAAGAGACCGGCCCGCTACCCGTTATTCTGTTTTTAGTGTAGAATTTTTGTTCGGAAAATATCATGATAGATAAAAGAGCGTCGGGCGCGCGGTTGTTACTTCCTTGAGCGTGATGTCGGAAAAGAGACCGGCCCGCTACCCGCTACCCGCTACCCGTTATTCTGTTTTTAGTGTAGAATTTTTGTTCGGAAAATATCATGATAGATAAAAGTGCGTCGGGCGCGCGGTTGTTACTTCCTTGAGCGTGATGTCGGAAAAGAGACCGGCCCGCTACCCGCTACCCGTTATTCTGTTTTTAGTGTAGAATTTTTGTTCGGAAAATATCATGATAGATAAAAGAGCGTCGGGCGCGCGGTTGTTACTTCCTTGAGCGTGATGTCGGAAAAGAGACCGTCCCGCTACCCGCTACCCGTTATTCTGTTTTTAGTGTTTGCTGTAGCGGTGACATTGTGGATGTTGTGTGGGGAAGTGATGTGGAACGTGTGTAATGAAATGATGAATGCGGTGTGACGGTGTTATGCATCTATGTAGGGTTGTGTGCTGGTCGACGCTGAAGCTCATTTGGCCATCCCGGCCTCCCTAGGCGAATAGTTAGTCTAGGTAAACTTAGCCCCTGTAACTGTTGCAAGGTGCTGAGACCTGTCGTGCGGCGAGGTTGTGGCCTTGATGATTGGCGCCGCATCGAAGTGTCGTTATGTGGACGCCAGGCACGAGGTGATGAGAGGACTTCTCTTTGACGGTTCCATGCTACACGGCTTGGCTGCGCATTTCGGGTTAAATCGTGGCTACGGGGAGCAGATGGACGGGCGATAGTGCGTCTGACATTTTGGTGTGGCAGCGTATGATGTGGCCGCTCACAGTGCTGGCACATGGTGCCAGACAGGCACTCCTGTGTGACATGCGTTTGAGCCATATAATTAGCAGTCTCCATGTGCCTGAGCCAACTGCTGACGCTGATTGGGAGTCATTCCCTTAAAAATAGGGCAGTGTTATGTTAAAGTCAAATGTTATTAGTATCTTAAGATTATTTTTGTGACAACATCAATCAAGCTGACACTCACTGCCAACGCAACAAATTGTTGACGATTTGCGCTAAGTGTGCCAACGCTGCCGACACTGCGATTTTCGCCAAGTTTTTATTTTTTCACTTGGACATATGTAAGTGATGTAACAATTTGGCTACCATGTTTTGCGATTCCTTCTTCAAATTCAGGATGACCATTTAAAACCTTCAATCAAATCTCAGATGTTTTCTCCATACCCACAAAGCGTTGAATGAACAACTCTTTGAATTGTGACCAGGTTATGCCTGCAAAACATATTTGCGATAACCATTGTAATGCGCTGCCATTTAGCCCCTTGAATAATACAATGACAAGTGCCGCTTCCGAGTCTATTTTCTTCAAAAATTAGGTCCTCCGTTGTACACCATGCAGAGACATCCTTTGTATTTTACTGAAGCACAGTAGATTAACTTTATATTTATTTATTTCCTTTTTATTATTTTAATGACGTTCTGGCACATACAGTTGCTCACAGGAAAATAGCACTCCGCTGTGCTCTCCGACATAAGTATATGTATGTAGTTTTGTGCAGAATAAGAACATGTTACCTGTTTGGCAGTTGCTGTGCAAAAAGGAAGATATATCAATAAATCATCATATATCATATGTAGATACAAATATTAAAGCATAGTGTAAAACAAAATATCAAAACGCATGGTTTCATTGAGAATTAAAAATTAATAACATTTTTTGTGTACCCACAGTACACTCCTCCTAGAGAGTCGTAGATGGTGTGATGAAATCTGGCTTTAGATTTAAACTTTACCTTTATTCTTCTTTATTTTCACTTCAAATGTGAGTGGTTCAAATCTCTGTGCGGATAATGACGGTCTGACTGAATCTTGGCAGATCAAGACATGATCACACGTCTTCTCGAGATAATGGGTTTTTTTAAGTAAGGCTGTATGGAATTTTCATAGATTTCCTACAAGTTTGTCATTTACAGTTTTTCTATAGCTGTTGTCATTTATGAGATAAATACAAAGAAATGCGATTTTCATCCAAATTCGGGTTAAGAGCCCGTACTAACTTGTCGGTGTGAGTTTCGACTTTGTCACAATGGGCACTTGAGTGTTCAATTCTGAATAAGATGTTTCTAAAGTCAAAGCGATGCCAAAAAATGCCTCTGAGCTGTAGAAATTTAAAGATAAAAAACCACGATTTACTTGTATTTTCAATGGAAAATTTTTACACGCTTTGGTCCAGTTCTTAATGTTAATATTATATTAAGGGCTCAAATTTTCAGGAACTTTTTTAGGGTATTTCCAAGGAAATTTGGGATTGAAGAAAATAAATATTTCAAAGACCCTAATGTACATAAAAAGTGTATTTTATCATTCAAAACTTATTCAAATGTATCATGACAATATGTTTTATGTTCGCTTTCGTGAAATTATATTATCACTTATCAGTAATAACATGTGCGCGCTGCACACGCGCTGTACATAAACTATGCGTATGATATTGACACACAAATAATGCATGCACAAACCTACATATACATATATTTCCATACACTAAAAACGAGATCCACTATTGACGCACTACGAGAAGTCATCGATATTGCGAAATGTGCAATAAGTGGCAAAATTAGCAAATAAAAAATCCGCACTTCGGCTTTCGATGCTTCCCCCTATTATAAAAAAAATGCCCATGGAAATATGTCACCAGCGAAAACTACAAACATTGTTCTACAAAAATAACAATGGTCTCAAATAGCATCAGCGGCGTCACAAGTCAATATGGTAGCCAAATGGCCGAAGCCCAAATGTAGTAAATCTTACAAAAAAACAATTTCATTCTTGAACGCAAATGCACTTTCAACAAGCAAACTTGCTTCATTCATAAAAACAGCCACCGTCACATCTCCCCGAGCATGCGTTTGCCAAAAGTGGCTTTTCGCGACCTTTGGCAAACGCTAAAAATCATAAATTGAACAATTTCTAATATTCTTCTAGAAGGAAAAAGTATCAACCCTGCAAGCCTACAAAGTACATAAATAAGTGGCGACATAGCTATTGTCGATTTAAAACATTTTACAAATCTTAAATACTTTGCCGCGACTAACAAAAATTGGCGTCGATATGTATGCAAGCTCATACATAAACATATGTACATACTTACGCTGGTTTGTAGGCGAAAGCAGTGACAATCGCCCATCGATCACTTATTTTTCCAGCACAGCCCGGATTTTCTACCAACAACACAATATGTTGCCGCTTCGACGTCGCGTCAGTCCTTCGACAGATTGATTCTTTGATATGAAAGCAACAAACATTTCAACGGAAATTTCGCATGAAATATTGAGTGTATATATCCACATTCATAGGTTTCATGTAGACAAATTTACAAACATTATGCGCATGGTTATTTTATATTTATTTACATGCAAGTTAATACCGCCAGTTCATATTACATGAACATATTCTTTATCTGTCATAAACATTTAACATGACACTTACGACTCATATGGTCTACTGAAACATTATAGCGAAAAATAACATAACGCAAGGTGAGAATGTACCATTAAAAAAAGGCCAGTCCGTGCAAACTGGCATTGACCGCTACGTTAATATAAAAAGGAAATTAAGTCCTTCAAAGTCAGCGGTCAATTCTAAAAAATTTCAAGTCGGCACACCAAATATGAATACAACGGAAGTTTTAAATGGCAACAGATTTGCCTTACTAAGCAAGAGTTCAGACGACGATGCGAAGGGTACCACCACAGTCGTTAATGCAAAACCCCTTCCAATTTATTTGCGTGAGCGTAGCTCAAATGCACTTGTCTCCAAACTAAGCAATTTAATAGGCACAAACAATTTTCATATTGTGCCCTTGAAAAAAGGAAACATAGATGAAACAAAAATTCAAACATACACTGAAAAAAGTTTCATGGATATTGTAAAGTACTTGTCAAATAATAACAAAAATTACTACTCATACCAACTGAAGAGCTCAAAAGGCCTAGTTGTTGTTATAAAAGGAATTGAGTCTTCGGTAGACTCTATCGATGTGAAAGACGCACTGGAAGAAGGTGGTTTTAGCATCAAATCAGTAGTAAATATTTTTAACAGGAACAAAGTCCCACAACCAATGTTCAAAATAGAATTGATGCCAGATTCTAACAAATTGAAGAAAAATGAAATACACCCGATTTACAATTTAAAATATCTTCTCCATCGCAGAATCACTGTTGAGGAACCACACAAGAGAAATGGTCCAGTACAATGTACAAACTGCCAAGAGTATGGACACACGAAAGCATATTGCACTCTACGCAGTGTCTGTGTGGTGTGTGGTAATCTACACCCTACTTCTAAATGTACTCTTAAAAAAGAGGATTTAAATAAAAAATGCAGCAATTGTGGGGGAAATCACACTGCTAACTACAGAGGTTGCCCTGTATATAAAGATTTGAAATCGAAGTTGTCACAGGGCATTCAAGCACGTCGTAACCAAATGTTACAGACACCCCGCAATGAGATAATAGCAACCACAGAAAAAAGTTCAAATCATTTTACTTCTAACAATAATAATATGCAAGGAAGCTATGCAAATGTGGTGAAAGGCAACACTGTGCAAATGCAACTGCCGCAAAATCCTCCAAATGGAGGTATTGAAACTATGATTATAAATCTTACACAGTGTATGACTCAATTTATGTCTACCATGCAAAACATGATCCAAGATTTAATAAAATCACAAAATCAAATGCTGCAACATTTATTAAGTAAAAAATGAGCTTACTAAATATCTGTATATGGAATGCTAACGGTGTTAACCAACATAAATTAGAGATTATCAGATTTCTGTCTGAAAGGAATATAGATGTAATGCTTATTTCAGAAACTCATCTAACAAATAAAAATAATTTCAGTATACCGGGATTTAGACTATACGTTACAAATCATCCGGATGGAAAAGCGCATGGTGGCACGGCAGTGTTGATTAGAAATCGTTTAAACCACTATGCTCTAGAATCTCATGCTACACCACAGTTACAAGCTACAACCATATCACTAAAAAATCGGGGTTGTGACTTAAACCTTACGGCTATATACTGTCCACCTCGTTTTAAAATTACAGAAAACGAATTTAAAGACTTTTTTGGAACACTAGGTCAAAGATTTCTAGCAGGTGGAGATTATAACGCAAAACACACATACTGGGGCTCACGTCTTATTAATCCGAAAGGACGACAGTTGTATTACACTATTATGAATAAGCATAATAAACTGGATATAATATCTCCTGGTAAGCCGACATACTGGCCCAGTGATAGAAGAAAAATACCAGACTTAATAGATTTTGCTGTAGTCAAAAATATAGATAGATCGCTTATGACAGCTGATACATGTACAGACTTATCATCTGATCATTCTCCTGTACTAATAAAGTTATACGAACAGCCCATGTTATTTGAGCCGAAAGTTTCTCTAACATCACATAAAACTAACTGGTTGAAATATAGAAAGTATATCAGCACCCACATCAATATTGATTGCAAAATAAATACAGAAAGAGATATTGATGAAAATATAGGAGAAATTAATGACGTAATAACTAATGCAGCTGTATTGGCAACACCAAAAAGAAACAACAAACCAGTTGGTTTTAGAAAGATCACCAATAACGAAATAGAGAAATTAGTAAATGAGAAAAGGCGAGCTAGGCGGGAATGGCAGTTAAATCGATCCCCTTCAATTCTGCTTCAACTGAAATCTGCTGTACGAAAGTTAAAAAAAGCGCTTAAACGCGAAGAGGAACACAACACTGAAAATTATATAAGGAAACTGTGTCCAAATTCTCGTAAGCAAAACTCCCTTTGGAAAGCCCAAAAGTCTTTCAAGCCACCAGTAGATTCCAACATGCCTTTAAGACAGTTGAATGGTAATTGGGCACGTAGTGATGAGGATAAGGCAAATTGCTTTGCAAATCACCTAGAAAAGGTATTTCAACCCAATTGCCCAAAGAACGACTTTGAGTTGCCAACCTTGCCCAATACCGCAAACGAGTCGCATGTGTCTATTAGGACTTCTACTTCTGAAGTTACTAGAATAATAAAAGGACTTAACCCCAAAAAATCACCAGGACATGATAATATTACCCCAAAAATGCTAATTGAGTTACCAAATATTGCTGTAAGGGTGCTCTCTTTGCTCTTCAATGCAATTCTTAATCTTGGACACTATCCAAATTCATGGAAAAAGTCGCAGATCATCTTGATAGACAAACCTGGGAAAGACTTAACACAGCCGTCTTCATACAGACCAATCAGTCTTCTACCCTATCTTTCTAAGATATTTGAAAAATTATTACTATCAAAGATGACTCCTTTCCTCCACGAAAATAATATAATACCAACGCACCAATTTGGGTTTCGTGAAAAACATAGCACGATTGAGCAAGTAAATAGAATTACTAACGAAATAAGAAAAGCATTTGAGCACAGAGAGTACTGTTCAGCTATATTTCTAGACGTGGCTCAGGCGTTTGATAAGGTATGGCATGAGGGCCTTTTATACAAAATTAAAAATACTCTACCTTCAGAATTATATAAAACATTGGAATCGTATTTAAAAAATAGAAAATTTATGGTAAAAGTGGGAAATTTCATATCTGATGAAAGACAGATAAGGGCTGGTGTACCCCAGGGCAGTGTTCTAGGCCCAATACTATACATCATATATACAGCAGATCTTCCAACAGCTAACAATGTATTAACTTCTACTTTTGCGGACGACACAGCTATAGTGAGCCGTAACAAATGCCACATAATAGCATCAAGAATATTAGCCGAGCACTTAAGGTTTGTCGAAGAATGGCTAGCCAACTGGCGTATAAAGGTAAATGAACAGAAGTGTAAGCATGTCACATTTTCGCTTAGACCAAAAATGTGTCCGGCAGTAAATATTAACAATATTTTAGTACCCCAAGCGAATGAAGTAACTTATCTTGGTATTCACCTAGATAGAAGACTTACGTGGAAAAAACATATATCTAGTAAAATAACTTGCATGAAGATAAGAGCTGCAAATTTAAATTGGCTATTAAACAAAAACTCCAAACTTAGCCTAGACAACAAAGTGCTTTTATATAATGCGGTCATAAAACCGATTTGGATGTATGGCATTCAACTGTGGGGTACGACCTGTGCAACTAATATAGACATAATAAAGGGTGATTTTTTAAGAGCTTGATAACTTTTTAAAAAAAAAAAACGCATAAAATTTGCAAAATCTCATCGGTTCTTTATTTGAAACGTTAGATTGGTTCATGACATTTACTTTTTGAAGATAATTTCATTTAAATGTTGACCGCGGCTGCGTCTTAGGTGGTCCATTCGGAAAGTCCAATTTTGGGCAACTTTTTCGAGCATTTCGGCCGGAATAGCCCGAATTTCTTCGGAAATGTTGTCTTCCAAAGCTGGAATAGTTGCTGGCTTATTTCTGTAGACTTTAGACTTGACGTAGCCCCACAAAAAATAGTCTAAAGGCGTTAAATCGCATGATCTTGGTGGCCAACTTACGGGTCCATTTCTTGAGATGAATTGTTGTCCGAAGTTTTCCCTCAAAATGGCCATAGAATCGCGAGCTGTGTGGCATGTAGCGCCATCTTGTTGAAACCACATGTCAACCAAGTTCAGTTCTTCCATTTTTGGCAACAAAAAGTTTGTTAGCATCGAACGATAGCGATCGCCATTCACCGTAACGTTGCGTCCAACAGCATCTTTGAAAAAATACGGTCCAATGATTCCACCAGCGTACAAACCACACCAAACAGTGCATTTTTCGGGATGCATGGGCAGTTCTTGAACGGCTTCTGGTTGCTCTTCACCCCAAATGCGGCAATTTTGCTTATTTACGTAGCCATTCAACCAGAAATGAGCCTCATCGCTGAACAAAATTTGTCGATAAAAAAGCGGATTTTCTGCCAACTTTTCTAGGGCCCATTCACTGAAAATTCGACGTTGTGGCAGATCGTTCGGCTTCAGTTCTTGCACGAGCTGTATTTTATACGGTTTTACACCAAGATCTTTGCGTAAAATCTTCCATGTGGTCGAATAACACAAACCCAATTGCTGCGAACGGCGACGAATCGACATTTCACGGTCTTCAGCCACACTCTCAGAAACAGACGCAATATTCTCTTCTGTACGCACTGTACGCATTCGTGTGGTTGGTTTAATGTCCAATAAAGTAAACTGAGTGCGAAACTTGGTCACAATCGCATTAATTGTTTGCTCACTTGGTCGATTATGTAGACCATAAATCGGACGTAAAGCGCGAAACACATTTCGAACCGAACACTGATTTTGGTAATAAAATTCAATGATTTGCAAGCGTTGCTCGTTAGTAAGTCTATTCATGATGAAATGTCAAAGCATACTGAGCATCTTTCTCTTTGACACCATGTCTGACATCCCACGTGATCTGTCAAATACTACTGCATGAAAATCCTAACCTCAAAAAAATCACCCGTTACAAAGGTTCCAATCAAAAATGCTTAGATCAATCACGTGTTCACCATGGTACGTGCGAAATGAAAATATCCATAAAGACCTTGGTATTTCTATGGTAAGGAAGGAAGTAGAAGACAGCAGAATTAAATATACATCTAAACTCCGTGATCACCCAAACCCTTTGGCTAATGCTTTGGTACATTCCTGCGATCAAACACGCCTTAAAAGAAGAGATATGCCCGCGTACTGAGGAGCAATGTATCACCAAAACAGCTCAACCACTTGCTTGAGCGTGTCTAGTTTTTAAATAGGTTTAAAATTTTATTACTTATTGTTAGGCTTTCAAATTAAAAAGCAGATTCAATAAATAAAAAAAAAATATATTGAAACAAAAAAAAAAAAAAAAAATATGTCCTATCTCAAATGGATTATAGACATACATATCTAAGATTAGTATTTGTATCTAGACTTAATCAAAATATTGTATATAAGAAAACATAATAAAGAAAACGCGGCAGTTGCCCACAGGCAGTTGACCACAGGCAGTTGACCACGGGCAGTTGCCCGTAGTTGCCCACGAGAACTCGACAGAGTTATTAATTGGCGATCCTGCCATGAGATGAACTAATAATTTCTGGTGGACCAAAATGTGATAATAAAATTCTGCGGTAACCATTTAAGGGGACAAAAAATCCCCGTGTTACCAAATAAAAACGCAAACAAGTATCGCGTATTCGCGAGAAAAGAAAACCGAAATCCGAAACAAACATAAATCTACAATCAGATGTGTAGTATTATATAAGAAGATTCCAGGAGATTCAACTAATTTTCAAGCGGACCAAATAATAAACGAAAATAAAAAATTTTCAATATAATAAAATAACAAAAACTCTGTATGTAAAACCTTGTGCGAAAGGGCATACTGAAGTTGAGTGAAAGTTAAAACAAGTATCCGTAAAAACAGAGAAAAATTAAAAAAACAATACGAAGGAAACATTTGCGTGAAAATTATAAATTTTAAATTACGGAGTAAGAAGAGCAGAGTCTTCCCTCCTCAGATTACAAAAAGAATAAAGGCAAAAGACAATGAAAAAAATGCTAAAAAACATTTGTGCTTCAATATACATAAGAATAGTGCAAAAACTTTGTATGATAAAACTACAAAAGCAGCAACAGCAAATAGCTAGTGAACAACAGCAGCATCAAATTCAACAACAACAGCAGTAGCAGTAAAAGCAACAACAGAACAACAACAATGTCATCTCCAAAAGCAGCATCAAATTCAACAACAACAAAATAGTTGTAAGTAGCTTTATATTCATTAATTGCATTAAGTACAAAATGTTTACAGTGAGTATTATAAAAATAATAATCATGCCACTCACGACTGTCCGTGTTAAAAAAAAAAAAAAAAAACAAAACAAGATGAAATCTATACCAATTATATTAAATTAAATATAAAACATTTTAAATGAAGGCTCCAGCCAAAAAATAAAATATTTTTTTAAAACCGCTATTCACTATCACAAGGGGGACCTTCCGGTTTATAATATAAACTCAATTTTGCGAATCTTAACTCCAGACCCTCCAGAATAAAAGAGTATCTTTTCCCAGAAAAGATCAAAACAACTATTTAAATACAGACAGGTAACACAATGCATATATGCCATTTAATTAAAATAATATAGGAAGTTATTGGTAAGGCTGAGCTCAGGCTACTACTGGGGTCACAGCTGGCGGATACTGGATGGCCTACGCTAAGTACGTTAGCTGCGAATAGTAATACGCAGCCCCCGACCAAGATCTGCAAGAGAGGAGGGCTTGGCTCAAAACGCCTCACGCGCCCCCTCTGAATCTCCCGCGAAGATGTGAGAAGGTGCCGTCTTAAAATAAGCGTCCACAACCTCCACCAGGGTTGCACCGAGGGAGAACCTACCCAGGAGAGGGAGGCAACAAAGCGACGAGGGAACAGAAGATGACGAAAAAACCCTGGGCAAAAACCCATCAGAATTGAGACCAGATACGGAGCAGATTGACAAAGGGCAGGGGAGGACAGTATTCTGCCACCTCAGTAGATAGGAGTGGCATCTTATCGAAATGGCTGGCAGGCTAATACTGCTCTCACCTCCGTCTCGTTAAAACCATGGCAGGTCTTCAAGTACGTTCAATGCACGTCGCCAAAATTTCTTTGGCCGTACAGGTTCAGTTGAGACGAGCTCCTGATTCGTGCCCGAACCTGGCTCTGAGCACAAGCTCCCATAAGGACTTGTGTCAACCCTCGCGTGTCCTCCCTGCTTGCATAGATAACCACGGGGTTTATTAAGGGCGACTGTTACAACGGGCGGAGATAGCGGTTTGAAGCGGAGACCCAATAGAATAAAATGAACACACCGCAACAACAACAAAAACCCCAACAAAGAGAACAATAGAACAAAGATCGACAAGAAGAGGAATACGGAACAGTCTTCCGTAGAAGCAGTAGGATACTTAGATCCCCCGTACTCATCGTAACTCCAAAACAGCCAGACAAAAACAGAGTAAAGACAGTCTCAAGGGAGACTCCGGTCACACAAGCAACACCGGCAAAACAAGGAGAAGGGAAGAGCACCCCAGCTGCCACTAAAGAAGGAACTCAAAACTCGCCGAAACAAGAGTACATCACCCAAATGAGAGGGGCAGAAGAGGAGTCCCTAGAAAAGTGCAAAGGTATAGTGCAAAAAATGAAGTTGCCGATGGCAAAACAAAAGAATGTCAGCATGGACGTCAAGAATGGAACGGAACAGCTAGACGAACTCTTCGAACTGGCACACTGCAGAAAATGAAAAAAGGCGAGCACATCTAAGCAGACGCATCACGACCCCCGAGTCAGCAACCTCGAAGCGCCGTGCGACAAGCCCTGCGGAGCCGCGAGAAACAGTGCGACCGCGACACGAAAACGACGGCCAGTGGCAAAAAGTTTTGTCTAAAAAATCTAGAAAGACCCACGCAAACGAAGGATCGGGCGAAGAAGCACCCAAAAACGCAAACAAGAGGCAACAAACCAACAACATGGCTGCAAGCCAGAAAGGAAACATTAGACATAAACTACAAACAGAGGCCTTTATAATAAAGCCAGCAGAAGGGAATAGCTACGCTGAAGTCCTCAAGAATATCCGTAGCAAGGTAGATCCTAAAGAAGCAGAGGTCAAGATCGAGGGGATCCGAAAAACAAGCCCTATTACTAGAGCTCGAGAAGAGACAGTCCACAAAGGCCAGCTTCTGTGAGGCACTTAAGTCCACACTTAAAGAGACTGCAACTGCCGCCGACCTTAAAACTAAGGCTACCATAGAAATCAGAGACCTCGACTCGCTCACAAGGAAGTTGCAATGGCTGTCAAGGAAGCGCTACAGGACCCCACTGAAAACTTATCAATTAATATAACAGCTACCAACACAAGGGAGCAGGTAAGAGCATATATAACGCTGGACCAAGACAGGGCAGACATACTGATGCGACAGGCACGTATCAAAATTGGATAGGTTAGTTGCAGACTGCGGTTGAAAGAAACCCCCAAAAGGTGCTTCCGGTGCTTTGGACCAGGGCACTCAGCGTGGGACTGCAAAGAGCCCGATAGAAGAGGACAAGGTGTTTGCATAAAATGCGGCCAACCAGGGCACAAATTGAAAGAGTGTACAAAGCCTCCTTCATGCAGCCTTTGTGAAGAGGCTAAACACGAAAAAGCCGATCACGTCCCGGGCTCCGGTATATAGGAACTACCTAAACAGATGAAGATCCTACAAGCCAACATGCATAGATGCAAGGCCGTTGACGCACTACTCTCGCAAATGATGATGGAGAACGACTACGAGATAATTATCACAAGCGAGCAATACAGAAAGAAAGAGAGAGATACATGGCTAGAAGATAGCAGCTCAACCGCCGTTATATGGCTACCACCAGAGAGTAACGCCACCACTCTAAGCAAGTGCGACATCTTTACAGTTATTAGCTGCTTCTTGACGCCAAGCGATAGTATACAGGAATTCCAAGAAAAGCTCGATAATATAGAGGACACAGGAAGGAATATAGAAGCTCAATTGATTATCGCCGGATACCTAAACTCCAGAGCCGTAGAGTGGGGTATGCCAAACACGGACTCGAGAGGAAAGCGAATTTTAGAAATGCCTGTGCGGCTAGGTCTAATAGTGCTCAACACGGGAAATGCAACCACGTTCAGTAGACCGGGATGCGAGGAAACCACGCCAGACATCACCTTATCAACAGAACACATGGCAGGCTCAATAAGTAATTAGAAAGTCCTGGAAGACTACACTGGCAGCGATCATCACTACATCTCTTTCATGATCGACACTGGAAGAAACGCTCACCAGTTCAGGAAAAATAGAGGAACACGAAAGTGGAATATCTCGAAACTAGACACATTGAAATTAATCGCCGCAATAGACGAGCAGAGCCCATCTAGCGACCCCTCCCTTATAGCAAGAAAAACAGTCGAGCACACAATGCTTAATATAACCAAAGCCTGCCAAAAATCAATGCCCAAGGCTACTCACAGGAAACGTAAGGCAGCAGTTTACTGGTGGACAGAAAACATCGCCAAAGTCAGACACATATGTCTCCGCCTTCGCAGATCCTACACGAGATTCAGGCGCAGAGGAGCCACACCCCAAGAGGCCGAGCAATACAAAGCAGCAAAAAAGGAGCTGAAGCCCGCCATCGACGACAGTAAAAAGAAAAAAATGGGAGGATCTACGGGAGGATATAAACAGAAACACCTGGGGGCTAAGGTATAAAATAGTGATGAAAAAACTCGGCGCTCGGGCAAAGCCACCTGACGTAACCGCCGCCAAAATGGATCAAATCGTGAATGCACTATTCCCCACCCAAGGGCCAGTGATCCAGAACAAACTCTAAGCACTGCGCAAATCCCCCAGTTCACCCTTAAAGAGCTGCAAGTAGCCACTGGCAAGCTTAAGGCCAACAAATCGTCCAGATCGGACGGGATCCCAGTAGAAGTCCTCAAAATAATCGCTGCAGAATGCCCAGGAGTACTACTGAATATGTACAACGCCTGCTTTAAACCCAGAGTATTCCCTGAACCCTGGAAAAAGCAACAGCTGGTGTTAATCAGTAAAGGAAAAGGAGACCCCAATTTGCCATCAGCGTACCGTCAATTGTGAATGCTTGACACAGCGGGAAAGCTGTTCGAAAGCCTATTTAAGCCTAGACTAGAAGCGGCTGTCAACGAAGCTGGAGGACTGTCCCCTAAACAGCACGGCTTCAGACCCGGCAGATTAACCATAGGAGCTATAAAATGCGTCATAGAAAGCGTAGAAGCCGCACAGCGCAGATGGCATAAATATAAAAGAATAGTGTTGCTGGCGACTCTAGATGTCCGAAATGCCTTCAACAGCGCTAGATCGGTAGATATGATCGACGCAATCGAGAAAAGCTTCAAGATACTCGACTACCTCAGGGCGGTGGTGCGGAGCTACCTCAGTAACAAGAAACTGCTTTACGATACTAAAGAGGGATCACGACAGATAGCAGTCACGTCAGGGGCAGCACAAGGATCCATTCTAGGCCCAGACCTGTGGAACATTAGTTATGACGAAATAACAAAACTAGAAATGCCAGATGAATCGTATCTAATTGGCTATGCGAACGACATTGCAGCAGTAATCACTACTAGGGATACAGAAGAAGCACGAAGAAAGCTGAACCAGGTCATGAAACGGACGCAAGCATGGCTCGACACACACAGCCTCCAGCTCGCCACGGAGAAAACTGAGCTACTGCTGCTAACAAACAAGCACATACCTCTCGAGATAAACATGCAGACGACTACGGATATCCTTAGGACAAAAAAAGCCGTTAACTACATAGGCGTAAGACTGGACCCCAGACTAACCTTCTGGGTACAAATCCAGCACGCCGCAGGTAAGGCAGCGAAGATCACGTCTCAACTGAGCCAATTAATGGCTAACATAGGAGAACCCTGCCAAGGAAAGAGAAAACTCCTAATGTCGACGACGATCAGCGTCTTATTATACGGAGCCGAAATCGGGCTTAAAAAAGAAAACCGGCGTAAGGCAGTGGCCGCAACTCTCAAAGTTGCATCAGCCTACAGAACAGTATCAGGCGACGCAATATTAGTTATAAGCGGCAGTGCTCCAATTGACCTACTAGCATATGAAAGGAAAAAGCTGTGGGAGCTAAAGAAATCACCCGGTAAAAAGAAGAGCGTAATACAACTAATAAGGAAAGATACGATAACATCATGGCAACAAAGATGGGAGAATGGAAGTCGCGGCAGATGGACAGCCAGGCTGATAAAAGATCTAATTTTTTGGACAAGTTGTAAATTCGGAGAAGTAGACTTCTACACAACCCAGCTGTTATCCGACCACGGATACTGCAAAAAGTACCTCTATAGAATGGGAAAAGTCGAAGAGCCGGCATGCGTATACAACGACGCGACAGAAAACGACGCCGAACACACGCTCTTTGCGTATCAGCGCTGGCAAGGAGAACGCACCGCAGTAGAAGACCTGGTCGGACCAATAAACGCTGCGCTGTGCGCTTTAATCAGCGCACTATGGTCTGATATCCAAATTTTTTGGCATAAATCCAAAAATTATTTTTTCTTATTTCAAAAAAATAGGTACGCAGTATTAATTGAGACATTTCAGTGGTCTAAAATATACAAAAAATTATTTGGATATGGCAACTCTGTTTTAAATATGAGCTGTAAAACATGATGCTTCTGAAGCAACAACAAACTGGTAAACAGTTCAGTTAAATATTGTATGAAAACAGCTGTTCGATAATAGCTAAAAAGGAAAAAACAAGAAATAAATTTATAATGGAAGAATATAAGAAAGGTATCTATTTTTTAACTTAATGGAAAAAATGTGGTTTATTGTGTTATATCTGTATAGTGTGGAGTTTTGTTTGATAGCTTTTTTAACTGAAAATTTCGTATTAACCTGTGTTCTGTGGAGTGAAAGTTGTGTGTATTGTCCCGTATTGTTCCAGATTTTTATGTTCGGTGGAAGTTTGGGGTATGTTTTTGAAAATCATGTATGTAACATTGACCCGTTTTTGCCCCATTTAAGTATATTTGTAATTTTCAGCAACCTTTAAATTCCAACACGAAGAAATGCTTGGAGTTTGCATAGAGGGCGATCGCAAAACCATTGTTGTTTTGGATTAGGTTTTTAAAAAAATTTATACTAATGAGTTAAGTTTAAAGGAAAAAGATGAAATAAGAAATAGAAAAAAATTTAAAGAGAAATGCCCCCAGTGGGTTTCCGCAACCACTATTATTGAAATTTCTGAGAATGATTTTGAAAAACCCTGTTCAAGTAAGGCAGGACGACCAAAGGTTAGCTACACAGATGGAAAAATATTTATGGTTTCCAATGTCAGCAACAGTTCATAAAATATTTGTTCACGGCTCACAGATTATACAAAATTGCGTAATGCCTGTTGGTTGTTTTGGTGAAAATGTGTCAGAAGACCGAAATAAATTATACAAGAGAGATCGCAACGCACATGCAAGAAAAAATACAAGAAAAAATAATATGACTAATGTTTTCAATAGAGCAATGGATTCTTCAGACCCCCTGCTTTCAAGCTTGTTTTTATCCGCTAGAGAAAAATATCGGAAAAGAGAGGAGCTACCAGGAGAAATAATACAATTGCTTACACTTTCAAGTGAGCTTCAAATTTTCAACCAATTGCCAGGGGGATCTGAATACGATTCGGATAATTCTGATTCCGATATATCGGAAGCAGACGTTGTGGAGAACGCTTTAGTTTTAGATACGGAAGACTGTGATTTCGAATGATTTGCTTGGTACATATAACTTTTTATATTATATTCAAGTGAATTTAATAATTCTGTAACTTATCTCTCATTTCAGATGTACAGTCAATGTTATTATAAAAATAATTGTTTCAGTAAAAACATGTGTATAAATATTTGGATACTAAAATTATTTGACCACTTTTGCCTATCATATGCAAATTTTTCATTTTATGAAACCAAATTTTTACTATAGGTCCCAGGGAGGTACTCCTGGGGACTGGCCGATTTCAAATATTTTTGGTCTCGTCGATGCATATTACAAGAATAACATATTTACAAATTTTCGTGAAGATATCGCAATTTTTGGAGCTGAAATGCAAAAATTTTTACTATAGGTTCAAGGAAGGTACCCCTGGAGAATGACCGATTTCATAAATTCTTGGAATTTTTCTTAACTAAGTCATATATAACCTGTATGCGAAATTTCAATGGCCGAGTACCACTCCTTCTAATTTATGCCAAAAAATTTGAATTTCAGACCACAGTGCAGCGTCATGTTGGCGAGCGAAACAAACTGGAGGATTATCCAGAAATACGCAGCAATCTTGCTACGCATCAAAAAGCGGAACCTGGACGCAGGTGCGCAGATATAAATCTCTCAATGAGAAAAATGGAACGCCACCCTAAAGTAATGCAAACGCGGTCCCAGGGTGAGCGACGGTTCCTTAGAGGGAGGGTTTTTAGTGACCTGCAAGTGGTACATACCTCTGCTGTGACGATAGCACCGATGATGTGGAAGGCATTTTCCACCCCCTCACCCGCAAAAAAAAAAAAAATATAGGAAGTTATCACAATAGATTTATGCAAGAAGAAATTTGACTATATTTTTGTGAGTATTACTTTATATGCTGTTTCATAAAAAAAAAAGAAATAAAACCGAAAAATAAAGTTAAGGGAAAGAAAAATATCATTCATTGGGAGCAGAGACTCCTGAAGAGTCTGCCGAAGATTTTTCTGCCAATATTTAATAAAAAAAAAATATTTTGGTACAAAGAGGTCTTAAAACGCCAGCTGAAGATTTATACCAGCAGAGTGAAAAGAATAATTATAAAAAAATATTGTGCAACGAAAATATTCTACAACGCCTTCATACCGGCAAAATAAAACAAAAAATTAATGGTAAAAAATATAAAATAATCATAAATATATATATAGTATATCAAAATATAAAGTTACAAAATTTATATTACTTGGGACAAAGAAGTCATAAGACTTCAGGCGAAGAAAGTACCGGCAATACTAAAAGTAAAAAATACTTTAAAATTGTGAAACAAATAAGTTGTACAACGCCAGCCGAAGGTTTTACCGGCAAAATAAAACAAAAAAAGAATGGTGAAAAGCCAAATAGAAATATAAATATACAAAATTTAAAATACTTGAGACAAGAAAATCGTAAGACGGCAGGCGAAGATAATACGACCATAAAATAAAAAAAATATACTCCAACAAAAGGAGGTACTAATATTTTAAAAATACGTATTCCAATAATGTATAAGAAAAAATTGCCGAAATGTATTCAAGCAATAATACAATAAATGATGTCATTAACGGTAATTATTTAATACGATTTGAAAATTGTAATTTTAGACATCGTAAGCCCCTGACAATGAAATTTTTTCCAAATCCAGTTAAGGTTATTAATATTACAATCACAAATAATTTAAATATAGAAGAAACACATTTTCAAAACATTAAAAATATTCAGGAAATAACAGAACTCAGATATGAAAGCAAAACAAAAAAAATGAGATGATAAATCAAAGCCTGATAACAATTGTCAGGCTTATAATAGTAATTCTAATAATGTGTAAATACAGAAAGAATAAAAGCACACAGGTTAAAATTAACATTGAACAAATTCAAATCCAAGATCAAGCTCAACCTATAGGTCAAATGATGGAAAGGATCAAGCACTATTCCTCTTTGAATCGGGACGCTTCAATTTAGAGGTGGGGGTGTTAATACCACCAGTTCATATTACATGAACATATTCTTTATCTGCCATAAACATTTAACATGACACTTACGACTCATATGGTCCGTATTGAAACATTATATGTACTTTGCTAATACTGTTACATGAACATATTATTTATCTGTCATAAATTTGTAACATGACACTAACGACCCATATGTTCCGTATTGAAACATAATATGTATGTACTTTGCTAATACTGTCCGCTTTAGGTGGTCCCAAAATGTAATTCATAGATTGTAAGATGAATCTTTCCACTTGTAACATATGTCCTATCTCAAATGGATTGTAGATATACTTCCTAGAATGTAAGATTAATATTTGTATCTAGACTTAAGCAAAATATTGTATATAAGAAAACATAATAAAGAAAACGAGGCAGTTGCCCACAGGCGGTTGACCACAGGCAGTTGCCCGTAGTCTCCCACGAGAACTCGACAGAGTTATTAATTTGCACACATAACACTGTGGAACATTTTTGGGATCATTGTCTGGGGGGTGATAAATTCCATGTCAGGGTGATGGTACTAGGTCAGTATAGTAAAACCCTTGACTTGGAATTTCTCAACCCCCAGATAAGCTGTTGTACTGTGTAATTATATACATACATATGTATGTGCGACAACTAGATCTTTTAACATGAGATGGAAGCTTTTAATGACCAAAGCGAATATATATTTATATATATAAATATGTATATAACTTATCAAAACGTATATAAAATGTATATTTAGGTAGTAGTACAAATCGTACTCTATAACACATATTGGCTAGATGAGTTAGCCCTCCCCCCTCAACACAAGTCCTTGGACGATAATACACCACACCAACTCGATCCACACATGAAGACACCACAGACGAATACAACACACAAGACAACATCATACAGTTATGCAGTTATACAGCGTATTCACCACTCAGCAGCCCTTAAAAGGATCAGTAGTAACGAGCAACGGCCCTTTTTTCGATTCCCGTTCGTAGCGATAACATTTCTCCGGGGGTTCGTAGCAAGCGAGTGCTGACAACAACCTGTTTTTTTCGCAAAAAATATATTCAACTGATTTTTTACTAAAACAAAATAAAAGTAGATTCAACAGTTTTCGCTAAAATATATTCAGGTGATTTTTTACTTAAACAAAATAAAAATAGATTCAACAGCTTTTCGCTAAAATACATGTGATTTTTTGCTAAAATACGTGCAAAGTGATTTTTTACTAAAATACATTCAAAGTGGCCCTTTCACAAACTAAGTTAAAAAATTCTTTACAAAATAAATCAAAGTGTTTTTTTACAAAACAAATTCAAGTGGTTTTTACTGAAGTTATCTAAAGTGTTTACCTAAGAGAAAACTGAAGTTTGGAATTGAAACAAATCAAGCAAGTGTCGTGGAAGCGGAAGAAATAAGTAAACATATGGTCCTTCGATCCATAGTGACAGGCACTATGGATTTTTAAAAAAGAAAATTTTGCGGTCAAATAACCACAAGCAAAAAAAAATATTAATATATACATACGTACATATATGTGGGGACAGGGAAACCCTATAATAGCTTAATGCGAACAAGAAATCTGGCCACTACGAGCAGCATCAGCAAAGTGTGCATAACAAAATTACAAAGTCAAGTCGCGTTTGAGAAGCCGAAGACGAGTTACGAAGTTTTTGTGTCTGCAGTATTTTTTAATTATAAACTTTTATAAATTCATTATATTGTACTAGTTTAACAAATTTCTATTTAAACTCAATAAACATTAAATACATTTTTGAACTCATTTTTGTGACTTGTGGGTGGAATCCTACAAAATATGGGGGCTTAACCATAAGACTAAAATGTTGGAAGTGCATGTGAATCATGAATCAATTATGCTAACAATGCAAAAGTATTGAATGAAAGTAGTAGATATTACAATAAATAAAGCAAGCGACGGCTGATACATAAATTGGCATAGTACCACGAAACGACGTTATATTTTGAAATCAGACGCGACAAAACTACAAAAATGTCTAAGCTAAGCGACTTCGTAAATGTTCGCGAAAATCTACGCAAAAGCCGAAAAAAATGTATATTTGCTTTACATAAATATGTAATCGAATGTAAAGGTGATACAAAGAATCGACATCGCTTGCGTGAGTTTGAAGGGTTCATTTTTGATGAGTGCGACGGCGCGTACACGCAAAAACTTGCATACATTAAACAAAATTTAACAGAAGTCGATCTCCCTTCCATTTGCGGTGTGATTTGCTTAAACTATAAATCCGACAATATAGTCGACCACATTTTTCAAAATCTTCGAAAAGAAAATTTACTTGCCGCAGACAAGGACGACGATGATAACGAAAACTACGATAACGAAAAGACGAAGAAGACGACGAAAGCGAAGATGGCGATGAAAACAACGACGACGAAGATGAAAATAAGAGCAATAAAAACAAAGACGAAGGCTTTGAAAGTTGTTCCGAGGTCAACGTGGTCAGCGCACATAGGAGCATTTACCCTCAAAAACCGGACAAAATTGAAAATTACAAACTTCAGCGATGGTACTCAAAATTGATTTTTTTGGTACCTAAATAACCGGTCTACAATGAATCGATTAAATGAATGACCTTCAGGCCGCTATATTGCCACACAAGTAGTCGAAACCTAGACTTCGTTCAGAACGCACATGCTTGTTCGCGAAACTCTCCATTGTTCTCGAGATTGCTAGTGTTTTTTTAATGCGTGAACGGAATTCTTGGAAATATTTTTTATGGATTCAGGACAACGTGGTATGTATTTAATATTAATAATAGAAAAATTAGTTTAGTTAATGTATTATTATGTTTTTTTTTTCGCGAAAACAAGGAATCATTAAAAAACTATTTTTTTTATAAATTTTTAAGAAATTAGTGTTTTTGTTATAGTGTTGGGCGAGGTCGAGCTATGATTTTTTTTCTTGGTAAACTACAGCGTTTCTACTTAACATATCAGCTGAAACATTTTCCCCGTCTTTCCCCCCCCTGTAAAAAAAACGCGTTGAAAAAAGTTGATCAGTTGCAAAAAATGAGTACTGAGTAGTTATTTATTTTTTTTTCAATTGAATACTGAAATCCTGCCAAATTAGTCTAGACGGGTGGAAAGAGGGTATACATTTTTCAAGTAGCACCCAAAATTACTGGAATTGAAAATGTGCAAGAACTACGTTAGGAATTTGTTCTATTATTTCGTTTTTTTCAGGTTCAAAATCAAAAGTTATAGAGATGTCTCGAAAAACATTATATATGCTTTGTAGGGAAAGCGCTGCGAGAAAATGGGAAGATAAAACGTCATATATAGAAAAAAGCTTGAAGAACCGATGAAGTCTCTAGAAGGCGAATTTCAAACTTTAAGTAATGATTTAAAGTATTTCATATGGGATTTAAAAAAGAAATGGGTATTGTCCAGTTATACTGAAGAAAGATTTGTCAAAAAATACGAAGAATGGCTTAACGCTTCCATTTTTGTACACAACTGGACGCCGAATACTAACTCTGGGCGCACAAGCATACAATTCCAAGAGTTGTCTGATCGTAGTAAACGCCGGAAAACTAAAGATCTTTGCGAGCAAATACCTGTCCAGGAGCTTACTTACGCAGCTAGCGTTAGTCAAAGGATTTAAGGTAAGGCTGCTGCGTCTGAACTTATAATAGACGTAACTTCTACACCTACAATAGCCATGAAATACAAAAAAAAATAATAGAAGCTCAGAAGCCAGAAATAAAAAAGCACACCTGCTGAAGCCTTACAAATATTTGTTAAAGGTGATTTTACAAGAAAACAGTGGGAGTTATTACACGAATCAAACAAGGGTATTTTTCCTTGTTATACGCTTATTAGAGAAGCAAAGAAAAGCTGTTATCCAAAACAAGATTCAATACGAGTTACAGAGATGTACTAAAGTTGTGCTCCAAGATTTACTCGATCACACTACTATAAGGCTATGTCTTTATACTGAGGACGTTCTTCAAAACTGCACGGTAGCCGAATTAGAGAATCTTGAACTTATTTCAAAATGGGGTTGCGATGGTTCACATCAAGTTGTATATCAACAAAAATACTCGCTCTTTAGCTCTCCCGACGATCACGACTCCAACATATTTTAGAGTTCATTGGTTCCCTTGAGGTTGCAGTCACATTTAGGTGACACCAAAAAAGTTCTGTGGCAAAATCCTACACCTTCATCTATTCGTTTCTGCCGACCAATTCGAATTCGATTTCTTCATGAAACTATAAATGTCACAAAAGAAGAGATATTATACGTAGAGAATGAGGAAAAACGATTGCTGGTGACCAAAATACCCAATCCAATCCCACGAGATATTTTCGTGCGACATACATTGCTTCCAACAATGGTTGACGCAAAGGTTTGCAATGCGGCTACCGATACCACTTCTACCATGAGTTGTTACATATGTTGGAAAACGTCAAAAAGTTTCAATAACTTTGAAAGTACTATTGAGGAAGACCCCAAGTCATTAAAAATTGGTTTGTCAATTCTCCACGCTAGAATCCGTTTATTTGAAACCATATTACACCTTGCTTATAAACTTCCTTTGAAGAAATGGCAAGTCCCAACCACAGAAGAGAAAAAACTTGTGAAAGAAAATAAGGAAATAATCCAAAAAGCATACAGGGAAAAGACTGGACTATTAATAGACATGCCCAAAGCTGGTTTCGGAAATTCTAATTCGGGTAACACATCTCAAAGATTCTTCAGCGATCCAGTTTAGCTGCTGAAATTACAGGAATAAAAAATGATTTCATAATGACCCTTAAGGGTCATTCTAGAAGCAATGTCATCTGGCAATAAAAATGATGTAATGAAATTTCAAATATTTTGTAAAGATACAGCAAAAATGTACGTGGAGAACGATTCCATCCAATGACGCCCACTCTTCATAAAATACTTGCACATGGCCCAACAATCATAAAATACGCTATCTTACCTATCGGTCAGCTATCAAAAGAAGCAGCGGAGGCTCGAAACAAGCATTATCGTCTATATCGACAAGACTTTGCAAAAAAAATTTCTCGGGTCCAGTGCAACCAAGATATTTTAAACAGGCTTCTTCTCACATCTGATTCATTTTTAAGTTGCCAGCGAAAACGTCAACGAAGCAAAAGCCAACCCTTTTTGAGTGAAACTATAAAGCTCTTCGAGTCGCAGGTCCACGTCGACACTAAACCAGGGTTGCCTGAACATTCTGATGAATCAGAAGAAGCTTTGTAACAACACACACGGGGGAATTCTTATTTTTTATTATAATTTCATTTTATAATTGTATATTAATATATATTCAATATAAAATGTTCGGTTGCACCCGAAATTAGCCCTACTTTACTTGTTTTATTTTAATATATAGCATTATTATATTCAATCATGCATTTTCATTCATAAAATCACTTAAAATAACTTTGTCCGGTTTTTGAGGGTAAATGCTCCTATGTGCAGCGGTAACAATAACGCACAAGAAGGAGTAAGACAAGTGTATGTGCAACAGCCAAGGTTTGCAGTAAACTTTCGTGACATTGAAGACACAATAAGGCCGTATGATGGTAGCGAAAAATTTCCAATACAAAATTGGATAAACGAATTCGAAGAAGTAGCAGCACTCATGCAGTGGGATGATTTTCAAAAGCTCATTTATGCAAAGAAGTCAATGAAAGGTTTAGCAAAAACTTTTATAAATAGTGAGAGGGGTTTAAATACGTGGGGTAGGCTAAAAAAAGCACTGAGTGGAGAATTTGAATCAACAGTCAACAGTGCAGAAGTTCATAAACAATTGACTGATAGGAAAATGAAAGAAAAAGAAAGTGTGCACGAATATTTTCTACAAATGAAGGAACTAGCTTCCTGTGCAAATATCGACGAAAGCTCGCTAATATCTTATGTTATCGACGGAATTCGAGATTTGAGTGTAAATAAAGCAATATTGTACGGTACAGAAAATATAAAACAATTCAAAGAAAAGCTCAAGTGTTATGAAAAAATGCGAAGTAATGTCAAGCAAGAAGTTGAGCAAAGAGGGGTATACAAACAGAAAAAGGTTGTCAATAGTGTTGATGCTGAAAAGAAAGAAGTCAGATGTTTTAATTGCGGGGTAAAAGGGCATTAAAGTGTAAAATGTAAAAACAAAGAAAAAGGTGCTAAATGCTTTAAATGTAATGAATTTGGTTACATTGGGAAAAATTGTCCTAAATCTAAAACTGATAATTTTAAACAAGTAAATACAAGGATTTTGCGTGAAAGTGTGATGCATAAAAAAGTGGAAGTAGGCAAATACAATTTTGAAGCACTTTTTGACACAGGAAGTAAATTTAATATAATTAGAAACAAAGTTTATATGAGCCAATGGGTTCAGTGAAGCATGAAATATCAATTGATAACGAAAAATATAGTCTAAATTGTATGGTGGTTCCTGATAAATATTTGAACGTTGACATATTGCTAGGCGAAGACTTCTGTGCGAAAGCAACAATTACAATAAGTGCTCATGGACTGTCATTTAAAAAAAATTGAAAAAGACGTATGTGAAGACGAAGTGAAACTGTTGAAAATTGATATTTCAAATGATGAATCGTTAAATACGCAATTTGATTGGCAACTACATACAAACCTATTAAGAGCAAGTCTCCAAACATTATAATGAATATATTTTTAAAAGATGAAACTCCAATTTATTCAATGCCGCGTGGATTTCCGTTAGCAGAAAGATATAAAGTAGACGAAATAATCGAACAATGGTTAAAAGACGGAATAATTGAACATTCAAATTCTGAGTTTTGCAGTCCAATTGTGCTAGTAAAAAAAGCCAAGGTTATGCGTTGATTTCAGAAAAATAAACAAAGTTATAGTGAAAGATCGGTTTCCATTACCACTGATCGAAGATCAGCTTGATCGGTTACAAAATGCGAAAATTTTCAGTATGATCGACCTTAAAAATGGTTTCTTTCACGTGCCAATTGCAGAGGCTAGTAAAAAGTATACCTCTTTCATTACATATGTACATATAATGGACAGTATCAATTTTGCAAAGTTCCGTTTGGATTATCCAATTCGCCGAGTATTTTTCAAAAATACATTAATGCCATATTTCGAGAAGTAACGCATAGAGGCATTGCATTGCCTTATATAGACGATATAATAGTGCCTGGTGGTGATGAGGAAGAAGTTCTAAATAATTTAATTGAGGTAATTAATATATGCAAAGACTATGGACTTGAAAATAATTTGGAAAAGTGTAATTTCCTTAAACAAAAACTCGAGTTTCTTGGCTATATAATTGAAAATCAAAAGATTTGACCATCGCCGAACAAAGTTGACGCTTTAAAAAATACAAGATGCCAAGGACTATCAAGCAAGTGCAGAGTTTTTTGGGCCTTGCTGGTTATTTCAGGAAATTTATTCCTAACTTTTCATTAGTTGCAAAGCCTTTAAGTGACCTTGTAAAGCAAAATAGAAAATTTGAAATAGGCAAAGAACAGGTTGTTGCATTTGAAACTTAAAAAAAATTACTTGGCCAAAATCCAGTTTTAAGTATTTTCAATCGGAACTTCGAAACGGAAGTACACACCGATGCTTCCATTGACGGTTACGGGGCAGTGTTGCTGCAAAAGTCACCCGATGATGGTCACCTACATCCTGTATACTACATGAGCAGGAAAACTACCGATGCCGAAAGAAAGTATAACAGCTACGAACTGGAGATATTAGCGGTGAAAAATTCCGAGTATATCTGTTAGGACTATACTTTAAGTTAGTTACTGATTGTAACGCCTTTACTAAAACGTTAGATAAAAAAGACCTTTGTACAAGGGTGGCGCGATGGATTCTGTTTTTACAAGACTACGACTATGCAATAGAACATCGCCCTGGCTCAATGATGAAACATGTTGACGCTCTCAGCCGGTATGCAGTATTAACTATAATCGACAATGGGTTTTTAATGCTTTACGACGTGCACAAGAACAAGACTGCCAAGTTAAAGCAACTATAGATATTGTAAACGAGAAGATTACCCACGATAATTATTTCATGAAAGGCAAAATTCTCTTTAAGCTGGTTAAGGATGATGACTTAATAGTATTACCAAAAAGCATGTATAAAGAGGTTATTCGACGTGCGCACGAAAAAGGTCATTTTGCCGTGCGAAAAACCAAAGAACTTATTAATGCAGAATACTTTATTCCAAAAGTCCACGAAAAAATAAAAACGTATATTGAGTGTTGTATACCTTGCATCATATCAAATCGAAAACCAGGAAAGCAGGAAGGTGAACTGCATCATCCGCAAAAAGGCGACGCTCCACTCCAGACATATCATGTAGATTTCTTGGGTCCTCTCGAATCAACGAGTAAGCAATATAAACATATATTCGCTGTTATTGACGCATTCACGAAATTTGTCTGGTTGTATCCTACGAAGACGACATCGGCCCAAGAAGTCATATCCCGATTACGAGTTCAAAGTACGACGTTTGGTAACCCACAACAAATAATTTGCGACCGTGGTTCAGCGTTCACATCAGCTGAATTCCAAAATTATTGTAAAGACGAAAACATAAATCATATAAAAATAACAACCAGACTTCCACGCGCAAATGGCCAGGTTGAGCGACTCAATACTGTTATTATTCAAGTGCTAACGAAGTTAAGTCTCGAAGATTGTACTAAGTGGTATAAAAACGTCGATAAGGTCCAACAAATGATTAACTCTACATATTCAAGAAGCATCAATACAACTACTGACAGGAATAAAGATGCGTACTAAAGAAGATCTGCATATTAAATCTCTAATCGACGAAGAAATACAAAAGCAGTTCAAATGTGAGAGCGCTGAAAATCGGCGTTGTGCCAAAACACAGTTGCTAAAGGTGCAAGAAGAAAATCGAAAAACGTATAACTTGCGACGAAAGCAAGCAAAAAAGTACCACATAGGCGATGCGGTTACGATAAAGCGAATGCAGTTGGGCGGAGGCCTAAAGCTGAAGCCAAAATATCTAGGTCCTTATCAAATCTTTAAGGTCAAAGCCAACAATACCTATGACGTTAAGAAAACAGGTCTCTTAACAACAACATGTGCAGAGTTTATGAAACCTTGGTCAAACTTTGAAGATAACAGCGCATTCGAGGGCGAAAGCGAAGCAGAAAGGCCGAGTTGTGGGGACAGGGAAACCCTATAATAGCTTAATGCGAACAAGAAATCTGGCAACTACGAGCAGCATCAGCAAAGTGTGCATAACAAAATTACAAAGTCAAGTCGCGTTTGAGAAGCCGAAGCCGAGTTACGAAATTTTTCTGTCTGCAGTATTTTTTAATTATAAACTTTTATAAATTCATTTTAAAACCATCACTTTTTTCAAATCATCCATTTCATTATCTTGTATTCGTTTAACAAATTTATAATTAAACTCAATGAACAATAAATACATTTTTGAACTTTTTGTGACTTGTGGGTGGAATCCTACATATATGTGGTACCTAAAAACGTGCTGAGAAGTGGTGAAATAAAAATATACATATGTATGTATGTGCACATATACAAAATCAATAAAATAAATCAGTGCTTAATATAATCACAAACAAAAAAAGGTGAAATTTAACAAAACAGAAGTAATACAAATAAAAAGGAAAACGGTGTAAAACAGTAGCAACTATAAAAAAAGAGAACGGGCGCGAAATAAATACAAAGCTAAATAATATGTATATAGCGAGCGCGAATGCATATGTAACTAAAAAGAGCGGGCGCGAACTAACCAAAAAACAAAATAACAACAACCACACCAAATCAGCACCACCACAGCAAGGATTGAGAAGAAGAGCCGAAGCAAAAGTTGCGGACTAGCATTAGCAACATTGTCCCCAAAAGCCCTCTGGAGGAAAATAAAGTGAGTCGTATCGGTTCCTTTCAATTATTCTTTTTCTATTTATACATGTACATACGAGTATATTTAATAGGTAAATGTTCAGCAGAGCGGCTTTTCCGAAAACGTGCACCAATTTTCACGGGAAATGTCTTAAAATACTCGAGCGCTCGAAAAATAATATCCCTGGTCGGTCCAAAACCCCGGTGTTCAAAATTCTTCTGTATCCAAATTCTTCCTCTTTCTGCAATAATATCCCTGGTCGGTCCAAAACCCCGGTGTTCAAAATTCTTCTGTATCCAAATTCTTCTTCTTTCTGCAATAATAATGAATTATAAATTTTCCTATAATGTATTTCTCATTTTTGCCAATTCTCGATCAGACTCGTATATTGAGAATATCGATATTTTAATTTATTTTTATTTTTCCAATTATTATTATTTTTCTATTATGTATTTCTCATCTTTACCAATTTTCTTTCAGACTCGAATATTGAGAATATCGATATTTCTTTTTATTTTTCCAATTAATAATATTTTTCTTTTATATATCTCTCATTTTTATCAATTATTGTTTAGTCTAGAATATCGAGAGTATCGATATTTCGAACCCGATCACTGTTTGCATCACTAGTTCTCAATTGAATTTCGAAAAGTGATGCCATTTATTGCAAAAACACATAAAATTAGATAACGCGCCATACATTTTCGTGAATCGGAATTAAAAACGAATTTTTTAAGACATTTCCCGTGAAAATTGGTGCACGTTTTCGGAAAAGCCGCTCTGCTGAACGTTTACCATTTAATAAATTCATTTTTGCTGTTTTTATAAAAAAAACCGTTAAGAAATAAAATCTGTTGCCAAACTGATTTTAGTATTCGGTTTATTTCCCGGTAAAAACCGAAATACCGCTAGAAACAAAACAGTTTGGCTATACATGTAATTAATTATGGATTGCCAATAAATGCTTAACGTTTTGTTGAAAAACACAAGAAATAAATATCTACAAAACCAAAAAAATTTCTTAAGCATTTTCTTGCGCTCTAATTTTCAGCAATACCCTCTTGTACTTAATCAAGTATAAGCAGGATAGCTCAAAATAAGCATATGGTAAAATATAAGCGGACAAAATAAAGAAAATATTAAAGCATACTATTTAATTGGGTGCCCAGCTAAGTGAGAATCACACCACTGTATTTAAGTTTTAAGAGTCACTAATACTCGCGATTAATATTTCTAATTAAAAGGCATTTTTCAGCGGATAGGAAATAAATATTAGCCCTCGGCTATTCCACCAACAGTAAGCCGAATTAAATGTATCGGCTTATACATAATATAAGGCAAAATAGGCAAGGATGGGCAACGGGAAAGCAGACTCACTTTGTTACACACCCCCGTGCTGAAAATTTTGATTCGTCTGCAGACCTAAGCGCATAAGTTATACCCTTTTGCGAGGCAGAGCTCAAACGCTTCTCCGTAACTTTGGATAAGCCGTGATCCTGAACTATTTCGACATCGCTTCGTTCTACTACAATCCCGCATTTGTTTCCCATTTAGTATAAGTTTCCATTTGTTGTAACCGGAATTTGACAAGTAGTAGTGCGCCACCGCTCTAGGATTTGTTCGGAATTTTTTGTTTTTCCATTATTGGCGAAAGCTATCCTGCGCTGCCGAAAAGTAGTATGTCCTTTTAATATAGGGACTGTCAGAGGTAACTCTAACTTTGTTGTTTAAACCAATTTGTGGAAAAAAAATTTGTGGCTCTATTTAATTGAGCAGTTGTGGCTTTAGAGAAGTGCTCACAATACTGATCTTTTGTAGATTTGTTTGTTATTGGAAGTTTTCTTGACTTTTGCAGTTTCCTTATCTGTGAATTAAGATATTTGTCCTCAATTTGAGATAGTATAATGGGAACTGGTTCTGCAGCCAGTCCACTTTGTACTTCGCTGTGCAGCGTTTCAACTTTTTGTGCCTTTGAGAAACATGGCGTACACTCTGGGTCTGGCAGTGAACGAGGGCAAGACGAAATGTCTCCTCGTTTTATTGAGTGGATTATTTATTATTTGACTTTTCTGTATGATCGGCAATTGTTTGCATTTAATTTATTCTCGGCTTATGAAGGATAGTAACTCTACGCTTGGGTACTCCTTAGCCCTGGAGTTAGGACTGTGACTGGATCTTGCGAGGAAATGGCCGTGAATAGAGAACGGCTTCGATTCGTGGAGTAGATAATTTTTTATACATAATTTTAAGCTTTGTGTAGCTGTTTTCCATAACTCACCCATATAAGGAGCGCTTGGATAGATGCGATAAGAGCGACCCCTGCTTTTTGTAAGGGTAGGTGCGTCATTTAATCGCATTGGGAGTATGGTGATCCCTAAACTTACTTTTGAAATTTTATTTATTTTTAAATGTATGAAAAGTGTCTGATTTTTCGATGTTTTTTTGATTGTGTTATATTTTATGTTTTAGTGCGTATGCACTAATTTGGCGTTTAGTAGCCCGCCACCGCTCTAGGGTTTGTTCAGAATAGTTTTTTTTTTCATTATTGGCGAAAGCCATCCTGCGGGGCCGAAAAGCAATATGTGCTTTTAATAATCTGGACTGTTAGGGGTAACTCTGGCTTTGTTTTTCATACCTATTTGTGGAGTAATGGAAAATTGTGGCTCTAGTTGTAGTCGTACGACATTCCGGCCATTAATTGAGTGAGTAGTTATGGGGCGAAGTTTCCTTAACTTTTGACATTTCCTTAATTGTAAATTAAGGTATCTGTTTTAATTACATTTAACTTGAGTTGGTATTGTTGTGACCAGTTCTGCAACTAGTCCACTTTGTGTTTCGCTGTAGTGTTTGAACTTTTTGTGCCTTTGAGCAATATGGTGTCTCTTGGCAATTTTTAGAACTATAGGTTTCGTGATTTGCTTTTGCAATTGAAGCCATGGTTCTTTTTGTATAGTATTTGCGCTTCTTTGAGGTGAGATGGGATAAGTGCTGTAATGAAGCATTGTATGATGTCTTTTATGACAATATACGCATTTAAATTTGCCTTTGCAGTTTGTATATGTATGCGCATGTGCAAAGTCTTTTTGACCTGTCAAAATTATTTCGTTCGTTAACTCTTAAAACTTAGTATTCAGCTCTCAAGAAATGTAAAAACTTCATATAAAAAACGCTTAAGAAACGGACAAGAAACTTTCCTGCGATAAATTTACTTGTGCTAGTATGCAGCTCTAAAGTAATCTAGTACTAATTTTTAATACTTTATTTCAATAAAATGCGAATATGGCAATCCTGGTTTTGCGAAGAAACATCAAATCAACAAATATGTCTTGAAGGAAATTCAAAGTAATCGTTAAATTCATCCTAAATAGTTAAAATCATTATTATGAAGTATATGTCATTTTGAAATGTTGTATAAAACTTTCCAATTATCAACAACATTCCTCAAATCGCAAGGAAAATACTTATGTTACAACACACATATATACATGCATACATATTACGCACAAAGTTTATTTTCTTTGTTTATTCTCCCTTGCTCTTCTAAAGTGGATCATTCACAATAAGTTTTTGTTTAAATTGTTTTTGTTACTAACTTGATGTCTATTGAAGCTTCCATTTTGGTCGTGTTTGTTCTTAGTTTTGATTATTTTTTCTTCTTACCTTTCTGCAATTTCATATTGGGTGGTGAGAAAATCTATAATTTTTTCACGTTGGGCAATTTTTTCGTGATGAGAGCGATTGCTCCCATAGAAGTAACCAGAGAACTTAAAAGTATAGAGAAAGTGCATGTTCGACAGCGAACATTCGTTGGATTTGTAGTAGGGAATTCACCTCACAAGCACAGAATTCGCGCTGTAAAATGTTAACGTTTTTAACAGTTCTCCACATATTCAACAAAGAATATGAAGAGAAAGAAATATATGAATTTTCGGCATATGATGACATGGCATATGTGACAAAGCAGAAAATATGAAGAGAGATAAATATATTAACATGCCCATGACGATTTTCGTTTTGTTTGTTTATATTTTGTTTCATTTCTGACAGCGAAAAATGTGCGCAAAGCACAAATCTCACACAGAGAACATAAAGACATTGTTTTTATGTTCTCTATCTCACCCAGAGAAACAGCAGAAATGCCTTACTTTCTTTGGTCTCACATATCCAAGAATATGAAGAGACATAAATACATATATGTATGTATGCATGCCCATTATGATATAATATGAATATGAAGTGACATATGTAAATATATGCATGCATGATACTCAGAAACAGAATATTGAACAAAAATATTTTCTTTGATATTCCATAGGAAATATGTATGTATGTTCGATTTTGTATGGAAATAAGTATTTAGAACTTTTATTATTTTTCAAATTATTTTATGTTAATTTGATCTTATTTTACAATAAGTCATTTTAAGTAAATAAAAGATTTACCCAAAAATTATGATGATACATATATTCATGATTCATGTCAACGAAATGAATCATGAATATATGTATCATCATTCATACGCAATGTGCGCATATCATATCGTTTTGCCGTCGGCATTTCAATTTCTCATGCCTCAATTTTTGCTTTAAACCAAGAAATCGCTTGTATGTATGTGCAATACAGTAGAGCTCCAATTATCCGAATTAATGTGGACCGGGACCCATTCGGATAATCAAATATTCGGATAATCGGATTTTTTTTTTAAATTGCCATTGGAGAGAATAAAAGCTACGTTTTGATATTGCACTATTTTTTTTATTGAATTAAATGAAAGAAACATGAAATTTTCACATGTTTTAAATATAAATAAAATGTACTTATGTATGTACAAGTTTAGAAATAAAAATCATTGTTTTTTAAACATCTCCGTCAATGTAAGCTGTTTTGCGGTCTTAAACCGTTTTCGGGCAGTCAGCACAACGGCAAATTAAGACAAGTCAAGTCAAGACTTGACGCGCAAACACTGGCTTCGCGGGGGGAAGAATAATAGTGCACTTAGACTTTTTTTGGACAATTTTTTGTGATTCGGATAATCGGCGATTCGGATAGTCGGAGTTCGGATAATTGGAGTTCTACTGTATATGCCTTTGCGTTTTGCCGTCGGCATTTCCATATTGACATGCAAAAGAAATTATGTACATATTTCATTGGCCCAATTTTGTATATTAAGACAAGTGTCAATAATTGCGCCAAATACAAATAAGTATTTACATATTAAGTAAAAATCTTCTTCTTACATGTTCTTTGTATATATTATATGTAGATAAGTATTCCTTCTTTCTCCTACTAATATATTAGGCAAATTGACCAGTGTCGATAATTGCGCCAAAATAAAATATATTATATAATCATATGTAAATATGTTTTAAACTTTACATAAAATTGAAGTGTCAATTTTCATAAAGTTGGTGATTTTGCGCGGGTACGACGTGTTTTTGTCCGGTTAAGTGTTAGTCCGGTTAAGTGTTAAGTCGTGAATTTTAATAATAAATTAATTTTAAAATGCCGAAAGTGCGAAAGTGTCGTGTGCGCGGTTGCGAAAGTACCAGCGGCGGGGTACTTCGCTTATTCCGCTTCCCAAATGAACGGGAGCTGGCTGAAAAGTGGAAGGAGAACCTAAAAATTTCTCCCACTGACCACTTTCCAGCCACCAACTCGTTCATTTGTGAGAAGCATTTCGTTAAAGAGGCAGTTGGCCCAAAAATTTTAAAAAGGAATGCTGTCCCAACGTTGGATATTGGTAAGTGCAATACTTTTGTTTATGTATGTGCAATATTTCTTGTACGCAAATACCAGTGTGTGTGTGTGTGTTGTGATCTTTTGGTTGCGGGTTGGCATACAAGTTAATTATAAAATCAAACCGTTTGATTTGTAAAATATTTAATTAAATTATCTAATTAACTAATTATAATTACGGCACACCACATGGGGTTGTTTTTAATGTATAATACAATTGTGCACTTGTAATCAATTGCTCATATATGTTTTTATTCTGCATATACATACATGCATATATTTTGATGTGTTTAATTATGTATATTTTGTACTGTCTCAGCATTGGCGAAGTTAAGCCTGTTCAATATATTTGAACAATATATATAACAAGGGGGTATGTGCTACGACCTTTTGGTACAAATAACAGTGCGTGTGTGTGTTTCTTAGTATATGTGTATATATTTAAATTTTATTATTTATATATTTAAATTTTATAATACATACTATTTTTTATTCATATTTTGCAATTTATAGATGAGGCTCCTACCCAATTATTCGAACCGGCACCTCCGCTAAAAAGTTGCTGCGTTAGCAACTGTGCCGGTGGAGAAAAACTATTCAAATTTCCCATATTTAATTTTTCTAAACAAATACATACAATGCAAAGTATATTATTTGAATAACTAAAACACATTTCCCTCTTTTTCTCTCATTTCAGCTTCTTCAAAAACTAATAATGTTCTTTTTTTCTCTTTCAGGGTAGAATTGAGTTGTAAATAGTTTGTAGGAGTAGTTTTAATATTAGTTATTGTTAGTTTGTAGTTAGTTTTAGTAGTAGTTACATAGTACACGAGTCAAGCTTTGAAAAAAGCTGGTGAAAAATACCTAATCTTTATTGATTAGGTTGTGTGAGAATTTGTGGTTGAAGGTAGACAAATTCTGAAAATCGTGTTGTACTAAAATTATATTTTCCTAATAATGTATATATGTATTTTTCTAATAAAATGAATTTTCTTTTTATTTTTCTTTGCAGTATTCCAATAAATTAAAATAAATTTAAGTAAATTTACATGTATTTTCATTTATATATAAATATCAATAAATTTTTTAAAAATTATTTGCCCTAGTTGTCTATTTTATTTTCTCACACATTTCAGCCGATTTTTGTATAGAAATTTGACCGGCGTAGAAGCAAAATGCGAAACAAACATACATATATTGTGTCGTTTGCACATTTGTCTGTATGTTTGCGAAAGCAAATGCTCTACAAAAGCATATTTCTATACTTAAACAAAATTACTTGAACCATAGTATGTTTCTTACATGCATAACCAAACCATGCTTAAGCCAGAGCAATTTAAGTGTCAATTGTGGTGTTGGTGGTAAGCGCTTGAAAAGTGAAGATGTAACTCAGGTTCGAATTTCGACAGAATTTATTTTTAATTTTTTGCTTTTTAACATCGTATACTATATTAATAAATATTTTTCTTGCTAATAGAAATTAAATTTATCACAGCAATATACATATACATAATATGTAATATAGCAATATTATGTATATGTATGTACATATATTGCTGTGATAAATTTAATTTCTATTAGTAAAAAAATTATTAATTAGTATAGTATACGATATACGATGCTCATATAAATGTATGTATACGCATGTGCGCGTTCAAAAATTGAAATCATATTTTCATCACTTATCAATATACTTATGTTATATTTTTATCAGAAAGCTGAGATTTTTTTTTTACATTTAATTGGATAACTTAAAAATTTTTTTTCACTCAATTTTGAGGTCGTTAAAAAATAAAAGAAAAAGCCATTTTTTTGTTTGATCTCAATTTGAAGTGCGCGCCAAAAAACAATGGAGCAACTTTGACCACTAAAAAGTTAACAGATATTCTTCTATTGGTCTATATTATGATATTCTAAAGTTTGGTCAAAATCGGAGAACCACGGGTACAAAACCATGTCGCCAATTGATGAAATGGCCCATATACATACATACATGTTTACGCACGTTTGTAGGCAAAGCTGTCACAGCCCGTGACGACGTAGATGCCAAAAAAAAATGCTTAAACAAACTAGACAAATGTGAGAAATTCTATTGCTACGAGTATTGAAATGTTAACGAAATAATGCAAATATGCATATTGCATTAAGGTCATTAACTTTTTTGAAGAAATGAAATGAAGTGTGTGTATGAGCACATTTAAGTTCATTTTATAATAGTCGAAATTATTGCAATTTTTGAAAAAATAATTTATTTAAAATTACTTTTTATTTAATTTTATAATATACCATTTTTCGAAAAACAATGGTTCATATAATACAATATAAGCATGCAAGTTAATGACAGCCTCCACACAGCCACTTGACCATAACTGTAAACAATATTGAATCTTTACACTTTGTAGTTGTGCGGCCTCATAAATTAAAATAAAATTCGATATACTTTTTCCGTTCACATTAGAATAAACCATTCTTATCTAAACAATACAGGGTAGGCCATTTAAAGTTGACCCATTTGTTTCTAAAAAAAAGAACAAAAAAAAACAATGTTTTTTGTTCATTTCAAAAATAATTTATTTTGGTCCAAGGGGATTTGTTTCAGCTAATATTTAAAAATTAGGTCGCGTAAATGGGCACCTTTAGCTTTGACAGCTAAATGCACTCTATTTTCGACATTTTCCATGACTTTGGCCAATGTTTCGGATGATATGGCGACTGTTTCACGTCGAAAGTTGGCTTTCAGTTGAGCTAAGGTCTTTGGCTTATTAGCGTATACCTTGGATTTCAAATAACCCCACAAATAAAAGTCTGGTGGCGTCAAATCTGGTGATCTCGGTGGCCAGTCAACATCACCATTTTTCGATATCAATCGCCCGGGGAAAAATGGTCGCAATAAATTGATTGTTGGTCGAGCTGTATGGCATGTAGCCCCGTCCTGTTGAAACCAGAAGTTAGCCATGTCATTTTCGCGAATAATGGGTATCACAAAATCCGTTATCATGGCTTGATAACGCTCACCACTGACTGTTGTCGTGGCTCCATCATCGTCTTCGAAAAAATACGGTCCGATGATCATATCCGCGCAAACACCGCACCAAACTGTTACTTTTTGGTCGTAAAGAGGCTGTTCTTCAATTAATTGAGGATTTTCGGTGGCATAAAATCGGCAATTTTGCTTGTTTACGCCTCCATTCAACGAGAAATGTGCCTCGTCTGACATGATGAGTTTTCGCTAAAAGTTAAGTTCGTTTTCAGCCATTTTGATGGCCCATTTGCCAAAATTAAGGCGTCGCGGATAATCAGCTGGGTTTAGTTTTTGTGCCATTTGAATTTTATATGGAAACATCTTCAAATCTTTATGAATTATGCGTCGGAGAGTGGTGCGAGAGATGTCTAATTCCTGAGAGCGGCGATAACTCGATGTCGATGGAGTCTCCTCAATACTGGCTCGTACAGCTTCGATATTTTCATCAGAACGTCTTGTACGTTGTCTGGATGCATGACTGGCATTACTGAGATTACCGGTGTTCACAAATTTTGCGTATAAAGACTTAATTGTGTTCTTAACTGGAGCACTTTTCACTTTATTTTTTTTGCGAAACGCACGTTGAGTTAACACAATTGAAAAGTTATTTTGAATATAAAGCTGAACAATTTCAGCGCGTTCTTTTGGAGTGTACTGTTCCATGGTATAAATTGTCTTCGAATGACGCTTCTAACGCGGTATGACATTAGCCGATTTGTCAGCGCTGTTAAAAGTTACAGCGTTGCCAGATGGGTCAACTTTAAATGGCCTACCCTGTATTTGTAGCCCTCACAAGAAGGCATACTAAAACCAAAAGAGAACACTTAACGTTCTGCCTAGAAATGCTGAATATGAAATTAATGTAAATTGACACTTTCTTTGTTTTAAACTCAACTTCATTATGTAATAACTTTAAGTAAATAATAAGTAAATGTATAAATATTAGTAACTTGTAAGTAAAAGATAGATTTTGTCTCCGGCAATCCAGTCGACACGACGAGTTTCATTTTCTCTGCGCGTTGGCAGATAGGAAAAATATATTTTTTTACAAATTCCCGCGATACGGGAATTAATTGGCGTCCAACGTGGGGCCACGAAAAACAAAATATCCTCGGAAAAGGGTACGTGATCGTGGATCCTTATAAAAGAAAAATAATAAAAATATAAAATCCTCGTGCGAAAGGTAATATGCAAAAACGCATAATAATAATATCTCAATAAAAGTGAGAAAAATTAAAAGTTAAAAGTTAAAACCAAAACATGCTATGCCGCGTAAACTAACAAAAAATAATAATACGAAATCTAATATATAACACGTGTCGTGTTGCAAAAAAAAAAAATGTGTAATTAAACATTAATAAAACATATTATCCAAAACACACTAAAAACTAAAACAATTTAAAGTAAATAAAGCTATCAAACAAACAAATACATATCAACAACATTTGTGACTACAGCAACGTGAGAAATGCCGGAAAACTTATAGAGAACAGTGAGAGTAAAGACGAAACAACAAGAAGACAACAGAGGACAACATTGGAGAAACCAGTAAGATTAATTAATCATTATTGTTAAGAAAAATAAATACTATAAAATTATAAATTATACATATGTATATATTTATGGGGAACACCCAAATTAAACCTAAGTGTATTAGATTATACTATTGTAAAAATTGCGGTGGGGATCACGAAGAGAAAAAGTGCCCCAGAAAAAATAAAACATAATTTCTGGTTTGTGCAACCAATAATAAAATAAAATAAAGCTGCGATTCACCACCTTCGGGGGGACCCTCCAGCTTAAAATAAATAAAAAAAACTCTGCGATTAACTGCGATAAAATAAAAATATAAATTAAGGCTCGAACAGCCACATAACAAAACAAAAATACCCCCATAACTTAGCTCAATTCTGCGAATCCTACATAAAAGGACCCTCCAGAATAGAAGAGCATCTTTTCCTAGAAGAGATTATACAAGTATAAAATAATAATAAAATTCTTTCTCTAAACTAAAAAAAAAATATTAATAATTAATCATGGTTAATGAGGCAGGATTAACGGTAGATTTAATTACGCGCCTAATTGCGGAAAGCAATATTTCAATAAGGCAAGAAATTGACAGATTAAAAACTCAAGTTGAAATTGAAACACACAGAGTAACAGATTTTTAGACGGAAATAATAAATGACAACATTCAGTGTCATGAGTCACTAGATGTTATAAAATCCTTACCAGAATTTTTAGGAAGTATAAACGCTAATGTTAGCTGGCGCGAAGCCGCACATAACGTTATGAGCCTATATGTAAGAGGTAGCCGAAAGTACTTCGCAGCCCTTACGATTTTGAGTAACAAAATTACACATTAAGCAAATTACACATTAACCAACCATGGTACTGTATTAAATTTAGACACGATAATTGCGCGTCTCGATTTTGCATATTCGGACAAACGTCCAATACATATCATAGAACAAGAAATGAGTGTTCTACGACAAGGCTCAATAACGGTCATTGAATATTATAATTTAGTTAACAAAAAACTAACGTTGATGATTAATAAAACCATTATGACTTATGGAGGGGCCGCACCAATAACAAAAGAATTGAATAAAAAGAATAGAGACCAGGCTCTTAGAATATTTATAACTGGACTTAACGCTCCATTAAGAGATATTATATTTTCCCTCTGTCCGGAAGATTTGCCCGACGCATTGGCCAAAGCTCAGGAATTAGAGTCCAATAATCAGAGAGCTCGATTTGTACAAAATTTTGCAAATGAAAGGACAAGAGTAAAACAGTTTTATCCAAGTAATAATTTACGATTTCATCAGAGGAGCAACATTCCAAAACCAGAACCAATGGATATAGATCCATCTATGTCTAGATCATACCGAAGGGAAAATTACCCAAAGCCCCAACTAAACAACAGCCATAAATACCAAAATTTTCGAAAACCATTGGCCAGTACAAGCCATCAAACCAATATGGACCAACCAAATAGGTATATTTCAAATAAAAACATACAAGGAATAAAACGACCAAGGGAAAGCAATTATAGCTTTCGCCCACAGGAGAAAACCCAGAAGATAAACAACATGAATGAAAGTCATTTTTTAGGCCAAGAGGGGATGAACTCCCCTATCTAAAGCTCCACGACTCAAAAATAAAGAAAAGATTAAAAGCTCTAGTCGATACAGGAGCAACCTCTTGCTACATTCAGCCTGGGGTTTATAATAACAAAAACGAACTAGCCATTTATAAACGGATAATAACCGTGAACGGCTATTCCATAATAAAGCATTACCATATAATAACCATACTTGGGGTCAAAGAAATTTTCTACGAAATAGAAGGTTTAGAATCGGATCTCCTTTTGGGATAAAATTTCCTTAAAAAAATTGAGGCACTTATCGACGTGCCCAAGAGGAAAATAAATTATATGAAAAGAAATAATAATAAAAATGAAGCAAACAGTATGAACATTTATTTTGAAAATAAAAATGGAGAAACTCAAAAATCAAGGAACATAAAGATTCCGTTAAACCAGCCGAAGCAAATACCGGCAAATTAAATAAAAAATTTATTGTGGAACGAAAAAGTTCTACAACGCCAGCCGATGATAATACCGGCAAATTAAATAAAAAATTTATTGTGTAACAGAAAAGTTCTACAATGCTAGCCGATGAACTTACCGGCAACATGAACGATAACTATTCAATATTGGGTGAAAGCGGCTCAGAAATGAATGGTGATAATGATCTAAAGTTTTGAGCCTGTTTTTCAGTTGAAAAAAAAAGGTTGCCTCATAATGACACACCCTAATATTCAACCAAAGTTAGTGACAGCGTTTCACTGCACTGTTGAAGACTTGCACGAAATCCAAGAAGCTCTGAAACAAACTTTTCAAAACAAATTTGTATTTACCAAACTTTTTCCAATGGATATTATTAATAGAGAAGATCAGTCCGAATTAATGGAACAAACCCATAATAGAGCTCATCGAAGCTATAATGAAAATCTTAAACAAATAGAGAAATTGTATTATTGGCCCGAAATGAGGAAAAGAAGGAAAGAATACATTCGAAATTGTATAATATGCAATAAAAATAAATATGATCGCCATCCTAAGAAAATACCAATAGGTAAAGCCCCAATTCCAGAGAAAGAAGGAGAGCAGCTCCATTTAGACATTTTTTACGCACAGAAACTAAAATTTATCACATGTGTAGACGCTTATTCAAAATTTTTAATATTAAAACATATAGAAGACAAGTCAAATATCGAAGAAAAGGTTTTAGAATTACTTCAAACTTTCACAGATGTAAAACAAATTACTTAATAATGAACCAAGCTTTACCACACCAACATTTAAATCCTTAATGCAAAGGTTAAATATTGAAATTTACTTTTGTGATCCACGTCATAGCACAACTAATGGACAAGTTGAAAGAGTTCATTCAACGATAATCGACATAGCCAGAGGTATAAAAGAAGAATACAATATTGTCAGTAATTTAGAAACAGTACTTAGAGCAGCAATACAACAAAACAATTCATTTAGTAACGAATTTTAAACCAAATGAAGTACTTTATAATAGGGTAAACCATGAAAACTTACCAACCACTTTAAAGCAAGCACAGGAGAAAAAGCTAATGTTTCATAATAAACATAGAACAGTAAGCAATGTCATCCTGGACAAATTATTTATGAAAAAAATAATAGGAAAAAGAAATAAATTAAAACCTAGGTATAAGAAACAACAAGTTAAAGAAAACTTGGGGAATAACATAATAATAAACAATAGAAATAGAATTATACATAAAGATAAAATAAAATCATGATTGATTATAGGTTTTCAAAATGATCCTTTCAATTTTCGCATTACCAATTGGCTTGACAATAGCTGATATCATATAGCTGGAACTCCAGATCATGACGATTTCATAAAAATAAATGATAGATTAAATGATCTAACAATAAATAACAATAAACAATTTTCTACAAATTCAGAAATTTTTAAAGTAATAACAGAAGTAACTGATACAATAAATAATATAAAAAAAGATAACACAGCCAGAAAAATCAAAAGAAAAAGAAATCAATACATTATACATGAACTATAAAATATAATAAATACAATAACCTTTAGGAAAATAGGAATTTTAAATCCAACAATTTTACATTTTGATGAATTAAAAAACATAACCTATTACCAACATGCTACAATGACCATTACAGACTTAATGGACATTTCAAAATTTAAAATAGCACAAAAAAGAAATATAATTATACTTTATATCAAATACCCTAAAATAGAATCAACATGTAAATACTATGATGTGAGAGCCATAGCTTACCATCTAGCTTATAATTGCTCAGAACATAAAATATTGTAATAATAATTTTTTTAATATACAAAATTGTAAAACTGAAATTACAAAAACATATTGCAAATTAAATAAAAAACGTACATGTTTGTCAGAAATATTAAATAAAAAACAAAGAAAATGTAAAAAACTAAAAGAGAAAAATTTGAAAATAGAAGAAATAAAACCAGGAGCAATATTAATTTCAGGAAAAAATATTGTAGACAATCAAACACTAATTGGAACGTATTTAATAAAATTTGAAAATAATACAGTAATTAATAATCAAACTTATGAAAATATAGAAACGAAAATCTGGAATTATCTTAAAAATAACCATATCAATAATTTTGAAATTTTAGAATATATTGAAACAACTAATAAACTGTTAAAATTAGATAATATAAACATTTTAGCAGAACGGAATAAGCATATCACAGTCCATTCATATTTTTGGTACATAATTTTAATCTTGGGAATACTTTTCATACTTTACATAATATTAAAATTCAAAAAATCTCGCGAAATTTCCAAACCAATAGAAAATGTGCAATTGCAAGAAGTCACATATAATGCTCTTTTAGATCAAATACATAAATTAACTCAAAATAATAGTGAATCGGGGACGATTCATCTTAGGAAGGGGGGAGTTAATGACAGCCTCCACACAGCCACTTGACCATAACTGTAAACAATATTGAATCTTTACACTTTGTAGTTGTGCGGCCTCATGAATTAAAATAAAATTCGATATACTTTTTCCGTTCACATTAGAATAAACCATTCTTATCTAAACAATATTTGTAGCCCTCACAAGAAGGCATAATAAAACCAAAAGAGAACACTTAACGTTCTGCCTATAAATGCTGAATATGAAATTAATGTAAATTGACACTTTCTTTGTTTTAAACTCAACTTCAATATGTAATAACTTTAAGTAAATAATAAGTAAATGTATAAATATTAGTAACTTGTAAGTAAAAGATAGATTTTGTCTCCGGCAATCCAGTCGACACGACGAGTTTCATTTTCTCTGCGCATTGGCAGATGGGAAAAATATATTTTTTTACAAATTCCCGCGATACGGGCATGAATTTGCATACATATGTCACTCAGAGAATGCTTTTTTCATTCTTTGTGTGATTTTGCATATTTTTCCTCAAAACAGTTCTCTTTATACTGTATTTAGTCATTTTATATATATTTCTGCCAGAGGACGGGCTCAATTCTGCTAAATAGCAGCGAATATGGTGAATTCCCTACTACGATTCTATCAGCTCTGTTAGCCGCGCAATCGAACCATCATACAGATTTCGATTTGCACCTTCTCTATACTTTTAGGTTCTCTGGAAGTAACGACTTTTCTGGTAATGCGGCGGTGCAAATGTTTACCGGAATTGGGTCCCAGCTGTCTGTGGGAATATTTAGTGCCGATAAAATCGACAAACAATTTGAAAGAGTGGATTCTAGTTTGATGAATTCTACACTTGTTCCTTTCTTAATTTTTGGCAAGTTGATTAGTGTCGTTACTTGTTTCTCGTTCAGTATTCTTTCATTTTCGTATCTTGCCTTTAGAGCTTCCCAAGCCAAATTGAAATTGTCGTTATTAAGAACGAACTGTTTTACTATTATACCTGCTTGACCTTTAGTTTTGTATCTGAGGTGATACAATTTTTGCGCTTGTGATAATTGAGGATGGTTTATGTACACGGCCGTGAACATGTCCCGGAAGGAGGGTCATTCTTCATAACCTCCGTAAAAGGTTTCTGTCACAGTATACACAGTAGAAAACCTTTTAGAGGTAGCTTTCTGAGGGGTGAATAGCGACCATCTTGGATTTTAAAAGGTAGCAACGCAGTGCTGTATATATTGAGGTAGTAAATACTTAGCAAATTTATTATATTGAATAACAAAAACTATAAATATTGTTGCTTAATATAAAAGTAAATTATTTATTAATAATATATATTTACTTTTATTTGATTTAAACGCTATAGCGTGCAATATTTCGCCCATAAAAATATCATTTACTGATAATCAGATATTCTTTATGTTGTGAGTTCTTATTAATAAAATGCAGCCCTATTTTTAGATTTCTCGGTGGTGAGTTTTCTTCTGAATGCATTTGTTTACAATTGATGGACAGAAAACATAAAAAGGTTTGTATTCGTATGTTTTTGAAATATTATTAGCAATTATTTTAATTTAGAAATCCAATCCCAAAATATTTGGGCATTTGAAGCTGGATTCTTAATACATCGTTCTAATTCTCATCCGTATACTATTTATGATAAAACAGATGGAAGGTGTACAATATTTATTTTTTTATGTAGGAAATTGCACAGAAATGTATAAATATAATTTTTTTTCAGATTATTTAACTTATTTCTCACGTACTCTTTATTCCAACGAAGGAAGGTGTACAATATTTATTTTTTTATGTAGGAAATTGCACAAAAATGTATAAATATAATTTTTTTTCAGATTATTTAACTTATTTCTCACGTACTCTTTATTCCAACGAAATTAACCGAATTTTTTTAACATTAAAAATATTTTTAATCATTTATTTTTGAATGTTTAAGTTTTGCATTTTCCGTTACCGACTTGTTTTAGGTGTATATTAAAATGAGTATAATTAAAAATTTACATAAATATTGACATAAAAATTATATAAACAAAAACGTTGCACAAAACAATTTAATAATTAATAAAGATTCCTAAGCTCCTACTATATACAATATGGTAATTCTCGTTCCGATGGGAATTAATAAAAGGATTCAGCTCCCGCACATCTACACACACAATATTTATCCATTCTTCTGTAAACACAAACTTATTAAAATCTTCGACGTATTTCCAATATATTTATATATCTTACCTTATCAAGTTTGCTTTGTTTCAACAACAACACTAATATGGATTGTAATATATGTATTCAAACTCAATTCCCAATTGATGTTTTCATATAACGGCTAACGATTTGTCAATTTGTATATGTCAAACGACAAATTACCACCTAGGATTGTATCCTATTGTACTTGAAGCATGTTTAAAAATTGCACAAAAAACACAACTGATTTAACATTAAACAACAAATAATTTCCCAATAAAATTGAACAGATATGCAAAGTAATACAATATAATCACTTAAATAGTCTAAACACTTGCACTATTTAATATCTTTTAAAGTGTTGTCCAACAAAATTTTAAATTTATATGTAGCTTCAATGCTAACACAACACCCTGATTAACATGAAAGTAGCAAAAAGCGTGTTACACAACACCCTAAGATTTTCTAGAGTTGAATATACATATGTATGTAAACAATGCAAAGGTTTTTTACTGTATATATTGAGGTTTATGTGTCACATGCGGGCACCTCGAGGTGGATGACTGAACTTGCATCTTGATATTGTTGCATTTGTGGCAGCCTCATCAGAACCTACTATGGCGTCATGATCCGCTTGGAGACGAGTCCAAAAACTATCGGGATTTTCCATTTTTATTTCTAATGCCGATTCAGAGTTGCCCTGAATAGGCGAAGATGAAAACCGAGTGCAGTATCTCATCAAACTTTCACTTTGTGGAACAAATTTAGCAACCTGTTTTGAGCGTGTAGCTCCTGCGAGTGTAATTTGACTTATGTCGTCATTCATCTCTTCTATTTCTCAAGAAAATTATTCAATTACTTAAAATTTTCTCAGTGTAGACTGATTTTAATAGAAATATAGTATGATTTGAAACCGAATACTTTTTTATGTAAATAAGAGTTTATTATTTCGGATTATCTTGCTGAAAATATTAATTTTATTAATAACGTTTTGTATTACTTGCGACAGAATAATTTGTTTTTTTTCTTTATTTTTATGTTTTTATTACCGTATCCCTATGGTAATTTGTAATTTCTCAACTTAATTATTAAGAAACGCACTTTTAATTAATTTATATTTATTATGTCCGAATATTTTGTATTTAGGTACACCCTAATACGAGGACTTCTATACACATGCGTATGAAGGTACTTATGTTTTGTGCAATTCAGGGCTCGTTAGGAGATATTGCTTATTTATGCACTGTGAAAAGAGCGCGAAAACGGGATTGAAAAAAAGGTGCACTCATTTATATTTAAATATGCACTAAGAAAATATGCTTATTGTACGCATGTTTGTATTTTTTTACCTCTCTTGATTTGTTTTTTTATCTTATAATTTTAATTTATGCAATCCTGCTTATTGTTTTTGCTAAACATAAGATGTATTGTCGGAGAAATTTTTAAATATTTGAATATTTATTTAATTTTGGTAATTTAGTGTATTTTGAGTACACTAAGGTAAGCTTCTATATTTTTAAATATGTATATTTTGATATATACATATGTATATTACTCCAAACTTTTACCGTGTTTGGTAAAATTGTAAAAATGGCGAACTTCCAAAAAATGACGAAAAAACCGATTATTTTATATAATTGATCGTGTTAAAGTTTTTTCGTGTATTTTTTCGAAAAGTTCATTCAAAAACAAAAATTAAAAAAAAATGGTCCCCATAAGTCAATTTCTACAAAAGTTATGGCTATTTGAAAATAATAAAGGCATTTTTTTTTAAATTCATAACTTTTTTAAAGTTGGACAAAAAATTTTGAAAAAATTCTCAAAAATGTTTTTCAAAAGGTAGAAAAGGATGGATAAGTTTCAGCAATATCTAAAGGGGTCGGGTTCAAAAGTGGTCAATTTGGTATGGAATACCCCATAAAGAGTTCTCGTCCAACCATTCATATACGAAATCTACCTTGGAATACAACAAGTAATTTCAGTATATTAAGCAAAAAAAATTACAGGTTTATCGATTTTCTTTGCAGCTCTACTTACAAAAGAGTCTTCTTGCGACATATTATACATTCATTATACGAAACCATTTATATACATACTTCTATTATTCAGGTTTTGCTGAAACATTTTGATTATTCATTTCACCATTTAAATGAGCTCAGACGCAAAAGAACTTAAGCCAACTCAGCTGCTAAAGGTCCCAAAAATGATTTCTGATGAAAAAAGTCCATGTACACCGGCAGAAGCTATACGATCGAAGCAAGGTGCTACGAAACAGAAAAGGAGAAAAGACATATCATACTCTAAATTCATATCTGAGAGTGACTGTCTAATAAAATATTGCAATCAATTTGCTTCTTCGCCGATTCAAGAAAATTCGGAATCGGCGCTAGAAATAAAAGGCCAAACAATTGAAAATTTTTGGACACGTCTCCAGACTGCATATGATGCAATTGTAGATACTGACGATTCAGATCTACCAGAAAACTTTAAATGTCCTGCTTACGCCAAATTTGAAAACTGTTTAGTTCAGTATGAAGAGACAAAAATTATGATCGCAGATCCGCTAAAATTAATAAAAGCAGTTGCACCCACTCCACCTGCGAGAGAAGAGCTGCCACAAATTCAAAATAAAGAGGCATGTTCAGATATCCACCTCAAGGTGCCCGCATGTGACACTGAAACTTTCAATGGTGGTTATGAACAATGGCCGTCCTTCCGGGACATGTTCACAGCTGTTTACATAAACCATCCGAAATTATCAAATGCTCAAAAGATGTATCCCCTCAGATACAAAACAAAAGGTCAAGCAGGCGTCATCGTAAAACAATTCGCATTAAATGACACCAATTTCCATATGGCTTGGGAAGCACTGAGATCAAGGTACGAAAACGAACGAATACTGGTAGATAAGCAAATATCGATATTGTTGAACTTGTCCAAAATTCAAAAGGAAACAAGTAAAGAATATTTAAAACTTCTGTGTACTGTTTTCAACTGTTTGTCGGTTTTAGCGATACAAAACGTTCCCACAGACAATTGGGACCCAATTCTGGTAAATATATGCACCGCCGCATTATCATAAAAATCATTATTGCTATGGGAACAATCTCTCTCATGCATGCCCCACGTGGCAGCAAATGAAAGATTTCCTAACTATCCAGTATGGAATCGCAGAAAGACTTAATAAAAAGATAATTAAAGCAAAAAGTATTTCCCATGACCTTAATAGAAGCTTCCAAAGACCCCAAGCCAGTAGCAACAACAATTCAAATAGAAACTTCTTCAAAAATCAAACGTTCACATATGAACAGTACAAACAAACGTCATGCGAACTATGCACAGGGGGATATAAACTTAAATCTTGCGAGAAATTTAAGAAATTAAATATAATTCACTGAAACAATTTTGTAAAGTCAAAAAGGCTTTGCACAAACTGCTTATCACATGCACACATGCTTAAAGACTGTGAAAGAAAATTGCGTTTATTGCCATAAACGATATCATTCGATGTTACACATTACCAATTTTTCCAGCTCACCCCAAACAGCGCAAACATAAAAAGAGCAACAGGTTTAGTTGCAACAACAAATTCAGAAAACTGCCAAGAAGCACCATGCTGCTCAAAGGCGTTAAAAACCCAAACGCTACATAGCGAAAACCACAGTAGAGTACTACTACCTCCAGTAGTCCTCTCCATCGAACATCGAGGAGAACTGTTTAAACTCAGGGCCTTAATAGACCAAGGATCTCAACGATCATTTATTGCGTCTAGGGCACAAAATAGGCTACAACTGAATACAAAATTAGCCAATTTTGAAATTACGGGAATGGACGGAAGAGTAGTTCAAAACTCCAATAAAATCTGCCCCATTACCCTAATTTCCCTTCAAGCGGATAAGCGCATTCAAGCAGAAGCTATTGTCTTACCGCAATTAACAAACATGCTTCCAAGCTATCATATAAATAGCAAGCATTGGCAAAAGGTTTCACGCCTTAAGTTAGCAGACCCCAACTGCAACACTCCCGCTCAAATAGATCTTCTATTAGGCAGCGACCTCATACCACAGATAATACTCGAAGGTATTGAAAAAATTACAAAAACACTTCTGGCTCAAAATACCCTTTTAGGATGGGTCCTAAGTGGACTAGCTGCGGAACCAGTTGCCACGATGACAACTCAAGTTGAGGAAAACTCTAACGAATACCTCAATTCGCAATTAAGAAAATTTTGGGAGTTAGAAGAACTCCCCCCCGTATCAATCACAACTCCTGAAGATCGGTATTGTGAGGATTTTTATAAAACCACAACTACTCGATCAGAAGATTGCCGGTACATCGTACGACTATCACTAAAGCCAGAATTTCCCTGCACACTCGCCTTAGGTCATTCCCGCACCTCTGCTTTATACAGTTTTTAAGTATGGAAAAAAAGCCTACTTAAAAAGGCGAGCAGAAACCAGAATATGATAGGGTCGTAGAAGCTGCCACGAAAAAATCATACAAGGTAAATACTACTCGTTTTATTTGCCACATCATGCAGTTGTAAAACCAGACAAAAAAACCACAAAGGTAAGAGTTGTCTTCAATGCCCCGAAATTCACTAGTTCGGGAAATTCCCTAAATGACATTTTATTTACGGGACCCAGGCTTCAGCCAAACCTAATGCTGCTTATCTTAAATTGGCATATCTTCAAATATGCATTCAACGGGGACGTCGAGAAGATGTATAGACAAATAGTCGTACATAAAGACGATCAAGATTTTCAACGATTTATTTTTAGAAAATCACCCATTAGTTCACTACGCGACTTTAAGTTAAAAACAGTTACCTTAGGCGTCAACTGTGCTCCTTACTTAGCCATTTGAACATTTCACGAATTGGCAGAAAACACCAAGTCAGAATTTCCTCTGGCAACCCAGGTGTTAAAAACGCAAACGTATGTTGACGGCATTTTGTCTGGAAGTCACAGTCTTCCACAAGCATACGAGTCCTTATCACAGGTTATAAGAGCCCTCAAAACCGCAGAGCTTCCACTGAAAAAGATTACTGCTAATTATTCCGATATAGTAAAACATATACCGAAAGAAAACTTGTTGGATACTAATTTCCTTAAAATCGAAAAGGAAAGTACACTAAAGACTCGGGATTCAATGGAATGCGATATCTAACCCGTTTTCATACACTACTGAGTCAATATCTGCAGTATCCGCCATTACAAAACGCCAAATTCTATCCTGCGTGGCAAGACTTTTCGACCAAGCAGGATCGCTTTCGACAATTATGATACAAGCTAAAATCCTGATACAAGAATTATGGCTAGATGGGACCGACTGGGACGAAGCAATCTAAACGATATCTCACAGATACAAATCCCACGGTGGGTAAACTATTCCCCCGAACACAAAGTCGAATTACACGGCTTCTGTGACGCCTCTGAGAAGGCATACTGTGCCACTAACTACGTGTGTACACAAAGCGATAGCGCGACCACAAGCCACTTATTAGTAGCAAAGGCTAAGGTGGCTCCTCTAAAAACACTAAGTCTACCTCGACTTGAGCTCTGTGGCACCCTACTACTCGCAAAATTGGTTTCCATGGTGCATACCCACTTAAACATGAAGAAATACAAATTGCATCTCTGGTCCGATTCTGAAATAGTTCTAGCCTGGTTGGAAAAACCACGGCACGCATGGAAAACGTACATAACGGGTGATTTTTTAAGAGCTTGATAACTTTTTTAAAAAAAAAAACGCATAAAATTTGCAAAATCTCATCGGTTCTTTATTTGAAACGTTAGATTGGTTCATGACATTTACTTTTTGAAGATAATTTCATTTAAATGTTGACCGCGGCTGCGTTTTAGGTGGTCCATTCGGAAAGTCCAATTTTGGGCAACTTTTTCGAGCATTTCGGCCGGAATAGCCCGAATTTCTTCGGAAATGTTGTCTTCCAAAGCTGGAATAGTTGCTGGCTTATTTCTGTAGACTTTAGACTTGACGTAGCCCCACAAAAAATAGTCTAAAGGCGTTAAATCGCATGATCTTGGTGGCCAACTTACGGGTCCATTTCTTGAGATGAATTGTTGTCCGAAGTTTTCCCTCAAAATGGCCATAGAATCGCGAGCTGTGTGGCATGTAGCGCCATCTTGTTGAAACCACATGTCAACCAAGTTCAGTTCTTCCATTTTTGGCAACAAAAAGTTTGTTAGCATCGAACGATAGCGATCGCCATTCACCGTAACGTTGCGTCCAACAGCATCTTTGAAAAAATACGGTCCAATGATTCCACCAGCGTACAAACCACACCAAACAGTGCATTTTTCGGGATGCATGGGCAGTTCTTGAACGGCTTCTGGTTGCTCTTCACCCCAAATGCGGCAATTTTGCTTATTTACGTAGCCATTCAACCAGAAATGAGCCTCATCGCTCATCGGACACGGACGCGAAACACATTTCGAACCGAACACTGATTTTGGTAATAAAATTCAATGATTTGCAAGCGTTGCTCGTTAGTAAGTCTATTCATGATGAAATGTCAAAGCATACTGAGCATCTTTCTCTTTGACACCATGTCTGACATCCCACGTGATCTGTCAAATACTACTGCATGAAAATCCTAACCTCAAAAAAATCACCCGTTATTTAATCGTACGTCACAAATACTTGACCTAGTGGGGTGAGCCACTTGGCGACACGTAGCCAGTGCTGACAATCCTGCCGATTTAGGCACAAGAGGGTGCAAGCCTCTGCACCTTGCCACCACCACCCTCTGGTGGAATGGCCCCCGATGGTTGACAGAATCTCCCGATTCTTGGCCGAAATCGCCCATGCGCAATATAATTGCGCCATTGATAAAAGGAGTTCAATCTTAGTTCTTAACCCATTCTTGGACACGAAAGGTCTGCTTCGTGCGAATGGTAGGATTGCTAATTCAAGCCTGACGTACAACGAACGCCACCCTCTGATTATAGCAGCGAAATCCCAACTTGCCACATTACTCCGTAATTTTATCCAATTACACATGCTTCACGCTGAACATCGCCTCTTGCAGCATATAGTCCTTTAAAAATTCAATATTGCCCGTCTTAGGCCCCAAATAAAGAAATGCATTTTCATGTGCAAGATCTGCACTATGCAAGTTAACACACCATAGTAGCCAACAACAAAAGAACAAGAGCAATAACACGCTTCCGGACAACATTTCAATTCCACCGAAATCGCTGACGATGCGTCTGGAGCTGAGCGTGCGGAAATTATTTTTCAAACTACAGAAGCCAGGTACTCCACTGCCAACGATATTGCTGACGACGCGCTCAACGAGTTGCGCGTGACAACAAAAACACCTATCGCTGCTACTGCGCTGGCAAGTCACGTGCAGAGCGTGTGCAGTTTATTCAGACAGGTATTTAGGCGTAGTCGCCGCTACAATAGTTTCAAAAAGTTCAGTTGTATTTACTCGCTCAACGTTTACGGCTGCCCTTGCTCCGAAGCAAGGGAAATAAAGAACATTATAAACTTATAAACAACCGGTCTTGTCATTTGCACAAGCAGAAATTGCGAACACAGATTATGGCAGCACTTCCACCGGAACGCTGCAACTTCGCTCTGCCTTTCACAGTTACAGGTGTCGACTTTGCTGGGCCTTTTCAGATAAAGGCGTCCATGTTAAGGTCCCCCACTCTAATGAAAGGTTATGTGGCTGTCCTTGCCTGTTATACGACAAAAGCAGTGCACCTCGTGCTGTGTACGAATCTGACAAAGGAGGCTTTTCTCGCGGAATTCGCTCGCTTCGTCGGACGACGCGGCTTTCCATCAAAACTGATGAGCGACAATGGTAAAACCTTTATTGGAGCTCAAAGAGCCACTGAAAAGAAGTTTGTGGGTTTTATCAAACAAGTCTCACCAGAGATTGTACAAAGGTATGCTCCCCAAGGTATTAACTGGCAATTTATCCCCCCAAGCGCTCCTCACATGGGTGGTTTATGGGATAGAGCAGCAAAAAGCTTTAAATTCTACTTTAAAAAAGTAGCTGGAAACTATAAATTTTATTATGAAAAGTTCATCACACTGTTAGTGCGAATTGAAGCCATTCTCAATTCACGGCCACTCACAACCCTCTCGCAAGATCCCTCTGACTTCACAGCCCTGACACCAGGGCATTTTCACAAAGGAGCACCCATTCTGGCCACACCTGAGCCAGGCGTGGGGTCGCTACCCTTATTAAATCAATGGGAGAGAATAAAAATTCTCCATCACGATTTCAGCCACCGATAGAAGAGAGAATACATAAAGGATCTTCATAAAAAGTACCGGTGGCAGAGTCCAGAAAAGGCACCAAAGCTTGGAGGTTGTGTCATCATCCATGATGACTATTTACCCCTACCGAATGGTGGCTTGGCCGCATAGAAAAACTACACTACGGTTCCGACGGTCATGTGCGAGTTGTTGATCTCCGCACTCAAAGCGGCATATTAAAGAAATCGCATATAACGAAAAAACCGCCGAAACTACTAACGAATCTAACCGCAATGGTCGATCTATATGACGACCCATTCTTGCCACATACCGTGGCACAATCGCCATATACTATAAATTTGCTTGCAACAAATTTGTAATTATAATAATTTCTTCATACAGATCAATATGGATGTAGATAGGCCCAACGTGAGGTCCACCATTACTGTGCCACGCCCTGGGGCAGCTCCAGTACCACGAAGCCCACGGCCAGGCCTCTTGCAACCGCTCCTCGTAGTAGTACGCGACCACTACCACCCTCTTCAGCACCAGCCGCGGAGCCTCCGCGCACCCGATGTCCCATGTGTCGGCGCTCTCATCGGCTACAGAATTGCAGCATTTTCCGTGGCATGTAGCCCTTACAACGCCAAAAGGTTGCTCAGGCTCCCGGACACTGCCTGAATTGTTTGGCGACGGCACACAACACGCAGAAGTGTACGTCAGTCACCCTCTGCCAACTGTGCAACCGGCCACACCACACTATGCTGCATCGCACCCCAAAACGGGCCGCCATGCGTGAAGATCGCAGCAGACCAGCCGTCCGGGTCGACAAAGAAGGCTAATAGCCCCTCCTCAACCATATCGAGGCGAAATGACGCATCATCACGGCGTCGACAGCCTCGGGCGTCATACCACCTCTCCACTGGCTCAGCAGTGTTGTTGCCACGCTGCAGCAACTACAGCGACTGCTAGGCTAACACTCGCCTAGGGGGGGGCGGGATGGCTAGATGAGTTAGCGCTCCCCCCTCAACACACGCTCTTGGACGATAATACACCACAGCAACTCGATCCACACATGAAGACACCACACATGAAGACACCACACACGAATACATCACACATGAAGACAACACACAAGACAACATCATACAGTTATGCAGTTATACAGCGTATTCACCACTTAGCAGCCCTTAAAAGGATCAGCAGTAACGATTCCCGTTCGTAGCGATAACATTTATCCGGGGGTTCGTAGCAAGCGAGTGCTGACAACAACCTGTTTTTTTCGCAAAAAATATATTCAAGTGATTTTTTACTAAAACAAAATAAAAGTAGATTCAACAGTTTTCGCTAAAATATATTCATGTGTTTTTTTACTAAAACAAAATAAAAATAGATTCAACAGCTTTTCGCTAAAATACATGCAAAGTGATTTTTTACTAAAATACACTCAAAGTGGTCCTTTTACAAACTATGTTCAAAAACTCTTTAAAAAATAAATCAAAGTGTTTTTTTAGAAAACAAATTCAAGTGGTTTTTACTGAAGTAATCTAAAGTGTTCACCTAAGAGAAAACTCAAGTTTGGAATTGAAACAAATCAAGCAAGTGTCGTGGAAGCGGAAGAAGTAAGTAAACACATACTATATATTTGCAAAGGTTTTATGTAATACATCATAAAATAGGTCAATTTTAAAATATATACTTATGTGCTTTCTTAATAAATATATACCGATTTATAAATTATATGCAGAGTCGTCTGCGCATAGTAAAAAAGCGTACATTTCTTAACATTGGAATTATCATTATTTTTCTCATTTAACATTGAAAATGCTCAAATATGCTAAATGCCGTGCTGCAAAACTCTGGCGAAACACACTTATAATTTGTGTATGGTGGAACTCCCTTATCTCTGCTGAGTACCCCTGCGAAAAGTTACGATATCTGATTCGTTAACTTTTCTATGATGTACGTTCTCTGCTAAAGGGCTGCATTCTGTGGAATATTCAGTGTTATATTATCAACATCTTTTGTAAATGAACTACTTTTGCTTATCGCAAAATCTCTTTTTAATACCCGCCACTGAGGTGAGTAAAACTTTTTTTCGCGTAAAAATCATTTTTGCGTGACTGGCTTTCGGCCGCGCTTCAAAAAAATAACCCTGGTCAGTCCAACACCGGGTATGTTCAAATATTTTGCTCGTAAAACTCCTTCTGGTTTCGGGAGAACTTCCACTTTCCAACCATATCCATTCCCAAAATCCTGGATCGGTATTTTAAAGACGACGTTGAATAGTATCGTGTAGCGGTCAGGAATTTTGATAGCATTCAAACCCCTAAAATCGCCACATGGTCTTCAAGATCCGTCAGCCTTGCGAACTGGACGCAAAGGACTTGCCCAGCTGCTATTCGTAGAGCGGCAAATATCAAGCTTGATGAGGAGTTCAAATTCTGCACGTCTCAAGAGTCGTGGTCATGCGCATGCTGGTGGGCTAGTAGTTGAAATAAATATGATAAATTACTGACGAGTTCGTGCTGACATACGCAGTCGTGGCGCATATAAGATCTCAGAGATCCTTTAAAATATCAGAAAAATCTTGCGTAAAATTTATAGCTGATATTATATATATAATCGTTTGATGTTTATGTTACGTTACTAAAATCGACGTTTTGACCAGTGCGTGCCGGTCTACGAGGCGTACTAAGTATATTCTGCGAGACGTCGACGATTAAGATTTTTCAAAGATATCCCGTATGCCGTGCTCAACTCATTTCTCATTCGAATTTAGAGAACAATTGCTAAACGTCAAAATCTCCTGAACTTTGACAGCTGATCGCAGCAGCTTCGAAATCGACGAAGAGGTGGTGTGTGTCGATTCTCTCCCAAGATTGGGGGCATGATGAATATCTGGTCGGTTATTGATTTGCCAGGTCTAAAGTAAAGTAAATTAATAAGGTCTAATCAATTTGTTGATGGTGGGCTTTAATCTTTCACACAATACGATAGAACCTTATGTGCAATGTTGGGAAGGCCTATCCAACGGTAGTTGGCGCAGATTATAGGGTCTCCTGGCGTTATATTTTCATTGCCATTCAGCAGGTCCCATCAGTCACTAAATCAGCTCTGGGTGTTCTACAAGAGTATGCTCCGGTCTTGAAACCTTCTCTTAGTCACAGCATCTTTTCGTAGAATTTTCGAACATTACCCCTGTCGGGCAGCTTATAAAGCTTTCACGCTATTCGGCGTCCCGCGCGTGTTGTGGTCGATTGTAACGTTTCGAGGTAAGCAGTCTGTTTTCACTCCTCTGCGAAACGGCACTCCTCATCGTACCAGCTGTTATTTTGCATTTTCCTAAAACCGAAAACCAACGGTTTCGTTCGCAGTTGTACGTAAGGAGCTTGAAATGCCGTTCCAAAGTTCCCTTATGTCGAGTTGTTAACGAGTGCTCTCAGAAAGCAGGAGTGCAAGTCGAGTAGAAAATCGTTTAGGTCCCTGTAAGGTCGTTTAGGTTACGTTATTAAACTGCGGTTGACCAGTATGTGCCGGTCTAGAGGCGTACCAAATATATCCTGCGAGACTTCGGCGATTATGAGCTTCCAAAGGTATACATGGCGTAATTTTATATTTAATTTAGATATGACTTCTCCTTATGTTTGTATGGGAGAGCCATTTGCGGTAAACAGTGACAATTGCAGAGATTATGGATGTGCTCTGGTTAATTTCGTCGACCTCGGTATGACGGATATTTCCGCTCCTGAGTCTTTTGAAAACTAAATTTTGCTGATGTGTCGTAAATGCAAAGCCGATGACCTATTGGATTATCAGAGTGCTTTCTGGGCTCTGATATGATATTAGCAGAGCTGGCCTAATGACGAGAACTAGATACAGGAGTGATTGAGCACGGTTGGTGAAATTTAGTGCATTATGCATCATACCAACGAAAAATGTGCGTATGTTGAATAACCGGTCTTTCACGTGGCGCAGATCTACTGCGCTGCCGCTGGTAGATTGCCCGTTCCGCATCAACTTTCCTGCGGTTTTCGAAAGATCAGAAATTTCCGCATATCGTTGGTATATGGGTTAACTCAGCCGGCGGTACAAATCTCTAAGCCTTCAGTTATCCAGCGGAAGCATTTTCAATACACGTTGAAGACGGCATTGCTATCTCCGGGCGAAATTTTTATAATTCTACGATGAATGTAGCTAAATTTGTTTCTGCTGCTTCTTCAAAGAGTATACGCTTCCCAACGAGATGGGTAATAGTTAAGTAACTGATAATCGATACGTTATCAGTAATCAATGCCTTCGTTTTCCGCGATTTCTCCTCCTTCACTACAAGTTGGTGTCGGTAAAAGACCGGTCACCCATGCATTACAGAGAACTGGTCGATAGGTCATTTGTTTGGTAGTTTACTGGTCACAGAAAACTGGTGCGACGGTCATCTCGACACTTGCTATGAGTCATTTGTTTAGTTATTCAGTGGTCACTACTGTCTATCGTATCAGTCAACTTATTCCTTATACATAAAACAATTGAAATTTTTATTTTGTTTCTTTTTTTAATTCCTTTTTGGAGTTTACATGTTTATAATAAACAGGCTACATTCTTCCAATGCTGAATTTCAATAGACATTTCCAGGTGAGGATACACTCTAGACGAGAATAGAGAAGAGGCTCAATAGGGAAGAAGATACCATCTCAGTTTATACCGACGAGTCCAAAATGGATTGCGGAGTAAGTATTTTCCGTTGATCTAGACAATTCTCTCTCTTTCCTCCTACTGAACGCGGCGCTTCTGGCCTTGTCTTCGCCCATGACAAATTCCAGTATAGTCCACAATTGCAAGAAAGCACTGATATCAATAAAAGACAAGCTCCACTTAGACTTAATCTGGGTTCCCGGCCAACGAAAAAGCAGACGAGTTGGCAAGGGCAGGAGCTTTCATTAACGAATCCGTGGCGGAGCTAATACCAAGTCCGCTAGGATCGATCAAAAGAAAAACAATAGACAATTTCAACAAGTTGCAAATAACAGATGGAAAAACCTAACAAAGTGTAATATAACTAAACAATTTTGGCCAACATATCACAAGTAAAGAACTAATGACTTATTTAATAGGTCTAGGGGAAGTATCTACAAAGTAACAGCTACCTTAACAGGGCACTTACCATTTAAAAAACATGCGTCCAAATTGGGTATGCGCTACAACATCTGCCGAGGCTGCGGAAGAGCAGGGAACAAGAAAACAATTTTCCACTTTCTCTGTGAATGCCCAGCCCTATACAGATTCGACACAGAACACCTGGAGTCCATCAAGCACCAAACCGTGAATGAATTTCTATTAAAAGCACATCGGATATAAGTAGCTTCATCAAAAGAAGAAAAAAAGAAAGAGAAACGTGATAGCAGATATAAAAGGTCTACGAATTGTGCATAAAAATGGCACAGTCAGTGCTAATCGAGCCCAAAAGACATCAGGGCTGTAATCCTACCTACCTAATATGCGACGCGTTTGTTCTTGATTGTCCCTTTTTTGATATAGCGCACGGTATTTTACACTGAGATTCACCCAAATCTAACAGCATACGTAAAATTGTTGCATGGTATTTGTAGGACCCATAATTTTTTTTATAACGCTATTAACTGCATCTTTAAGCTTGTTCATTTTGAGCTAGCCTGTGAGTCTGTTACTATTGGTGGCAGATTTGGGTTGATCGCAATTGTACAATGACTGCTATTGCAAATTATAAGATTAACCGAGGAAATATATATGCGTGTGGATGCATAAAATTTCAATAATTCTTCCATTTATTCGGTTTTCCTTGTTTTGAAAAGATTCTTGTTATAAATTATGGCATATTTGCAACTTACCTGATGCTCTGCTAATCTTTTACGATCCTTCAAATTTTTCTTCGAATGGCGATTGAATGGCGGCAGTTTTTAATAAATTCATTGTCAATATGTGCGTCTCATTCTTACACATTCAAATATTTTGTATGATGAATGTTGCTACTCTTACAATAGAGTTTTCCATTTCAATACAAAAAGTTAGATATGGACATGCTTTAGCATAAGAGATGAAACTTTGCAAATGTATTTGTTAATTGGTTACTCCCGTCTTGTTGGGATCTCTATTAATTTTGCTGAAGTTACGCTTGCAAGTAGTTTCTTGAATTTGGCTGTATCAGAGCAAACATCTGAGGCTTCAAAACAAAACTTTTATTGATATGTGAAAAGTACGTATAACCGAATAAAGCATAATGTGAAAAAATTCAAAACGAATAGTTGTATTGAGAACTAAAAATTAATAACATTTATGGTGTTGCCACATATATATATTTTCTTTATCTAGAGGAATGCTATTCTAAAAATTTAGCACCTTCATTAACACATGGCTATTAAATGCAGTTTTTTCCAAGAAAATATGAAAGATTTTCGAAGAGATTCAAAAATCGGCATATATTTAAGTCATCAAACACGACGAGTAGGGATAAAGAGATGCCCAACTTATTCCATTGTGAGAGCGCCTCTAAATAAGCCCATTTTTATATAATTTTGTTGTAGCTAGATCAATAATCATTTTTGGGCATTTAAGTTAAAGCACTCAGCATTTATTACACTTAAAAATTACTTTATATTGGAATTCTGATATTCCGCGAAACTATTTAAGTATATTTTTATTATTTTATGGTATATTATAACAACTGACTTTTGAACTTTCAATCACAGTATATACAGTAAAATACCTTTTCGTGGTAGTTTTCTGGGGAGTGAATAGCGGCCATCTTGGATTTTCAGTGGGAGCAACGCAGTGCTGTATATATTGAGGTAGTAAACACGTAGAAAATTAATTTTATTAAATAACAAAAACTATAAATATTGTTGCTTAATATAAAAGGAAATTGTTTATTAAAGATATATATTTACTAATAGGTGATTTAAATGCCATAGTGTGCAATATTTCGCCCATAAAAATATCATTTACTGATATTCGGATATTCTCTATGTAGTGAGTTCTTATTAATAAAATGCACCCCTGTTTTTAGATTTCTCGGTGGTGAGTTTTCTTCTGAATGTGTTTGTTTACATTTTACCGACAGAAAACATAAAAGGTGCTGATTTCCTAAGCTAAACTTGCTTTTTATCTTCGCTTATTTTATTTAATTAAATTATATGTAATATTGTATTCATATATCTAATTGCGAATGTAACCTAATTTTCTTTTGTAGCGGCTAATCAATTTGTATATGTCAAACGAAAGCTTACCGCCCAGGACTGTATTTTTTTGCATACAAAATTTAAGAAATTCTTGAAACGTGTTTAACCCTTGTTAGAAAAAATAACTTACATAACAAGTAACATCTCAGTAAAATTTAAAGCAAAGTAATTCAAAATAATCACTTAAATAAAGCAAACACTTGCATTACATAATATCTATTAAAGTGCTGCTCAACAAACTTTAAAATGTATTACTGTATATACTGAGTAGTCGATGCCCAAATTTGTAGAAAAATACACAAAAACAACTTTTTCATTCATGAACGCAAGCGCGCTTTCAACAAGCAAACTCGCTTCATTCATAAAAGCGACCACCTTCAGATCTCCCCGAGCCTGCTAACAAGTGGTTTTTCGCGACGATGGCAAGCGCTAAACATCATAAATTGAACAACTTTCTGATGCAAACTCGCAAAAAACACGGAGTGACAAAAGTGGCAACATAGCTGTTGTCGATGTCGATATTTGTCAATTTTTAAATATTTTTCCGTGGCCGACCGCTGGGTCTTTTAACATGATATCGAAAGTTTTAATGACCAAAGTAAATATACATATAACTATTTAAGTATATATCAAATCTATGTACTTATATAAAATGCATATTTAGGTAGTAATACATATCTTATCGAAATATATTTGAAAATTTAACAAAAACGTACTTAAAATAATAAATTGGATAGCATAACACGGCAACACACCCGTGCCTTTTCTAAGGTATTTGGCCGTTTTAGTAGTAGAATATTTAGGAAACCCTAACGAACTGCCTGGGCTTTTGCTCTGAGTCGTCCCTCATTCTATTGCATTCTTAATGTAATTTCTGTCATTCTACAAGCTTTCGCCTGTGTATGTATGGGTGAAGATGATAGGATTTGTTTCTTGTATGTTTATACAACGTTCTTGAAAGCAGATGGACATACTCGGTGCCAACCAATTTTTGTAAATTCTAAAGTTCTATACATAAATATATTATTAAAAAATATAAAATTCGTGTTTAATTTACTAAATATTATAACTGGCGCAGTCTTAAAAAAAAAAGAAAAAACAAAGAACCTACGTGAATTTAAAGTTAGTGGTTGAGGTGACAAAAAACAAGTAGCGGCGACAGAGAAAACAGCTGGAGTGAGAAGAGGGTAATTGCGAAAAATCGAAGAGAAAAAACAGAAACAGTGAACACACAAATAAAAATTGACATTTTGGCAGAGAGGTTGCCAGTGTTGATGAAGGGCAGCGTAAAATATAAGAAACACAATTCATTTAAAAGCAGTGTTTTAAAGTTTTAATTCAATATAATTCATTCAAAGAAAAACAAACAAACTTCAGAAAAAGATAAAATCGTAAAAGTGTGTTGAATAAAATTTCGATTATTGGAAAATATATAAAATCTAAAGTAGTAAGTAAAACAGAAAGCTAGTGGGTCCTCTCACACACAGTCGTATCTCGCAAAGGGTACAGCAGCCAGATTCGGGTGTATATTTCCAGTGGTTTTGTACAAAGCAAGACAAATAGTTGTGTGCTGGTTTCTGTGTAATTTGCATTTTGAACGTATCAGCAGCAAAGGCAACAATACAAAACAGCATAGGTATAATAACGGCAACGGTAACATCCCAGCTACAGCAACATTTATAATAATCGTGAACGAGTGTATGAACGACGACGACTGCTGTTTCAGAGATTCATAAGTACGTACACGAACACAATTTTTAGCGTAACGACGTTTATTCAGCGAAGTGTTTGGAAAAGCAGAAGAAGCGGCAGAAGTAGCAACAAAAATATTGGAATTACCAGTGCATCATGGTATTGCAGCTAACTGCGAGCGACATCATCAAAGATGCTCAATCAATTGTTATATTTAAAAGCGACAGTACATATGCCTTATCATCTTTTATAAAAGAAGTGGAGTCAATACGAACTCTTGTGATACGCTGAACACAATAGTTGCAACAGACGACAAACGACATCCGTCAAATATTAAAATACACACGTTCTTATGGACACTGTTATTTTGACAGCTGCACGACTACACGACGGTAGGCCGACAGTTGTTGTTCTCGCTAACTTCAATATTCTCCTATATTTGCCAACGACATTAGGACGACAGTAGAGTTGACAGTAGTAGTACTAATATGTAAAATGTAAAATTATTCACAGCTCTTACAAACTTGACGTTATTTTACAAATAAAAGCATAAAATAGCTCTATTATAGCTCTATTATATCATTTGTAATAACAATTGATAATTTAAAACAAAAATGTATACCTTTTTACTTATTTTTTTGCATAAAAAATTTCACTTTGAACAAAATATTAAAATTTCATTGAAGTGCAAGGTATTAGTATGGCCACAACGAAATTGTGTACATGCAAAATGGAGAGCTGTGTTGTCTTGTGTACATGCGTTCATGTAGTAGGATGCACAACGCCGTTTTCAGTTCACTGTCGTTGTCGGGGTGATCGACGAAGTGTTTGCCGGTGTGCCAAATAAAATAAAAACTATTAGAATTTTGGGCAACAATTCAGATATACATATATATTTGAGGGTGTGTAATATATAATATGTGTATGTGTATGGGTTAATAAATACAATTGTATATTTATATGAGTTTACACAATAATACAACTTAAGGGTTAGTTATACTTGTAAATATATTTATAAATTTTAAATAAAACCTGATGGGGTTACTTTTTCCCGCGTTGAGACGATGATTCTGCTGCTGTTATTGCTGCTTATACTGCTAATGTTGTTGGTGTTGATACTGCTGCTGTGTTTTGGCGCCGTATGTCCGTCCACTGTGGTGATTTGTTTTATTGTGTTATTCTGTTTGCTGGGTACTTCGCTGTTATGTTGGCGCTGTTGGGTGTTTTTTGCATTGTCCTCTAATTCGTATTTAGACGAGTTATGAGGACAATGCAGGGATGTGTTCATTTGGTATGAACATCCCGGCCGCCTTGCAGTGTCTGCGAATAAAAAGATTTTTAGATCTATTTTGAATTGGGTAAATGAGTATTGTTATAAACGGGTTGGAGGTATTCTTTGGGTTTAAATCGCACATGCACCGGTTAAAGTCCAACCGAGTGCGGTGTTTTGTGCGATCACGGTGCTGTTATCGGGGTTGAATAGGCCGGGTTTCATCCATCTTGGGTAGATGTCCGCTCCCAGTTCCAACATGATTTTGTCGTCTTTCCAGAATGTAGGGTCGGCTGGGACTAAGTGGTCGAACTTCTTAATGATTTCGCCACTTTATTCACGATTATAGGGTCGGGTCGGTAAATCATGCGTCAATAGGCAGTTAACTTCGACATGCCAGTCGGAATCACTTAATGATCCTATGACGACTTTGCATATGCGATGGGAGTCGAGGTACGTTTTCGGTTACCTCAATCTCTTAACCATTTCTGACGCAATTATAGTCACCTTTCGGGTCGGGTTGATTATGGCTCGTATATTGTTCCATTTGCCATCGTGTTTAACTTTGACCATGACTGTTGGTATGAGGGTCGGCTTGGCCAGTAACGTCGGTAGATGCTCTTGTCTACATAATCGTTCTTCGCCTTTTGCTGTTTTCTTTTGCTCTTTGCAGAACAGCCTGGGGTGTCCATGTAGGGTTGAATGGTGTTCCCCCTTACACGTGGCACATCGTTTTTTACTTGTGCACTTTTGGGTGGAATGTGATCTGGCCAAGCAATTGACGCAGTATTTGTATTTATTGACTACGTCAAACTTTTCGTTGATGTTCATTTTGGTGAATTTTGAACATGTTACCAGTCTATGATCTTTTTTACACAATCCACAGGCGACGTGTTTGTGTGTTCGTTTTGATGGACGGCTGATAGCATGCCGAGCCGTGCGATGGGTACTTCCTCGTTCTTCCCGAATTGGGGAAAGGCTGATGTTACGTCGGGCCGTACGATGCGTATTTCCACGCTCCTCTCGAATGGGGGAAAGGGTCGCTTTAAAGCGATGCAGGCGTCTTGCCAGGGTTCGTTCGTCGGAGAGTGGGCTGATGCTACGGGTCACTCTGAGTGATCGCACAGTGAATGTGGGGCTGCTTTGGCGGCTGCAAATTGAGTTCGTACTGCTTTGAAGGGCCATGTCACTATAAGGAAATAAGATTTATTATTTGGTAAAGTGACTATTTTGGTTATTGGGCGGGTAATTGTTCCCTGAGAGGTACGAATGTCAACTACTCTTGCTTTATTGTCTACACCGAGATATGTTTTTTCGATGCGACCAAGTTTCCACTCATTTGAGGGTAGAGTTTCTTGACGTATAACTACCATATCGTTAACGTATATGTTGCGTTGAGGGTATTTCCACTTATATCTTTTATGGAGTTCTTTCAAATATTCTTCTTTCCATCGTTTGCAGAAGTGTTGATGGAGTATCTTCAGTTTCTGCCATCTTTGTGCGATACTTAGATGTGCATCTTCTAAGTTGGGTTCTGCGTGATTAATAAAGGGGTACCTATTAAGAAATGACCTGGAGTTAAAGTTTCTAAATTTGTTGGGTCTTCACTTAATGGGCTGAAAGGGCGAGAATTCAAGCATCTTTCGATTCGGGTTAAAAGGGTAGCTAGTTCTTCGAAAGTGAATTTCTGGTTCTGAGACACTTTTTTCAAGTGGCTCTTTAAACTTTTCACTCCTGCTTCCCAGAGTCCACCCATGTGTGGAGCTCCTGGAGGATTAAAGTGCCAGTTGATGTTTTGGTGCGCTTCACTAGTTGTTAATTGAGTTTTCAATGACTTCATGAATTCTAGCCCATCTTTAGCTAAAAGTTTAGACGCTCCAACAAAATTAGTACCATTGTCCGAATAGAGATCGGCGGGACATCCGCGCATGAAAAAAAAACGTGCGAATGCGGCCATGAATGCGTTGGTGGTGAGATCACTTACTGGATCTAGATGTATTGCTTTGGTTGCAAAACAAACAAATACGCACACATAACCTTTTGTGATCAGACATGCTCTGCCGGTGTAATTTTTTATGTCATAAGGACCGGCGAAATCCATTCCTGTTGCTGCGAAGGTTAAGGTGGTACGTTCTGCGGGTAGTGCTGCCATAATCTGAGTAGTGTTGCGCTTTTTTTGCAAAACGCAAGTTTTGCACTGATAAAAGGTAGACTTGATGAGGGTTTTCAGCTTCGGTATCCAAAATTCCGAACGCATAAGTCGTAAGACTAGCTGGTTGCCGCCATGAAGGGTTATTATATGCGTAAATTGGGTGAGTAATTTGGCTAATCGACTGCTATAGGGTAGTATAATGGGATAACGCTCGTTGTATGACCATGCCGCTGAATTACTCAACCGACCATTAACTCGCATTATTCCTTTGGGATCGATTAAAGGGTTTAGTGTCAAAATTGTACTTTTTTTTGGGTATGCTGGTTTTTTGGGTTAAGGTTTCATACTCTTCCTGGAAATACTTCTTTTGGGATAAAATAATTAGCTTCGTGCGGGTAGTGTTGAACTCCTCTGGAGTTATTTCCAACGTCGTGTATGACTGTTGTGTTTTATTGGGTGACGTATTTGAACAGAATCGGAACAAATATGCTACAACTCGAATGGCTTTGGGTAAGGACGAGAATGTATCCAGGATATCCTCTTGTGTTGTGTTCACGAAGGTTCTGATTGGCCGGAGTTCCAGTGTTGTATCGCTTGATTTTTTGGTAACTGGCCAGTGTATTGGGTCGAATGTTAGCCATTTGGGTCCGTTCCACCAGAGGTTATTATTAACCACCTCCAGAGGTGTGCTTCCGCGAGTAGCTAGATCTGCCGGGTTGTCTTGACTTTCGGCGTGAGTCCAATTTTTGGTTCCAACCTTTTCTGCAATTGTGGCAATTCGGTGGGATACAAAAGTTGTCCATGTGCATGGGGGTTTGCTAAGCCATGACAGAACAATTGTGCAATCCGTCCCGTTCGCCAGAAGAACTGCTCCGCAAAGTTCTAGCCTTGGTAACGATATAGTTTTTATTGGAACCACACGAGTTTTGGATACCAAAAGAGTTGTCCACGTATTTGCGTTTGTAGAAACACTAATATATAGGGCTGTTGCGTAGGCTTTCTCAGATGCGTCAGAGAATCCATGAAAATTAATGATCGCCGATGTCGAAAAGTGAGTCCATAGAGGAATTTTAATGAGATTTAAGGAATCGTAGTCCTTTATGAATATTTTCCATCGATGGAGAGTTAAAGGTTTCAGACATTCATCCCAATCAGATTTATCCAGCCATATCTGTTGCATTATTATTTTAGCTGTTACTACAACGGGGCTGAGCCAACCAGCTGGGTCGAACAATTTTGCTATAATCGATAGTACTCTTCTGTTGGTATACGACGTTTTATCTTGAATAGGGTTGATGAGAAAAAATAACGCATTTTTTTTTGCATTCCATCTGATTCCTAGTGTTTTTGTGTTATTGGATTCTGGTAAACGGAGTGAGTTGGTATCCAATAGATGTTCTTGTGGGATTCCAGATAAAACTTTCGGGTCATTTGAGGTCCATTTGCGTAGAGCGAATCCTGCAGACTTTAAAGATAAAGTGAGTTCATCTCGTGCCAATGTCGCTGTTGGTACGTCATGTGCTCCTGCAAGTACATCATCAACATACATTCCGTTTCGAAGTATCTCTGCTGCCAGTGGGTGGGTTCCTTGTACATCATTCGCTAATTTGTGGAGGGTACGGATAGCTAAAAATGGAGCACAGTTAATACCAAACGTAACAGTTTGTAATTCAAAATCTTCGATAGGGTCGTTAGGGGATTTCCTAAATAAGATTCTTTGAAACGGAGTGTGTTTGCTTTCAACGAGTATTTGACGATACATTTTTTGGATATCTGCGTTGAATACGATTCGAAACATTCGCCATTTTACTACTAGGATTACGAGGTCTGCTTGTAGAATGGGTCCAGAATGTAGTACATCACTGAGGCTGTTCCTGTTCGAGGTGGGGCATGAAGCGTTGAATACCACTCGCAGTTGAGTTGTTATGCGATCCGGTTTGATGACTGCGTGATGTGGCAGATAATACGTTTTCGTATTATCCGCGGGGTCGTATTCAACTTTGGTCATATGACCGAGTTCCGCTTTTATTTCGGCTTTTCTCGGCAATGATTTTTCATTTCTAAGAAATTGAGCTAGAGTTATGTGTCTTGAGTTGCCCAATTCTATGTTTTCTGGGGTTTTAAAGGGTAATGTTAAAACATAGCGCCCATCTGAGTTTCTGTGAGTCGTATTTTTATAAATTTGCTCACAAACTATATCTGTAGTTGATGGTAGAGGCTTCCTTGGAACTTCTTCAACTTCCCAAAATTGTGTAAGCAACTTGTCCGGGGTCATCTTATTGAAAAATGACATTATTGAGGGTGATAAGGGTTTTTCTGGTGTGGGTCCGGATAAAATCCATCCAAATTCCGTTCCTTGGGCTAGAAGGGTCCCGAGTACATTTCTCCGTACACCACTGAGAATTATTTGTGGGTACAGGTCATTTCCGATCAATATGTCGACTGGTCTGGGTTTATAAAAGTGAGGGTCAGCTAAACTAAAACCGAAATCTGTATTAGTGATGTTCGTACTAAGTGAGTGAGTGGGTAAATTATCGGTTAAAGTTTTTAAGATAAACGCGTGTGTTGTTATCTTAAACTCCTTTCTTGTCGGTGAACCAAGGGTGAGTTCACAAATTTTGGAGGGTGTTGCCGAAACGGTGTTGTTCAATCCAGTCACTTGTGCATTTTTCCTGAACGTGGGTATGTCCAATTTTCTCTGGAATTTTTCTGAAATAAAAGTGGCTTCTGACCCGGAGTCGACTAATGCGCGAGCTGTGAATATTTGCCCTTTGTATAAAACTTGGACTACAGCAGTACCTAACAAAATCTGCTTCCCACTGAAGTTTTGAGGGTCTTGAGTTTTATTTTTAGTGGACTGTAAGAGGGTTGTGTAGGCTTGCGGATTGGTATTGGTATTAAGGGTTTGGGAGGTACTACTGGTGTTTGGGTCAAGAGGCGGGTTTGAGGCCCTTGATCCTTGTGGGGGGGATTGGGTTGGTATATCCCTATGCAGAAGTGTGTTATGTTTCTTTCTGCATATTCTACAAGAATATTTGCTCTTGCAATCTCTGAAACTGTGAGATAATGCAAGGCAATTGAAACAATAACCATTATTTTTTACTGTGGTTATTCGGGTCTCAACATTCATTTGTAAGAACTTTGGGCATTCTCGAATTGAATGTTGTGTTCTACAAAGCTTACAACTTTCAATGTCTTGAGGTTTTTTTGAAAAGTTGTTGCCTCTATCTGGGTGTGCACTAGCATGCGAAAAATCCAGGATCGAAGTTCCGGAAACATTAGCGTGAAATGTGCTGAGCTGCCTGTCTTTTCCTTTTCTTTAGGATCCACTATCGGATTGGGTCACTGGAACATGTTCAGTTAAATTTCCTACGGCTTCCAAAGATTTATATCGATGAGTGAGAAACGCGTCGAAAGTTTTCCAGGATGGTATTTCCGAGTCATCTTCTAGGGTGTCCTCGAATTGATGAAGTAGGGTTTTGGGTAGTTTCAATCCGCATAAGAAGATTAAGATGGGGTCCCATCTACTAGTGTCTATGTACACGTTGTGCAGATTTGTGAGACAATTGTTGACGGTCCTCTGAAGGTGTTTAATCGCGCTTCCACTTTCTTGGGTTGCTTGGGGTAGGTTGAATAAAATTTTCAATTGCGCGTTGACCTGAAATTCATATCTTAGAAGAAATTAATGTGGATAAGCAAGTCCTAGACAATTTATTTCGCGGCTTACACAAACAAGAAACATCAGTTTTAAAAAAATTCTTAATAAGTTTAAAGACCTAATTTACATAGAAGGACAGATTCTAACAAATACTAATATAATAAATCACGAAATTAAAACTGTATCAGATAGACCGGTATATTCGAAAATATATCCTTATCCCCAGATACACGAACAAGAAATATGTAGGCAAATCGACGACATGCTCGAACAAGGTATAATCCGAGAAAGTAATTCACCATACACTAGTCCCTTATGGGTCGTTCCTAAGAAATTAGACAGCTCAGGTGAAAAGAAATGGAGGCTCGTTGTCGACTACAGAGCATTAAACAATATTACAAACGATGATAAATTCCCCATGCCAAATATTGAAAATATTTTGGATAAATTGGGTCGAGTGCAATATTTCACTACAATTGATTTGGCAAAAGGGTTTCACCAAATTCTTGTTAAACAAGAAGACCGGTCGAAAATTGCCTTTTCCACTCCATGTGGACATTTCGAGTTCAACCGATGGCCATTTGAACTAAAAAATGCGCCTGCCACATTTCAAAGATCTATCAACAAACTATTGAAAGATTTTATTAATAATATATGTGTAGTCTATTTAGACGATATTTTGATATTCTCGACAAGTCTTCAAGAGCACTTTAATGATATAAACTGAGTTCTAACGAAACTTCGTGAGGCAAATTTAAAGATCCAAATAAATAAATGCAAGTTCTTTTCAAAAGAAACTTTGTATTTAGGTCATATATTAACCCCTGAAGGAGTTAGACCAAATACTAATAAAATCGAACAAATTTTGAAACTGGAATTGCCAAAATCTGTGAAACAGATTAAGTCGTTTCTTAGTGTTACTGGTTATTACCGAAAATTTATAAAAGATTTTTCAAAAGGAGCTTACCCAATGATAAGATACTTAAAAAAAGCGTTAAATTAAACGTAAATGACCCAAATTATATTAATTCATTTGAAAAGCTTAAGACAGTAATAACATAGTCCCCGGTACTTAAGTACCCAGATTTTGAAAAACAGTTTCAGCTCGTCACAGATGCAAGTTCAGATGCTCTTGGCGCTGTTTTACAACAGGATAATAATCCAATATGTTATGAGTAGAACGTTAAACGATCATGAAAAAAATTATTCAGCTACTGAACGAGAACTGCTCGCTATTGTTTGGGCTACTATTTATTTTAGACCATACTTGTATGGTGTCAAATTTGATATTATATCAGATCATCAGCCCTTAAAATGGCTTCTCATTAAATTACAGCGGAAAATTAGTCCAAGGTTACATCGTTGGTTAATCAAGTTAAGTGAATTCAACATAAATATTTCCTACATTAAAGGTAAAGGCAACTCAGTAGCGGACTTTCTTAGTAGAATTAATGCAGACACTAAATATTACTAAATATTATAACTCGCGCAGTTTAAATTCAAGTGTTACCTTACTTATGTTGCATGTAGACCAATTTACGAATATTATGAGCATGGATTGTCATATTTGCTTACATGCACACTAACATTGGAATTATCATTATTTTTCTCATTTAACATTGAAAATGCTCAATTCTTTTATTTTCGAGTCCCCTGCTGCAAAACTCTGGTGAAACACGCTTAAAATTTGTCTGTGGTGAAACTCCCTCATCTCTGCCGAGTACCCCTGCGAAAAGTTACGATATCTAAAACGTGAACCTTCTCTATGATAAACGTTCTCTGTCTATTATAAACGTTCTCTGTCATAGAGAAGGTTCACGAATCAGATATCGTCACTTTTCGCAGGAATACTCGGCAGAGATATGGGGGTTTCACCACCAACAAATTATAAGGGTGTTTCGCCACAGTTTTACAGCAGGGATCTCGAAGATAGCAGAATTGAGCATTTTCAATGTTAAATTAAAAAATCCGGGCTGTGCTAAAAAAATAAGCGAACGATCGGCGATTGTCACCGCTTCCGCATTTAAACCTGGGTAAATACATATGTGCATGTTTATGTATGAGCTTGCATACATATCGACGCCAATTTTTGTTAGTCGCGCAAAATATTTAAGATTTGTAAAATATTTTAAATCGACAATAGCTATGTCGCTACTTTTCCCTTCTAGAAAAATATTAGAAATTGTTCAATTTATGATTTTTAGCGTTTGTCAAAGGTCGCGAAAAGCCACTTTTGGCAAACGCATGCTCGGGGAGATGTGACGGTGGCTCTTTTTATGAATGAAGCAAGTTTGCTTGTTGAATGTGCATTTGCGTTCAAGAATGAAATTGTTTTTGTTGTAAAATTTACTACATTTGGCCTTCTGCCATTCGGCTACCATATTGACTTGTGACGCCGCTGATGCTATTTGAGACAATTGTTATTTTTGTAGAACAATGTTTGTAGTTTTCGCTGGTGACATATTTCCATGTGCATTTTTTTATAGTAGGTGGAAGCATCGAAAGCCGAAGTGCGGAACTTTTATCTGCTAAACCTAACCTACTCCCAACTCAGGACTTTCCCACGGAACCACCGGCTAAGTATTACTTCGTGGTAGGGACATGACAGTTAAGTCTCCTCAATTGCGCTGACTGACGGACGTCTCGTCTGTTGAAAAGATCTCAGTCGCTTACGCTTCGCTGACAACTTTCCATTTATCACTCGACTGACACATCCGTGTCGTAAAATTATCGACCGTAAAAGTACCGCCGAGTGTGGTTTTTAGATTATCCCCGCTCCTCTGTTCTTGCCGATAGTATTTTAGGCGTTGATAATTGATATAAACGCTCGAGTTCATCTCCCTGGATAACAATGGGCGGCATGCCGGCTAATACTTCAGCAGCATCGGTTGATATAGTCCGGAAAGCACTTATTACCCGAATTGCAGAAAGCCTATGCAATGCAGTTTTTTGTTTAGCATACGCTTTTATATCCATTGCCAGTATCCATACTGGTGCCGCATACATTATTACGGAACTCATTGCCTTCGCTATTAAGAATCGCCGGCTGGAACGCACACAGCCTCTATTGGTCATCATTCTCGATAAGGCATTATAAATTTTGTTTGCCTTGGCGGAAGAATACTCCAAGTGTTCTATATATTTTAATTTGGAATCTAATATTATTCCCAGATACTTCAATTGCGGCTGCGAAGTAATCTTGCATTCCCGAACGGTGAGCTCTATTCGCTCTTCTATCTTCCTAGTGCTTATCGGTAAAACTTCTGTTTTTTCCTCCGCCCGTTTCAGACTCACATAAAAGAACCATTTTTGTGGGCTATTTAAGCACTCATTACATTTATTTCTCAGGTCGGCTAATTGTTTGGCGACTGCTATCACCATGAAATCGTCCGCATAAGCTACTACATAGTTTCACGTCTGTTGCTTGCTATCTTCTTAACACCCCGCCATACATAAGGTTCCATAATAGTGGGCCTAAACCCTGAGCCTTGGGAACTTCACTAATGATAGAGCAGCTTCTGGTGCCTTCATCCGTATCAAAAATCAGCTTTCTGTTTTCAAAATAACTCGCTATTATGTTTGTGAGGTATTCAGAGGCCCGTATTTCATCCAGGGCTTTGATTATGTCTGCCCATTTCGCCTAGTTGTCCAGGGTAATCAACACGCAGTAGTTTTTTGTGCCACCTTTTGCCACTTACTGCACATTTCGCAATATCGACGACTTCTCGTAGTGCGTCAATAGTGGATATCTTTTTTAGTGTGTGGAAATAAATTTATGTATATGTAGGTTTGTGCATGCATTATTTGTGTGTCAATATTATACGCACATTAGGGTTTTTGAAATATTCATTTTCTTCAATCCCTTCATGAAATTTCCTTGAAAACACCATAAAAAAATTCCTGCAAATTTGAGCCCTTAATATTAACATTAAGAACTGGACCAAAGCGTGTAAAAATTTTCCATTGAAAGTACAAGTAAATCGTGGATTTTTTATCTTTAAATTCCTACAGCTCAGAGCCATTTTTGGCATCGCTTTGACTTTAGACACATATTCTTCAGAATTGAACACTCTATAAAAGTGCCCATTGCGACAAAGTCGAAACTCACACCGACAAATTAGTACGGGCTCTTAACCTATTTTTCCACGAAAATCGCATTTCTTTGTATTTATCTCGTAAACAACAACTTCTTCTTCTTTACTGGCGTAGACACCGCTTACGCGATTATAGCCGAGTCGACAACAGCGCGCCAGTCGTTTCTTCTCTTCGCTACGTGGCGCCAATTGGATATTCCAAGCGAGGCCAGGTCCTTCTCCACTTGATCCTTCCAACGGAGTGGAGGTCTTCCTCTTCCTCTGCTTCCCGCGGCGGGTACTGCGTCGAATACTTTCAGAGCTGGAGTGTTTTCATCCATCCGGACAACATGACCTAGCCAGCGTAGCCGCTGTCTTTTAATTCGCTGAACTATGTCAATGTCGTCGTATGTCTCGAACAGCTCATCGTTCCATCGAATGCGATATTCGCCGTGGCCAACGCGCAAAGGACCATAAATCTTTCGCAGAACCTTTCTCTCGAAAATTCGCAACGTCGACTCATCCGTTGTTGACATCGTCCAAGCCTCTGCACCATATAGCAGGACGGGAATTATGAGCGACTTATAGAGTTTGGTTTTTGTTTGTCGAGAGAGGACTTTGCTTCTCAATTGCCTACTCAGTCCGAAGTAGCACCTGTTGGCAAGAGTTATCCTGCGTTGGATTTCTAGGCTGACATTGTTGGTGGTGTTTACGCTGGTTCCAAGATAGACGAAATTATCTACAACTTCAAAGTTATGACTGTCAACAGTGACGTGAGTGCCAAGTCGCGAGTGCGACGACTGTTTGTTTGATGACAGGAGATATTTCGTCTTGCCGTCGTTCACTGCCAGACCCATTTCTTTTGCTTCCTTGTCCAGTCTGGAGAAAGCAGAACTAACGGCGCGGGTGTTGAGGCCGATGATATCAATATCATCGGCATACGCCAGCAGTTGTACACTCTTATAGAAGATGGTACCTTCTCTGTTGAGTTCTGCAGCTCGAACTATTTTCTCCAGAAGCAGGTTGAAAAAGTCGCACGATAGGGAATCGCCTTGTCTGAAACCTCGTTTGGTATCGAACGGCTCGGAGAGGTCCTTCCCGATTCTGACGGAGCTTTTCGTGTTGCTCAACGTCAGCCTACACAGCCGTATTAGTTTTGCGGGGATACCAAATTCAGACATCGCGGCATAAAGGCAGCTCCTTTTCGTGCTGTCGAAAGCAGTTTTGAAATCGACGAAGAGGTGGTGTGTGTCGATTCTCCTTTCACGGGTCTTTTCCAAGATTTGGCGCATCGTGAATATCTGGTCGGTTGTTGATTTACCAGGTCTAAAGCCACACTGATAAGGTCCAATCAGTTTGTTGACGGTGGGCTTTAATCTTTCACACAATACGCTCGACAGAACCTTATATGCGATGTTGAGGAGGCTAATGCCACGGTAGTTGGCGCAGATTGTGGGGTCTCCTTTTTTGTGGATTGGGCATAGCACACTTAAATTCCAATCGTTGGGCATACTTTCGTCCGACCATATTTTGCAAAGAAGCTGATGCATGCACCTTATCAGCTCTTCGCCGCCGTGTTTGAATAGCTCGGCCGGCAATCCATCGGCCCCTGCCGCTTTGTTGTTTTTCAGGCGGGCAATTGCTATTCGAACTTCTTCATGGTCCGGCAATGGAACGTCTGCTCCATCGTCATCGATTGGAGTATCGGGTTCGCTTTCTCCTGGTGTTGTGCGTTCACTGCCATTCAGCAGGCTGGAGAAGTGTTCCCTCCATGGCTAGATAACCTTGGGGGGTTCTTCAAGAGTATGCTCCGGTCTTGAAACCTTCTGTAAGCCGCCGCATCTTTTCGTAGAATTTTCGAGCATAACCCCTGTCGGCCAGCTTATCAAGCTCTTCGTACTCACGCATTTCGGCCTCTTTCTTTTTCTGTCTACAAACGCGTCTCGCTTCCTTCTTCAACTCTCGGTATCTATTCCATCCCGCACGTGTTGTGGTCGATCGTAACGTTGCGAGGTACGCAGCCTGTTTTCTCTCCGCTGCGACACGGCACTCCTCGTCGTACCAGCTGTTCTTTTGCACTTTCCGAAAACCAATGATTTCGGTTGCAGCTGTACGTAAGGAGTTTGAAATGCCGTCCCACAGTTCCCTTATACCGAGTTGTTGACGAGTGCTCTCAGAGAGCAGGAGTGCAAGCCGAGTAGAAAAACGTTCGGCTGTCTGTTGTGATTGCAGCTTCTCGACGTCGAACCATCCTTGTTTTTGTTGGCGTGCGTTTTTTGCTGCACAGAGGCGGGTGCGAATTTTGGCTGCAACAATATAGTGGTCCGAGTCGATGTTAGGACCTCGGAGCGCACGCACATCTAAAACACTGGAGACGTGTCTTCCGTCTATCACAACATGATCGATCTGGTTGGTGGTTTTTCGATCCGGAGACAGCCAGGTAGCTTGATGTATCTTCTTATGCTGCAATCTAGTACTACAGATAACCATATTTCGGGCCCCGGCGAAGTCGATCAGCCTCAGCCCACTTGGGGATGTTTCCTCGTGGAGGCTGGATTTACCGACCGTAGTGCCAAAGATACCTTCTTTGCCCACCCTGGCATTGAAGTCGCCAAGCACGATTTTGACATCGTGGCGGGGGCATCTCTCATAAGTGCGCTCCAAGCACTCATAAAAGGCATCTTTGGTCACATCGTCCTTCTCTTCCGTCGGGGCGTGGGCGCAAATCAGCGATATGTTGAAGAACCTCGCTTTGATGCGGATTGTGGCTAGACGTTCATTCTCCGGAGTGAATGATAGTACTCGGCGACGGAGTCTCTCTCCCACCACGAATCCAACACCAAACTTGCGCTGCTTTACATGGCCACTGTAGTAAATGTCACAAGGACCTACTCGTCTCTGTCCTTTTCCCGTCCATCGCATTTCTTGGACGGCGGTGATGTCAGCCTTTATCTTTACGAGGGCAGCGGCACCTTTCCAATTAAGGGACCGGACATTCCAGGTGCATGCCCTCAAATCATAGTCCTTAATTCGTTTGCCATGGTCGTCATCAAAAGGGGGGTCTCTCATCCGAGGCTGTTTATGACTATTCACTGAGGGTGTTTTTTTACGTGGCGGGTCTCAAACCCAGCGCACAACCCTAAGTAGGGAATGTTTCGCCTTCTCACTTTAGCTCGCCTTCAAACGGATGTTCTTAGGCTACCCAGAGGATACTTGGTCAAAGACCGGAAGTCGTGAGCTGCTTGAGTCATATGTAAAAGAATCGTTTCTGGCCACTCCCAAGTGAATAGCGATCAGAGAACTTTCCTCACTTGCGTGAACTTCTACACATGACTCCATCCTCCCGTAAATAACAACAGCTATAGAAAAAATATAAATGACAAACTTGTAGGAAATCTATGAAAATTCCATACAGCCTTACTTAAAAACCCCAATACCTCGAGAAGTCTTGTGATCATGTCTTGATCCGCGAGGATTCAGTCAGACCATCATTATCCGCACAGAGTTTTGGGTCACTCACATTTGAAGTGAAAATAAAGAAGAATAAGGTTAAAGTTTAAATCGGTCGTCTAAAGCCAGATTTTATCACACCATCTAGGACTCTCTAGGAGGAGGGTACTGTAGGCACGCAATAAATGTTTGTAATTTTTAATTCTCAATGAAACCATGCGTTTTGACATTTTGACATACATATACATATGTCCGAGAGCTAGTACTTGTATTTTTTACGAAAGTGTACATATGTACGTATATTGGAGTGTTAGTTTTTTGTGGGCAACTGTATGTGCCAGAACATCATTTGAAGTAGGGGACCTATTGGCGGCACACATTGCGGTACTTTGGATTGTAAATACGCATATACGCAAAGTAGCGGAATAGAGAAACTGACCGTGTTATCTCCGATGGTATTCTCGAACTGAGAGAAAAGAGAGAGAGGAACCGTTAGGTTTTTTTTATGTAATAAAGGAGTGCGCAATAATAAGGCGCTGAACAATGGGTCAGAAACGGCATTTTTCGGGAAAAATGTTGTACTTATTTTAAACTGCTTGCATATATGTACTATATTGATAAGTGTGACTTCTTAGATCTAAGAAGTTGGTGAAAAGATATAGCGAGCCTTTAGCCTGTTGTAGTAGAGGTTGGCTCGCCCAAGATGAGCGAGACGAGTTGAAAAAGTGGAAAAATTAAGTAACCAGTTGATTTTTTAACTTTTTAATAATTTCATTATACAGATTATTAAATTTTTTGGGACATTATATAACTTGTTTTAACAGGAATATCTTACACAGAGTACACCTCTACATGGTGATCATTTATATTTTGACCTCCACCTAGAGGCGTAATTGCAGATAAGTAGTTGGTAAAAGTTACAGTTACAAAAGTTGTAGAGACTTTTATCTGTTATTTCTATCAATCTATAATGATTTACCTTCTACCTGCAATTAAGCCACTAGATAGGGTCAAGACATAAATGATTACTCCGTGCATACGTATGTCCACGAATAAAGTTGACAAGAGAGATTAAAACCTATTACCTATCAAAAATAAAAAAAAGTATTTATATTATTTATTTTTTAATTCTAGCATGTAAGGGAGAAATTCCCAACTTAACTGCTTCCTGATTGCATGATTTTTTGACGACGGATTCTAGGTTGTTCATTTCTTTAGGGCTTGCATTTCATAATGTAACAGGCAGATGATGCTTTACAACCAGTTGCTGTTTGGGCTATTTTTGTGTCCATCGTGGTAAATAAAAGATTGGGACGTATTTCAATAACCTTGTCCTTTATAGTCACAAATATAGCCAATATGTTGCTTATGGTTTCCTATATCCTATCGACAATTTCTTTTGTATGATTTGCGGCTGTTCAAATTGAATCGGCCGACAAAACTTTGTGGAAGAAGGCCTAAAGTTCTTCCATAACGTGTCTGTTTTGTCTTTAGTTTTATACACTAAAGGCACCATAGATACCATAAATAAATTTGCATCAGATGTACCATCAAATTCGTTATCGAACAGTCACAACCGCATTTCGATGTTAGAGTCATTATTTCTGGAACATGAGCTAGATTTGTGAAGTTCTCGCCGGCCAAAATAATTATTTTAGCTGTGTGATCAAGTAAACTTTGCAAATCAACTTGTCCAGATCTTGGTGTAATAGTAATATTTTCAGGGTAACAATGCCTTATTTCCTCCCGAACTCTATAATACGGTGGCAACACATCACATACGAAGTCTTTAAGCACATTCCGAACAACTTCATACTGATGCATTGATAACTGTGCATCAATTAACATTGCCAACGCTTTTTGAGAATCTAAGTATGTCTTCTTAATAGCTGCTGATCCAGCTGCGGCCTTTAATTCTTGTTCAGAGTACTTATCTCGAAGTTGTTGGACCTTGTAACATTTAGCCCGTTGACTACATTCTTCAAATTTCTTTACCGGTCGTCCAGCAATTAAACAACGTTTATTTGAAGTCCCGGGTAATAATTTATCAACCATCTCTACAGTAAAATTCTTATCCAGCCATACAGAATCATTTTTAAATAGTACGTTTTTTTCCTGTGGCACTGGTTCCATTTTGAATTAAATGAACTTATGTACCTTTTTTTAATTTGTTCTAAAATTAACTTCACCTTATCTTCACTAAAAGAAGGGGATTTATCCCTCAAAAACTGCGTCAACATATTACTTTTTCGGCCGCACCGAATAAATTCTTCAGTAAGCTGTCGATTAATTATGGAAACGGACGACATTTTGCAAATATTATTTGCAATATATATTTATACAAATCACACTTGTTAAGAACTGGTAGGTTTTTATTAGACAACGAATTTCGAAATTACACACACGCTACTTTAAATTATCAATATGTGAAGACGCGCAATAAGTTAAACAATTGCAATAACCGTTCATAGCTATCTTTGATCCTTATCCGCACGTATCCGCAGTTCATTTTTTCGTTATCATATTCCTTGAAGTGTACATAAAATATTAGGACTAACTAGACTATATAGGTACATGAAGCTAATAGTCAAAACTATAATTTTTATGTAAAAGTGTTTAAAAATGGTTTCATTTTAAAACTTTGTCAAAATTGACATGAATTAGGCCTATGAAATGAAAATAATTATTTTATAATATATTATAATATATATTAGGATAGACTTTAAAGTCACTTCTTATTGCATAAAACGTCGAAACCCCATACGTCTGTTCTCATATTTTTCACAATTTTCAAGAGTTCTATTTTTATTTGACTTTAAAAATACGTTGTTATGTCAGTGAAATGTCAATTCGCAAACACGTGATAAATTAAACTATATTCATTGTCTAGAAAGACTACTGTAATGAAATTTTGTTAAAAATGACATATTTTTCCGCCTTTTACCCACTGTGCGCTGTGTGCTCGCAGCATCAGTTCGAAAAGTGACATCGATAGGAGCAGAACTTACTGTGCTTTTGTAATAAAAAGTAAATAAATATAAAGTGAGTTTACTGTGCTTTAGTAAAATACAAAAGATGTCTCTGCATGGTGTGCAACGGTGACCTAATTTTTGAAGAAAATACACTCGGAGGCGGCACTTGTCATACTACTATTCAAGGGGCTAGAAGGCAGCGCATTACAATGGTTATGGCAAATATGTTTTGTAGGCATAACCTGGTCACAATTGAAAGAGTTGTTCATTCAACACTTCATGAGTATGGAGAAAACAACAGTGATTTTATTGAGCTTTATTTTCTCTTAAGAACAAAAGTTTCATTGATTTTACAAACCTGAAAACAAGGAGAAAATGTTATTTTTAAAATGAACAGCTTATATGATGCCGCTAACTTCTAACAGTACTCGTACTAGTACATACTGTTGTCTGTTGTATTAGTTTGGTTTGTAGAAAATTGGCTGATGAAGTAAGAAGCTTCTTTGGGAAAGAGTGCAGTGCATCAACAATTGTCGTATGTTACGATCACATGATTTTCATGGTCGAGTTTTTCTTAAAAAGCCATTTATTAATCAGAAGAACAGAGCTACTCTTCAAATCATGTTTTAAAGGACTCAATGTTGGAGACACCGTCACCTTTTGAGACGAGTCCAAATTTAATGTATTTGGCTCTGACGGAAGGTCGAATGTGTGGCTGAAACCCAATAAACAACTGGATGTGAAAAATCTACGAGCGAGGATGAAACTTGGTGGAGGAAATGTTATGGTTTGGGGCTGCATGACAGCAACGGGTGTTGGTAACCTCGTATTCATAGACGGAAATATGAACAAAAACATGTACCTGGGCATTTTTAAAGATGACTTACTGCAAAATGCTAAAAAAATTGGGTCTGCGTGGAAACTTTAGTTTTTATCAGGACAACGATCCTAAACATAAGTCGGGAATTGTTCAGACGTGGCTAATATGGAACTGCCCTTACCTAATGCAACCACCAGCACAATCTCCTCACTTAAATGTTATAAATAATTTATGAGCATTACTAGAAAAAAATCAAAAAACACATCTACAGCAAAGAAACCTTTAAAACAACATTTCTCGAGGAATGGTACAAAATTTCTCCGGAGGAAACCAAAAAACTTGTAAACTCAATGGTTACCAAACCAAATACTGAAAAATCGGAAAATTTAACTTTGTTTATACCTTTCATTGCCGCATCGAATAAGCTGCTCATTCCAATAATATTATTTTTTCATTATTTTTAAGTTTGTGAAAACTAAAATTTAAATTCCAAATTAATGAAATATTTGCTTTTAATGGGAAATAATGCTCTTTATTTTAGCTTTTAAATTTATTGAAAATCTTTGTTATACTTAAAAAAAATTTGGCAAACTTTACCTCTGGTGGCAGTAAATGAAAAAACTTTTCTTGAGTGAGAAATCTTTCATTTTAATTTTATTTTGATATTTTCATTGTTCATATACTATTTTAGGAAACTATCTTAAATAACTAAATAGATGTGTATGCATGTGTAGAAGATTTACTTGTTGATGTCTCCATATCACTTTACACTTCACACATTTACTCTTTACTCAGTTCACTTCACTATAAGTGCACAGCAAGTTCTGCTCATATCAAAATCACTTCTTGAACTGATTCTGCGAGGACATAGGGCCTACTTATATACGCATCCTTTCATTGCTCTAAAAGTAGCTAACGGTTCCTGTCACTCTTCACTCTGTTCGTAGAATACGATCAGACCTCACTCAGTAAGTGAGTCTTGTTACTATGCTTATTTGCGAAATTACAATCTATAGTAATATATGCCACCAATGCCTCGCCTACCTCAAACGACGCTGCGCCACATACAGTTACCTACAAAATGTTATGGAAGACATACACGCACCAATTAGTTGGTTGATTGAGTTGGCCTAGAAATGGCCCTTTTCGCTACATACGACTCAACTTTTAACACAATTTTGAGGCCAACTTCATTTTAAATATTCACTTCATTGCTTAAACATGAGTTCTGAAGTTGTTGCTTTACTTATTATATATGACACGCCCTCTTCGACAGTCGAAATAAAATGGCGAAATCGTTTGAAATCGCACAACCAATCGTCCAATCAGTTGGTACAACTCATACAACTGCCCCGTGTAGTTATAGAATTCGAAGAAATTGGTACAATAATTGGTGCGTGTATGCCCTGCATTAGCAATCCGACATACGCATAGGCACTGACATACAACATACAAGTACTACCGCTCCGACTTATGTATATGCGTTTGTATGTATTGCAGCATATGGTTTATGCTGCTTGAAATGGGGTTGGGAGACCCCGTCGCCGAGTACTGTAATTCATGGATGAACGTCTAGTCACAATCCTCATCAAAGTGGATCTGCGCTCACGCCCCGACGGAAGAGCTGCCCCCGCCACGATATCGAAATCGTGCTTGGTAACTTTGACGCCAGGATGGGCAAACTAGGTATCTTTGGCGTAACGGTCGGTAAATTCCGCCCGCACGAAGAAATATTCTCAAATGGGTTGAGGCTGATCGACTTCGCCGAGACCCGTATTATGGTTATTTGTAATACTAGATTCCAGCATAAAAAATTCATCAGTTTACCTGGCAGTCTTCGGATCGAAAAACCACCAACCAGATCGGTCATGTTGTGATAAATGAAAGACACGTCTTCAGTGCGATTCGCACCCGCCTCTGTGCAGCAAAAAACGCACGCCAACAAACACAAGAAACGTTCGATGTCGAGAGGCTGCAATCACAACAGGCAGCCGAACGATTTTTACATGACTTGAGGGAACTGTAGGACGACATTTCAAGCTCTTTACGTAGAGCTGCATCCAAAATCATTGGTTTTCGCAAAATGCAAAAGAACAGCTGATACGACGAGGAGTGCCGTGTCGCAGAGAAATGAAAACGGTCTGCTTACTTCGAAACGTTACAATCGACGACAACACGGACGGGTTAGAATAGATACCAAGAGTTGAAGAGGGAGCCGATACGCATTTACAGACCGAAAAAGAGAGAGGCCGAAATGCGTGAGTATTAAGAGCATGACAAGCTGGCCGACAGGGGTAATGCTCGAAAATTCTATGAAAAAATGCCGTGGCTAACAGAAGGTTTCAAAACCGGAGCATACTCTTGTAGAACCCCCAAAGGTAATTTAGCGATCGATGTCCAGAGCATACTAAAATTATGGAGGGAACTCTTCTCTAGTCTGCTGAATGGCAGTGAACGTACAACGCCAAGAAAAGGCGAACCTGATTCCCCAATCGAAGATGATGGAGCCGACATTCCATTGCCCGACGATGATGAAGTTCAAATAGCAATTACCCGCCTGAAGAACAAAAAAGCAGCGGGTGGCACGGTGGCGAAGAGCTGATAAGGAGCATGCATCAGCTTCTTTGTAAAGTATGGTCGGACGAAAACAGGCCAAACCATTGGAATTTTAGTGTGCTATGCCCAATAAAAAAGGAGACCCCACATTCTGCGCCAACTACCGTGGGATTAGCCTCCTCAACATCGCATACTCGTATGAGGTTCTATCGAGCGTGTTGTGTGAAAGATTAAAGCCTGGCAAATCAACAACCCACCATTCGCCGCGATGTCTGAATTTAGCATCCCCGCAAAACTAATACGGCTGTGTAAGCTGACGTTAAGCAACACAAAAAGCATCGTCAGAATCGGAAAGGACCTCTCCGAGCCGTTCGACACCAAACGAGGTTTTAGACAAAGCGTTTCCTATCGTGCGACTTTTTCAACCTGCTTCTGGAGAAAATAGTTCGAGCTTCAGAACTAAATAGGTACCATCTTCTATAAGACTGTACAACTGCTGGCGTATGCCGATGATATTAATATATTCTCCAGACTGGACATGGAAGCAAAAAAAATGGATCTGGCAGTGAACGAGGGCAAGACGAAATATCTCCTGTCATCAAACAAACAGTCGTCGCAGATAACAGTCGTGTAGATAATTTCGTCTATCTAGGAACTAGCGTAAATACGACCAACAATGTCAGCCTAGAAATCCAACGCAAGATAACTCTTGCTAACAGGTGCTACTTCGGACTGAGTAGGCAATTAAGAAATAAAGTCCTCTCTCGACAAACAAAAACCAAACTCTATAAGTCACTCATAATCCCCGTCCTGCTATATGGTGCAGAGGCTGATGAGTCGACGGATTTATTCTTCCATGGTTTAAATCTATCAGCAATTCTATTACTGCATTTTGTATTTTTTCACATTCACTCAATAATATCGTAATTTATGTGACTAACATTTGAAATTTAGTTGCCATTTTATCACAATTTATGCTTTATGTAATTTCGGATTGATATTTGTTTATTTGTGTTTGGATTTTAAGGAACTGTGAATTGACTTCATTAAAATTTTTATCTATAATATCTGCTGTAGAGTTTATTAAAGAGGTTTGAGATTTTAGCCTGCTCTTAATCTGTTTTTGATTAGAAAGTAGCGTTTTAAAATCACTTTATATTACTTCTTGGTCATCTGTATCCGTTAATAAAAATAGCATGTTTTAAATAGAACCTACCCATTCTAATGGAGCTTTTTTTGTCTTTTATTGTATACAATCAAATTATGGTTGTGATTTAGATCTTCATAACGTTTTCCTAATAATAAAGATATGACATTACATGCCTCTTCAAACTGGAATAATAGCTGGCAATGATTTTTTATTATCTAAATGCAATTGGCAAAATATTATAATGTTCGAAATATGCATTAAGATCATAATATATTAAAAAATCCCAGGTAGATGTGATTACATCCATTTTTTTCTAGTGAGTACAGGTAAATTGTAGTATTTGCTTTCTTAAGGAATATTGTTGCCATGTAAACGCTAAGATCAAGAGTGCTAACATACTTATAGGCTGCTTCTTTATAGGTACGGTTATGATTACAGAAGTTCTTACTTACTTCATTCCTTTCTTAATTATTGTTTGCTTGTTTGAACTACTCAATTGGTTTTTTATATTTGCAAAAGATAGAGGGAGTAATCGAACAATTATAAGTTTTTCTTCTTCTATCTTTTGTAGTGCATTAGTTAGTTTTGGTTTCGTCGCAGTTGTAGATAATTTGAGTATCATTATGTTGTCCCCCTGCGTTGTGAACATAATTCGTTGATTGTCATACTTTTGCTTAAGTAATTTCGGATTCATATTTTTTCGACGAAATTTGTAGATGCTGTATTAATCGTGCAGCTTCGCCTTTTAAGCAGAGACGAAGACGCAGCATTTTTTCTGTGTTCGGCATCTGCTCGTAGTCATGTACCATAACTTGGAACACGTTGTAAAAATTGGTCCATTCTTCGTCATAGAATGTTGGAATTTTTATTATTTTCATGGCGATAAGAAATTTCGTCATTCATTTTTTCGAATAAGACTTCAATTTCTTCATTGAAATATAAATTGCTCTTTATATTTTGAATATCAATGAATAAAAAGTCTAAACACTTGAAATGATCGTTGTTGATCATTAATTCCATAGTTTAATCTTCCATTTTTTTCTGAGGCGCTCAATTTTCCTCATGAATATGGAAGTTTTTCGATCCAAATCTTGCTGTTTAGCTTAGATTTGAACTTCTTTAATTTTTCTTTCGGTTTCGATTAAAGCCATGTCTTCTGTAGTGTCCATTTTTAGAAGATTGACCATGTCTTCTATTTTAATTGTTATATTATTATATAATTCTTTTATGAAGCAGTCTTCTGTTCCAATGCCATCTGCCATCAGTGTTTCATGATTGGCATCCAATTCTTTTTGGTATTTTCCACGAGTTTTGATGACAACTTGTTGTTTCCTTAATGACTTTCCTGAGATAGTATTGAACGTATGCCACACCTTTTCGAACAAATTCGCTTGGACTTCAAGAATTTTCTTTCTGTTTATTCCTATTTTGAGAAAAATGTTCGTGCTACATATAAACATTTTTTCAGGATCCATTTCTTTAAATAATAATATTTTACATATTTTTTTGTTAAACAATTGAAATTTTTTATGTGTTCTTCACGTTAAAAAAAACGGAAAAGTATGTGACGGTCAGGGCCGCCTTATTCCCAGCTGCGGTCCTTGGGCATACAAGAAATCGGGGCCCTTTTTGAAAGTAAAAAAAGCGACTTATACTAAATATTTTTTTACATTTAATAAAGGTAATCAAATACAGTATTAATGATGATGAGTGTAGGTGTGTAAGTGCGTGTGTGTTAATAAATACGATAGTCAGATAACGATTTCTTTAGGGATTTCTGTTGAGCAAAATCTTCTACTATATCTTTAAAGTAATTTTTTTGAAGGATATCACTTTCTATGCATATAATTGACAAACTACTCAGTCATTTTTGTAACATTGTTGTTCACAATTCATTTTTTATTCTCTTAATCTGCGAAAGTGACCACTCTCCACTATAATTGGTAAACATTAGACAAAGGAATATTCTAGTAGCAATTTCTACGTTTGGAAAAGTTTCTTCCAATTTATCTGATTTTATTAGGTTATGTAAGTTTGAGATATTTAAATCCGCAGACTGCTTTGCTTTGTTTTTTAATTATTGACTTAAATGAAAACATTCTGTTTTGAGCTCATCTGCATTAATGTCTTCATGATAAAATTCGGTAAATTCTTTGCATTTTTTTATCAACTCGCCAGATTCAGTTGTTGTTAACTAACAAAGAAAACTAAATCGACTATAAATTTCTTGGTATGCTGCCAACCGTTTTTTTAAATGTGTATTTAATGTGTCAATTATGGGAATGAAAGTATCTACACGAAACTTATCTTTGCCTCTCAACTGTGCAGTCTCTGATGATCCTTCAAAAAAGTGAAACTTGTGCTGGGATTTTTTTTTCTTTAAAATGTATCTTTGTAGTCAGCAAATGGTTATTTTTCTTTAGCAGCCGTTTCATACTGATCAAAATTATTGCGTGCGGTATTGAAATAACTGATCAGAGATTCGTAAAGTTTCGTTACAACGTCCATGGTCAGGGTGCTATTCTGTAAAATTAGACTTGTTTTATTCATAATTCCCAAAATATTATTCCATATTTCCGTTAGAAAAGCAGTCTCAAATTTTCCCATTTTTTTCTAGGCTTTGAGCTTCCTTTCTAGTGTCTTCTGGTTGATTGGTGTCACTTGCGATTGAAGACAGTGCTTCAGAAATATTTAAATAACCATTTTGCAAAACCGAAAGAGACTTTAGGACTCTATTTGCTCCTAAATGCTCTGTCAAAATTATACATCGTTTTATCGAAGCCGCACATCGAACGTAAATCGCAAATTTCTTCTATTCTTGACTGAACACCAGAGTACTTTCTAGACATATTTGATGCATTGTCATAGCTCTGCCCGCGACAATCTTTTATGGGAGTATCAAGGCTCTAAAAAAAGGTTAAAATGGTAGGTATCTGCTATATATTGCGCATTATGTTTATCCATAGGCAAAAATTGCATAAATCTTTTACGTATTTAACTATGAAAGTTAGTTGGTCAACGTGGGACAGATCTGGCGTAGAATCTACGCTAATAGAATAGTACTTTGCTGATTTGAGTTCTTTGACAATGGTTTTCAAAACTTGCTGTCCCCTTCAATTAATAAATTCATTGCAAATATTTGAAAAAATATACGATGTACTTCCTTTTCCACGATTTCCGCAGTTTTGTATGTGATCAGCAAGAAAAGGATGAAATTCACTAATGAGCTCTAATCATCCCAAATAATTCCCATTTTTTTGCGATCCTAATGTCTCATTATCGCCACGAAAAGCAAGACCTCTTGAAACCAAAAATTTCACTACTGCAATAATTCTCCTAAGCACATTCTTCCAATAGTTAATTTCTGTATTATATTGGAACAGCAACTCAGTATCAATTCGTCCAGTAGTTTTCATGCTTGGAACATAATTCATCATAAATTCCCTGTGCTGTAAACTGTTCTCATGCTCTATCAATAAATTACTTATATGCTTCCAAACTTTATATCCATTAGGAGAACTTAAATTATGTCCAGTACCAGTAGTGGTATTAAATAGACGGCAGCAATAACAGTATACAGATGTCTTTGCTGGTGGATAAAGGTGCCATTTTCTTTGTTAAGACTCACCATTCGTCAATTTACAAATGAAAATGTTTTTAGTTAAATATCGTTTCACACTTTGAATCTGGAAAACTTGTAGAAGTTTCAGAGAAGTCACTATTTATATTTTGAAAAAGCTCTGGTCCTTTTCGAATCCAAATACCATGGACTTCTTCCGGTAAAATGTCGTCACAGTAAGTACCAGGGTCAGGAGACGCAGATACATTCTCTAAGCTTGCAGTTATTAATTCACAGTGGCTTGAAGTCGATGATTCAACATCTAATGTATGTTTATCATTTTCGTCACATGTAACCTCTTTTTCCTGGGGACATTCAGAGGTACTTTTGTCTTGCTGTGATGAGAATGAATAACACGGGTCAACACAAAATTTGTCCTTAACTTTAAAGCAGTAAATTTCCATTTTTAGGTCGTAATTAGACGAAACAAAAATATATGCCATGAAAAAGTTTGCTTTTTTATTAAGGAAACCGCTTTAGCGATAGTATTATTATATGTAATTATTACATAATTATTACTATAACTTTAACAAAAGCAATTTTTATACGAAAAAAAGGTATTTTCTTATCGTTTTTGTTCATAATAAATCATAAAATAAACTTTAGCACAATGAACAAAAACTTTTTTGTAGAGTCGTCTAATCCCTCGTCTTACTTGTTTCTTCAACGGTAAAAAACGAAGTGAGCTTTGGAAGTGTTCCCGTTATTTCTTTTTGAGCTGTTTTCGTTTTTTGTGAACCACTTAAATATGTTCTTTTGGACATAATGAAATAATGTTTAAACGAACAAATCAAACTTCTGTCTATTTTACTGAATTTTAAACATCAAACCTTAGATAAATAATCCAATGTTTATTGATCTCAGTATCAAACGAAACAAAATAACGCCGCTCACTCACTCCTATCAGACTGAATGTTGGGGGGGAATGATGTATTATCATTCGGGGATTCCCCCAACCATAGACAATGTCGACATTTATGTTAGGCCTGGTTTACACGTTGCGTGAGTGATCGCTAGATGGTGTACTTAGTAAATTAGGTAGGATACGTTCGGAAATATACACTCTGATAAGATTACTGATTTGAGAAAAAAAGTGTAGCATGCCCGACAAAAATGTGTGAGAGAAATTGTCGGTCTTTCGGGCCCCCTGGCGGCCTGGGCACGGGCCCTGTTTGCCCTTATGATGAAGACGGTAATGGTGACGTTGTATGTGCGGAAAATATTCACCTTTAAAAATCTGCAAAAAAATGTTTGTTCATTCATATCGTTCCAAAGATATTGAATTTTTCCCCCTACCGCTCTTAAAAACAAATTGAAAATTTCAATTGCTTAACAAAAAATTATGTAAAATATTATTATTTAGCAAGTGGATCGTGAAAAAATATTTATAACGTAGCACAAACATTTTCTGTGCACTAAATTTCAACCTTGAATAACTTTAACAAAAAATATAATTTGGACGAAATAATTATCAGGTGTGAGCGTCTTATCCCCTTCTTAATGAACTACTAATTTTCAAAATCGGTGATTTTGCGAAAATTTCATGTACCACTTGACGTGGTTTGACCCATGTAAATGCATGTGGCTGTTTATGCACATATGTAGGTACATATACATATATGTTTGAAAATAGATATTTATTTTTAATAGTATTTCCGCTTTTCTGATAAGTAAGCATGTTCAATGATATCTGAACAATCTTCTTTAAATCAAAAGCTATAAGTATCTAAAAATTATTTTTGTGACTGCATCAAATAAGCTGACACTCACTGTATATACCCCAAACGTAATAAGCCGCAATAGGCCACAACAACAACTTCAGGTCCACGCATTTAAGGATCAGTAGGGTAATATTTTTTCAAAATTTGTAACTTTTTTTATTTTTTTTAGCATTTTCTGTTCCTTTTTACCCTTAGAATTCATGTATAAACTCACTTTACCATTGAAAGGTTTCGAAAAAGGCCCAAAAATAATAATACCGCTCGGCGTTTGGAGCGCTCGGAACGCACACTTCAACTTTAAACGCAGTTTTCTCAAAACACACTTTTTTTAAACTTGTGGACATGAATCCGGCTGAACTATTCAATCGATTTGCTTAATTTTTTTCTTAATGCTCACAAAACGCCTGGCTGTCATTCCTAAATTTTTTATAATTTATTGACAGTGCTATGACAAAATTTATGTAAAAAATATGGGAAAATATCAAAAAAAGAAAACCTTAATTTTTTTTTATTTATACAAAATTTTTCATGATTCCAGTAGGGACGATAACCATTGTACTTTTTAAGAATAAATTGGGTTTTTGTGTTTCAGATGATTCAAAGATGAGAAATCGCGTCCGCCAGTGAAGAAAGGCATCTTATTAATTAAATTAATTTGTTTATACACTCCACGATATACATACCTTATGATATGTGAAAAAAGTTCTATTGTAGATTAAAATTTCTATGAAAAAAATGTAAAAAAAAACAGTCCAGGTTACCCTACCGACCCTTTAAAGAGCGTAATACGGAAGATGATACAACCGGCTCAGGACGGAAGAAGTTCAAATTTTAAATGAAATGTGATTGGCCATAACATTTCCGATTGCCGTAGTCGACTGAAAAAGGGAAAGATAGCAAAAGGAAACAATCACAAAGAGAGCAGCAATTCTGGAGTGATCGGTAATAATATCCATGTTTCAAGTGCAACGAAATGGGACATTACGCTACTTCATGTCCTAAAATCCGGAAAACCGTGTGGACATTTGCACTGCAGCCCCGACAAAGGGTATAACAAATTTATCAAGTGAGTCTGATCCATTTTGCTTTGACTATGGAGCTGAATGTTCATTGGTTAAGGAAAAGTTGTTAGTGCTTGTCAATATACTGAATGCACTTTTAATAAAAATTATAGTTCGTTGGTAATTTCGAAATTGATTTACCTAAATCCGGACGTTTATTTGAAACGGAATCTATTTTGTTCATTTATTCAAATAGACTGAAGCTACACAACAAGTGCACAAAGGAATTAAAGCTTAAAATAGAAGAGAATAGGATAACAAAAAATAGTGATGGAAGTGTTGCCATATCAAACTTTATTTCCAACACTCTTCTGAAGACTTTACATCAATTAGTTAACATATGCCCGCTCTTTTGAGAATTTTACATGTTTTCACTTTTATAAGTTTTTAGTTAACGTCTGATATGTACAATAAAATTATTGCTAGTTGAAATATAGTTTAAACCTATTTCATTATTGCTAAACATGCTGATATGCTCAATCCTCGCATGAAAGGTTAGATTCTTTGACTCATATTGTCATTGTTTAAGAAGCTTTTAAACATATTATACCTCTTTGGCTAGCGCACATAACGGTATATACTCGGCTTCAGTACTGCTTAAGGCCACAATTGATATCATCGGCCCCAACACCCTCGCCGTTAGTTCAGCCTTTTCTAAACTGGACAAGGAAACAACGCAAATGGGTCTGGCAGTGAACGTGGGCAAGACGAAATATCTCCTGTCATCAAGCAAACAGTCGTCGCACTCGCGACTTGGCTCTCACGGCACTGTTGGCAGTCATAACTTTGAAATCTCAGACAGTTTCGTATATTTGGGAACCAACATAAACACCACCAATGTCAGCCTGGATTTCCAACGCAGGATAACTCTTGCCAACTGGTGCTACTTCGAACTACGTAGGCAATTGAGAAGTAAAGTCCTTTCTCGACGAACAAAAACCAAACTCTATAAGTCACTCATAATTCCCGTCCTGCTGTATGGTGCAGAGGCTTGGACAATGTCAAGAATGGATGAGTCGACGTTGCGAGTTTCCAAGAGAAAAGTTCCGCGAAAGATTTATGGTCCTTTGCGCGTTGGCCATGGTGAATATCGCTTTCGATGGAACGAAGAGCTGTATGAGATATACGACGACATTGACATAATGCAGCATATTAAAAGACAGCGACTACGCTGGCTAGGTCATGTTGTCCGAATAGACGAAAATACTCCAGCTCTGACAGTATTCGACGCAGTACCCGCCGGGGGAAGCAGAGGAAGAGGAAGACGTCCACTCCGTTGGAAGGACCAGGCTTTTCTCGGAGAAATCGCCAAATACATCAACGCAAGTATGTTATATTGATATTCTACCCTGTCAATCTTCTTGGATTGTTTGCTGCTACAATACACTTAAAACAGCATCTAATAGAGCTGCGACCCCTTTGCAATCTTCCATGTCGTAATCATTGAGTGGCTTTAAGATATGTATATTTTTTCTGAGATAATGTTACACCACTAGTTTCGTTTATCTTGATGAGTTCTTGCTTTCTGGAACCCGCGATGATCAGATTATCTACATACACGGCTATAAAATTCGTCACACATTTTGACGTTGACAACAGTATCGAACAGTGTGTAGAGTGTAGATGTAGTCTATGCTCCACTGCCAATTCGATTATCATACGTATATTGGCAAATCTGATTACAGGAGAAAACATCTCAATCTAGTTTACACCATACTGTTGACTGCAGCCTTTAGCTTCTAAACGTGGCTTCGATTGTATCACCACGCCATGTTTATCACGGTTAACCGCGAATACCCACTTGAAACTGATTACCTTTTTACCTTCTGCTTAATCTCAAAGAGTCTCCGTATCATTATGTACGAGTACGAGTAGGTACTCCTCCATCGCGGCTTTCCATTCGAAACAATAATTACTATATAACGCCTCGTCTACACTATTTGGCGCTTCGGAAGAACTTTTACTCATAACAAGTAACTCGTGCTATAGTTTTTTGGTCGTCCTCTCATCTCTGTACGTAAAATCTTTGGTCTAGCTGGACCAACCACGACATTATCTTGTATACTGTTGATGTCCTGATCCTCATCGTGAAGTTCTACACCCATTGCTTTGTATTCGATCTTTAGTCTTTAGAAAATAAACAGTTACATATCGCGATTTATCGTCAATAAATGTCGCAAAATGACGAGAACAACCGTTTGACGTCGTATATATCGGACAAAAAATTACCTGATGCACAACAGAAATGAATGCCGGTATTCTGCGAGCAGTCTCACGTCTCTAATGGAGACGAATCTGTGGTGAAATCTATTTCGTGACTGTTTGGCATTCTAGGGAGTTTGGCTCATCTTTAATTTGTCAATATCAGTATCTAACATGTTCTATGCTTTAAACGTGGTCACAGAAAAGCAAGAGCACAATACTGGATGATGACTTTGGACCAATTTATCTTGTAATGAAAAAACGAGAGGAGGAAGAGAGATGATGTATTAATATTTGTAATTTGGCAATAATGAATAACAAAGTGCTTATCTTCTAGCGCAGTTTGGCTATTTTGCTCAACAAGGAAGATCCCTTTTTATACGATAAAAATACGTTTAGGAAGTTCTTTCGACTTCTTTTTGCTGGGATCTCATCCAAAAACTCAAGCCGTCTGACCAACAGCAAATCTCGAATCCGTTTGAACTTCGGGTGAGTTACATTTTAACTTTAAAAGAACAGTATGTGTTAAAATTTTTTTTGTTTATTTCAGTTCTATATTTTTTAAGCAATGGCTTATACCAGTGTTGCGTGGGAAATGGATATTTCGCGGTGATGAGCCAACCCAGCATTTCCCGTAGCGTTGAACAAATTTGTAAATTCAAAAACATGCCATTTTTATAGATGAAACAGAAATATTGCCAGATTGATCACCTCCAGAAGATGTCGGATCAATCTCTGAAATCTGTTGGGGGGAGTTTTACTCTGGAGGCAGAGCAGCGCGTCAAAGTTGCATTAACTTTACTTTACTTTACTAGTATTGGTCCTTCTTGCTATTCTTACCTCTGTGCCAACAGTTGGTATATCAGCCAACCCATCAACCGCGATTAATGGCAATGCATCTCTTGTCTCCATAGAAACAACGAAGTTTCCAAATGGCACTGGAAAACTTGATAATAAGATTATCACCATTTCTTCTGGAGTGTCTACGTCTATTGAAGGGAGACATTCTGTAATGCCACAAAAGTGGTTTGGGTGGTCTGCAAAATAGTTGTAATATAGTGTCTGTCACATAGTTTTTTAAACAACAAAATTTTTTCGCGCAGGTCCTTGTAGCTGATGGATTTCACTAAATTTATCCCATGCAGCCTTCGCGCATGGTACATGCCTCACATGGTTAAACTGTGGCGGTTTTATACATATGTAACAAAATTGAATCTTTTTATTTAATCAAATGTAACCTTTTCTGTATTTGTAATTGTTTCAACTTTAACCCCTCGGCCATAGAACACTCCCACATATCGAAGTGTATGAGGACACTTCTCATTTCTATGGACCAGGATATGTAAATAAGCGCACTCATTTTGTACTTCCACTTTTATAGTTTTCACAAAAAAAATTCAGACACACACAATTTGTTCACTTGGCGATTATTCCGACACACAGAATTTGTTTAATTTGTGACCACAGAATTTATCCTATTCGCGATACCAAAACACAGAAACGCACTTTAGTCTATTTGCACTTATTTGTTTTCCGTAACCAACACACAGTAAAGCATTTATTGTTTGCCGCTCTGGGCCCATAACCTGTTTGATTCATTTATTCAGGGATTTGGGCACGGGAGTTATGTCAACTTCCCATTCCAATGAGTCGTTCAACTTGCTTCCAATAAATTGGGCAAATAACAAACACTTTCAGTTGTTTACACATCGAAACTACAGACCTATCAAATTCATTGATTTCCGAATCTGCAAACTCAATTATTTGCTTGCCCAGCAACTTTGTACAATAACCAAATTCATTTTGTTTTTTATAGAACAACCAAAATTCATTGATCACTGCAGTACTCATAGTAGTTTTACAAACATATGTATGTATGAGTATAACTAACGTTGTGTTGAGTCCATAGTTATAAATTTAAGAACTGTATAAATATAAGTAATTTTTAAAGAAAGTTTACGAACTGTAAGTTACACAATAGATAAAAATTTTAAAATTTAATCTCTCGTTCGGCTTTAATTACGAAAGTGGCGCAGTTGGAAATCCACGCAGTAATCAAAAGATTACGTCGGTATTAATCCAAAGATTAATAAGTCTAAAATTACGCCGGTATTAATCCAAAGATTAATAAGTTTAAAACTACGTCGGTATTAATCCAAAGATTAATAAGGCTTAAACTACGTCGGTACACTAAATATTAATTAAAAAAAAAAAATTATAAATTAAGAAGTGAACCAAGTGAGCCATGGCGACTGAATCCAACCAACCCATTCATTTAACAGGTTCAGAACTAATAAAAGAAGCATCCAGAATATTTGTCGTCTTTTATAAGGGAGGTAGAGCTAATTCTCCCCCTTGTCGACAACAATTTGCCATTGCAATGATTCATCTTTAAGAGGTATGTAAAAAATAAAATCCAAGGACCCGCTCTTCATGCAATAAGGACATTAGGACAAGAAGCCACATGAACAGACATTAAAGAAGAACTAATCAAAAACTTCGGTGTAAAGGAAACCTAGCCTAACCTGTACCACCAAGCAGCAAAATTATAATGCAAGCAAATATTTTTATAATCTCATATTTTAGACAAATTAAACACTAAATACGAACAAGATGTTAATAAGCCTTCAGAATTTAAGCCTTCAATAAATGAATTCCTAATTCTAAAAATATTTTTAAACGGTATTGACTCAAATCTAGCAAGTATTATCCATAGTAGAAACATATAGTGTCTTAGAAGCGCATATTATTTATAAGAAGAAACAGGCATGGTAAAAAGATACGACATTAGGCCGAATATACAGAACAGGTTTATACTAAACAATGGACAACAGTCACAATACTTACCACAACATAGAGTTCCCCAAAATAAGAACTTACAAACATTTACGGATAACAACAACCACAACTTGGGACAGTTACGTCAAAATACTAAAAACCCATATTATAACTCCGGACAATTACTTCAAAGTAATAATAGTCTAAATAATAACTCAGGGTCATTTCGTCAACAATTTCCAAATTCGCAACGAACTACGCAAAGCCAAAATAATAAAACAACACAAAAGGAAGTGAACCACATTGAAGCTAAATGACGGTGAAGAGGTAAATTTTCAATGTCAGGTCGAGAATACAGTTTACCGATAATCACAATAACAATAAATAATGCAAGAATTAGGTACTTACTTGACACGGGATCTACCACTTCTTTACTCAGTAAAAATCTTTTATCACAATATCAACGCATACGACTTATACAACCATTAGCTTTCAACACTATTAACGGAGTTTTTAGTATCAATGAGGAAATCATAACTTTAACTTTTTATCAATAACTTTAATGAAAAAAATTTTGTCCATTTCAATATAACAAAATACAAACGTTCAATATTAAACCAACCAATAAAGAAGTGTTAGAAGAATTAACGGGGAAGATATAAATACAGAGGAAAAATCCTTGTTGGAAAAATTGATAAACCAAAACTCAGATTTATTCTTTGAAGAGAGGCATTCGCTAACCCATACTCATGAAATATAATACAACATGAGATAGTACCCGAAACCACAACAGACAGACCAACATATTATAAAATTTATAGATATTCTCAAATCCAAGAAGACGAAATTATTAAACAAATGAGAGATATGCTGAGCCAGGGTATCATTAGAGAAAGTTTATCTCCTTACAATTCTCCTTTATGGATTATTCCGAAAAAATTGGACAATTCAGGAAAGAAAAAATGGAGGATTGTAATTGATTTTTCTTCTTCTTAATTGGCGTAGACACCACTTACGCGATTATAGCCGAGTTAACAACCGCGCGCCAGTCGTTTTTTCTTTTCGCTACGTGGCGCCAATTGGATATTCCAAGCGAAGCCAGGTCCTTCTTCTCCAGGTCTTCCTCTTCCTCTGCTTCCCCCGGCGGGTACTGCGTCCAATACTTTCAGATCTGAAATGTTTTCGTCCATCCGGACAACATGACCTAGCCAGCGTAGCCGCTGTCTTTTAATTCGCTGTACTATGTCAATATCGTCTTATATCTCGTACTGCTAATCGTTCCATCGAACTGCTAATCGTTCCATCAATATCATCGGCATACGCCAGCAGTTATACACTTTTATAGAAGATGGTACCTTCTCAATTAAGTTCTGCAGCTCGAACTATTTTCTGAAAAAATGATGAAAAAATTATATCGATTGCAGCTGTACGTAAGGATTTTGAAATGCCGTCTCAAAGTTAACTTGTACCAAGTCGTTGACGAGTGCTCTCAGAGAGCAGGTGTGCAAGCCGAGCAGAAAATCGTTCGGCTGTCTGTTGTGATTGTAGCTTCTCGACGTCGAACCTTCCTTGTGTTTGTTGGCGTGCGTTTTTTGCTGCACAGAGGCGGGGGCGAATCTTGGCAGAAGATAGTGGTCCGAGTCGATGTTAGGACCTCGGAGCGCACGCACATCTAAAACACTGGAGACGTGTCTTCCGTTTTTCACAATATGATCGATGTGGTTGGTACTTTTTCAATCAATTGATTACAGAGTCCTGAATGAAGTAGGGGTCAGTGACAAATTCCCAATACAAAACATAGAAAATATGTTGGAAAAATTGGGCCGTGTATAATATTTTACAACAATTGATCTTGAAAAGGGTTTTCACCAAATTCTCATTAAAGATAAGGACAGGAAAGAAACAGTTTTTTCTACACCCCTAGGACACCACGAATTCGCCCGAATACTTTTTGGACTCAAAAACGCCCCTCCACATTTCAGAGGCTCATGAATTCTGTACATAGATAAAACGTGTGTTGTTTTTTTTTTACGATATCCTAATATTTACTAGTACAATACAAGAACACGAACAGAATACCCAGAAATTGATCGATGCGTTAGGAAATCATAATTTAAAAATTCAAATCGACAAATGTAATTTCTTTGCTAAACCCACGAAATATGTAGGACATATTCTAACCATTGATGGGATCAAGCCCAACCCAAATAAAATAGCATTAATACAAAATATAAAGTTACCCGAAACCTCCAAACAAATTAAGTCCTTTCTTGGTGTCACCGGGTACTAAAGAAAATTTTTAAAATACAAAGTATTTAAAAAATAATATTAAATTAAGAAAAAATTACCTACAATATATATGTGCTTTCTATATGTTGAAACGACTTCTAATTGACACACCAATTCTTCGTTACCCCGGTTTTAAGAAAAACTTTAAATTGTGTACAGATGCAAGTGAAGTTGCGATTGGCGCAGTTTTAACCCAAGATCATCATGCAATATGCTATGCTAGTAGAACACTAAATGAATTAAAAAAAAAATTTTCCACCACAGAAAAAGAGCTCTTGGCTATCGTATGGGGCTTTAGTTATTTTAGACCATACGTATATGGCAGAAATTTTGACCTCATGACTGACCATCAGCCACTTAAGTCAGGGATGGGCACATTTTTAGCCCGCAAAGTTAGCAAAGTGCGCACCAGGGCTAGAAGAGGGGAATATCAGTTTACGGAGAGAAGGGCATAACAAGTTCAAAAAAATCAATTACATTCCTCCGTAACTTAATGTTCATCGCAGAGTGGTTGCGGCCATAGATAAGTTGATCCGAATCTCTTTTCTTGCTCTCTCGCTTGTCAGCTGGCAAGGCACCCTGATCTGTTTTCTGAGCTGGCAACAAAGCACAATCAGGGTGCCGTCACTAAGCAGTTAGTGAAAAAGGCGAGATGCCAGAAGGGCAGCGCTATAACTACTTGACGAAATAAGTGTAAAATCAAATTTCATTGAACTGTGTGAACATATTTTGGCAAATTAAATGTTTATGTAAATTAATTAATTGTTTTGCATTTTAGCATTTATATATGTATGCATTTTCAAAGTTTGTAATTTAGTGTTTTGTATAATTTATTATATACCCAATCTAATATTTTTCAGCAGTGGCAGCATTGAAAAATGTTATAAAAAAATGCGAGTTTTGACAACTCTCTCTCGAACCAAAGAGTCTCGTATCCAGTTATCTATGGTTGCGGCAATACTGACATTGTACCCAAATTAAAGAGCGGAAGTTTACTTCATATCGGAATTGTACAGTTGTGTGAACAAAAAGAGGTAAACATAATTTGCAGGGTTCAGAATTTCGCATTAAAATTTGTTTTTACTTACCTTTGCATGGTGGGAAATTCTAATCACTGTTAGGAAAAAATATATGTATAAGTTATACTTGTATCTAAAAACAATTTTATTTAATAAGAAAACAGCACATTTTAAAACTTCACAACAAGTATAGTTGTTCCTATTTTGTTCACACCACTATACATGAGATAGAACAGTTGTAAAAATTCATTTTAGCTACAACTGAGAAAACTTTTCTCAAGTTGTGGGCTTTTATACGTACATATGCAAGGCAGCTTTATATATATTCATATATAAAAAAAAAGATACCTGTGACCGTAATATATGTATATACATATAATTTAATGAAAATGCTTATGTAAATATATATTTACATATATGTATATATTTAATATATATTAATATTTGTGATATTTTCAGTTTGGTTGTTTTATCAAAATATTCAACGAATTTAGGTTTTTTTTCTATAATTGTTGTTAAACTTTAAAAATCTAAGTTGCCTCTGGAAATGAATTAAAATAATAATACGCGCTATAGAAAGGGAACACATATTTTCAAAAATATAAGATATCATCAAATAAAAATATATTTGCGCGGTATTGCATTATTGATTGAGAGTGGCTAAGCACACAAATAGAATACAAACACTAATGGCAGAAACATCGTATTTCGCTTCTCCCTCCGCTACGAGCGGCAGGCGTTTTGTGCCCGTGTTCATTCGAACAATGTTGCCATTACTCAATCCGCATATGTAGTTTCGCATACATCTAACTTTTCAATTATAATTTTTCATAATATAAAATACCAAAACTGAAATCAAACTAATAAAACTAGTTTATATATTTATAAATAATAGCATTCGATTCTGATTTTGAGTTAGTTTAAGAAAATTTCAAATATATTGAAGACAATTTTTATAATTACTACAGTATATCGAGCCTGGCAACCCTGCGTTGTAAGGGAGCAATCAGCTGAATCGTTTCATTCCGCATAAGATTCATTTATTTATGTATATGCGTTTGAAGACAGTGGTTCAGAAACTGAAATTATTATAATTTAAATGTGCCGAAATGTCATCAGAGAGGGAAATCGGTGAAAATTATATAATATCTACATATGTATGTTTGGAAGCACCTACACTTGTGACAAATTTTTTCAATAATGAAATTAAACAAACATAAAATAAGAAAAAGGTTATCTGATTTAAACTTTGGTACAATAATGCGCGTAGCTACAGCTAATGAGATTAAACCAAACATAGAATTTATTATGGCAAATAAACCAAATTAAATGCTGTTATAGTAAAGACATATTAAAAAATTATTACTAAAATAAAATATTTATTATACTTTTTGTTATTTGTCCGACATTTTATAAATTGATAATAGTTACAAAGAAACTTAAAATTGTTAGGCAATTTTACAATTATTACCCACAGTGCAAGTTCCCATATATGCGTGCGCTCTCATTTGTAAACATGGTGTGGGAAAATACGTTGCTCTCATTTGTAAACATGGAGTGGTAAAATACGTTGCTCTCACTTCCCTCTTTATGTTTGCCCGCGATGATCCCCTCACCGAGCCATCAAAATGTGCACTCGTGCCCGCACGGGCAAAATGCCACTGAGGGCTAATATGCCCATCCCTAACTTAAGTGGTTGCAAACCAAATAGGGGTAATCATAATCCGGTGCAAATGGTCTTACAAATGCATATTTCGGTGCATGTGCAAAATATTTGTGCACCATGTTCTTAAACAAAAACAAATTGCATGTGTTTTGCAAATGCAAGACTGTTATGCAAATGCTACACTCAACCCCTATTGTATATGTGCAAATTAGTATTGCTTTTCAAACAGCTGATTTCTTTTGCATACACATATGTTTCGATTTTTGCGCGTAAGGTAAAATTTTTGGTAAGAAAAGAAATTTGAAAGAATTAACAACTTAAAACTTAATAAAACTATTTACAGCAATATGAGCGATAAAAAAGTGAAAAGAGAGCGACCGAACAAAAAATGGACAAAGGAGGAAATCAACAAGCTTCTGAATTTTTTGGAGGAAGCAGATGAAATTTAGGTAAACATTTTAAGAAGTTTGGAATGTATAAATGCTTATTTATTTGCTTTTATTAGGCTCCAACAGCACAATTTTTTTACAAAAATTGCAATGTGGTTAAGGGAATCGAAGCCACGTGGGACTTGCTGCGGTGGAAGGTACGCCACCTAAAGAGTACACTCAAAAAAGCGCATGATTATCGCACCTCAACTGGCGCTGGAATTGATGAAATGGATGTGGGCGTTGGCAGTTTTGAAGGTAAATAATAAAAATTTAAAGTGCTTTGGGAACTTAAGTGATTAAATCTTTTACAGAAAAAATTGAGAAAATGTGCCCCCATTACAATCGCCTAAACAAAATTTTCGGAGCTAAATCGCATGCGCAAAATAATTTCTGCGCTGTCGACACGGGCAATGACTTGCTGCTTATCGCGCCACAGCCGTCAACAATTTCCCCACCAGTACATTCACCGCCAATAGTCTTTCCACCAGCAATTTCACCGCCAATAGCCTCGCCACCAGCATTTCCACCGCTAATAGTCTCCTCACCAGCAATTTCACCGCAAAGCCTCGCCATCAGCAATATCACCGCAAAGCCTCGCCATCAGCAATATCACCGCCAATAGCCTCGCCGCCAGCAGTCCCACCGCCAACAGTTTCGCAGCAACCACTCCCACTTGGGGCTGATTTTCCACAATCAGTTAAAACCATGACTAAAAAAATGAAAATGCAGGCTCCCAAAACATCAGCGGCTTGTTTGATGGTTTACCAGCAAAACAGAACGGAGTTGGAAAAAGAAAAGCTTCAATTTGAAAAAGAAAAGTTGGAGAAGCACCTAGAACTATCAAAAGCTGAAATTGAATTGAAAAAAGAAGAGCTAAAACTTAAGAAAATTAAATTGGAGCAAGATGAAAAAATAAGAAGGCTAGAAATAGAAAAAGACGAACGAATAGCTATGTATGAAATAAAAATGAAATACATGAAGTAATCCAAAATGTAACTTTTTTATTCAAACATTAATGAATGTATTGCTAGCCTTTCAGTTTCCCCTTTTCTGTTTGGTTGTACATCCTCGCTTTCCTCACCGTTGTCATCAGCGTACTCGTACGTGGTGTCCTCATTGAGATTTATATATTCCTAGTTTGTGCTGTCACCTTTTCGTAGTATGTTGTGCAACATACAACACACAACAAACCAATCACAACATAAATTGTGGCTTTCTTTATTTATAAGGCGGGCTCTGAACTTCTTAAGACTGCAAAACCGCTCCTTCAATAGGCCGAAGCAATGTTCGACTAGAACTCGAAATTTACTGTGACACAAATTGAAATTAATTCGATTATTTCTGTCTAGTACTCGAGCATTACTTCGGAATGGAGTTATCATAGTTTCGGACAAAGGATAGGCTGAGTCACCAGCTAAGGACTGCTGTGACGAAAAAAAAATTTTCTTTTTGCAAGAAAAGTGAGCTGCTGCGGTATACTCTCGCATCATGCCAACTGCCAACATGTCCCACCATTACGTGTCGTATTTTTAGTTTATAATCGCATTTCAGAATACGTAACATGTACAATTTCTGATCGCTCTGTTTCATTTGGCCAAAAAAGGAAGGAATCTCTTAACCTTAGTATAGCACTGAAAACTCTTTTCGTAATTATGGATAGAGTTCCACCATCTCCTACACCAAATAATGTTGAAATTCTTTTCAATGCAGCACCCTCTCCGCATGAGCCCAGACGATAAAGCACAATTGCTAACTGCAAGTCCACAGGAATCTGTTTGGAGGAATGTGCTTTATTGAATTCCGGATCGTTCTTAATCAGTTGAAATATATTGTTAAATTGTTCCTTGCTTACTCGAAGCATTTGGCGGAACCGGTTTTCGTCGAATTTATTTATGATTTCATTTCGCCATACTGGTGACTTTGGGACTTCATGCTCAACTCCACGCCGGCATGAGAGCACTACTTCAACATTCATATCCAATTCATCTAAAATTTTATCGACCGCCTCACCATCTTCGTCCACTTCTGTATAAAAACAAGAACCATGAATATAAAAAGATCTTTAGTCACCAACTTTTACCTAGTATATTAAGAATATCATTTGCCGTATTCTCTACCAAATAATTAAGAATTTTGATTGCTATTGAGAATATTTACCAAATATTTTATATCACATTTGACAACTAGAAATCAGCAGTTAATTTTACAATGAACAGGGTTGCATTCAGATATAAAAAAACAGTCGCTCACGATCTATTGGAAAATGCTACATTTACACTTTTGCTTATGCAACGATGCATCGGATTCTGATTACCCTTAATATAAAGGGAAAGATATAAACCCCAGGTTGCAACGCTGGCTGCTCTAACTAGGTAAATATGATTTTCTTAGTCGATTAAACGCCGATACTGGAGAAATTTTAACAATAGAATCTGAAAATTCAGAAATCATTGGCACAAGAGAAAACGAAGTAGATAACATGAGTGAGTACATGTGCAACTATACATTCTCAACAAGAAGAAAATAATGACCACTTTGTTGTATTATACACAGTTGTCAACCGCTTTCATACACAAATTATCTTAACGGAAAGTAAAATCAGAGAAATCGAAATAATTGGAAATAAACGAAAAACATATAAATTATTCATCCTTCCACTTAAACGTGAAAAAAAAAACAATTTTTTTTAAAGTTTGATTATGTTTTATTGAACTCCACTTTTCGACTACTTAATACTAACAATTATATCTTACTTTATACCTATCAATAATTTATGGTCACATTGCACTTCAATGTGACCGTATAAAACTCGGCTGCGCTATCGTTGTAACTCTGCTGTGGTGTTGTTGTTAATTTCCGCAATTTGTTATTTTGCGTTTCCTGTTGTTGAATTAATGCAGACATGTCGTCAGCAATATTGGTTTATTAATTTTATTTGAACTTTGTGTTTTTATTCGCTTGTGTTTCCGTGCTTGTATTATTGCTGTGTTAGCTAGATTTTGGTGTTAACCAATTTGGTGTTAACTCCTCCGCCCTTAAATTCGATTGTCCTCGTTCGAAGGATCTTCATAAAATTTAGGTAGATCGTCAACGCATACTTTCGTGGTATTACAGCCGGTTATTATTTTATTTAGTCTTCTATTTACTCTATGTTTTTTTAATTTTGCTTTTAATAATACAAATATGCCTACAGTTATTATTATTGATATAATTGTTACATTTGCAGAAAAATAAATATAATTTTTTGTCTTTAGCAAAGAAATTTCTTTTTCTTAATTTAATTGTAGTTTTTTTTATGGACTTGAGAGATAACATTTCTTCTACTTTACTATTATTTGCCATTTATAGCTTTTACCATCTATTTCGATATAAGTATTGTAGTGTTTTATTAAATACGTGCCATTTAATTTCATTGTTTCGTTTTCAAATTTTACGAAACCTGTATATTGGTTTAGAAACAATACATCATTTGTTATTTCTTCAATCTCTTTTACACGATGATTATTAATTTTCGTACAATTGTCGACTTTACTTTTTAGCAGATGTGCTATGCATGTGCTATTCGTAATATCTTCTACTATATTTCGTGAGCATATCGATAATTTATTATATGACTTACATTCTTTACTTTTTCCGTAAACTTTATTCTGGCAAATTAAAATTGATTTAAATTCGATTTTATTTATTAATTCTTTTTCTTTTATTGGTCTTATTTCTAAAGTTTTACTATCGTTTTGCTCTGTGGTAGGCAAATTTATTATATAAATTAAGCTTTCTTTATTTGAAGCGATTTTTATTTCAGCAAATTCTAATGCTTCATCTATTAAAAATTGTTTAGTTATTTCCATTTTTTTATCAGACAATATGTATGAATTTATCATGTTAGATTTGGCCCAGTGTATGGCGTATGCTATATTAATTAGCCCTTCCTTTATAATTTCTAATTTTAATTTTATTTGTAATATTAAGTCATTCGCAACTTCTTTTTCTTCTTTCACTACTTTAGATATCTTATTAGTATTGTCTATGATTTCGTTTATTTTCGCATTTGTCAGTTTGTTAATTATTAGCTGTCTATTATTACTTCCTAGCACATTATTGATTTTTTCCATTAAGATATTGCAATCGGCATGGTCTGGATTTCCGGCAATCCATTTCCATGCGGAGCCAATAAAGTCTAGTGATCTCCTAACTTTACTGTTTATTCTAATTCTATCAAGATAATATTTCGATTGGTTTATGAGGGATGTCAGGATGGGTTTCAATGGATGGTTTGCTAATTTATCATTAATTGTCATTTCTACACGGTTTATTGTGTTGTCGTAGTCTTGTAATTCAATTGTATGGATTATTTTGAATGTGCCTGTTTGTAGTTTTGCGGGACCTGCGTCCATTGTGACTAGTTGGGATAATGAATAGTATAGTATTTGTACGTTTCCGTATGCCATGCAGGCAAAAAGTCTAAAAAAAAAAAACAGATATATATATTTCTGTCAAAAGTGTAATAATAAGCGTGCTATGTGCTCTTTTTATCCTTATAAAAGAAAAAAATATTTATATATATATATATATATTTTTTTTTAATAATAAGCGTACTATGCGCTCTTTTTTTTTACTTTTTATAAGGCTTTTGTGGACTACCTTGCCGGTTTGTGTTAAAACTGTAGAATTCTTATTTTCTTTTACTATTTCATCTTTGTACCGTGAAGTTAACTTATTTCCGTAACGTTTATTGATGCTTACATAGATTGTCTGTCCAATTTTATATTCTTTAAATGGGCTTCTGTTTTTATTGTAAAATATTAGGGTTTTCTCTTGTTTTTGTTTGATTCTTTGTTATTCTGTCTTGCCTCTTCGTACTGGTCGGGATTAGTGAATATTCTTCGTCCAAAAAATGATTCAATCGGTTTTTGTCCTGTAGTTGTGTGAATTGAATAATTGTACTCATATACTGCCCTGTCCAGCAGTTCTTCAAAAGATCTTTCTGTATTTTGCGATTTTAAACACCTTAAAATTTCTGATAGGGTTGAATGGAATCGTTCAACCTGACCGTTAGCTGTACTAGTATGTGGAGGTATCTTATGTATTTTTATTCTGAGTTGGTCTTCTGACATAAAAGTTATTGAGTTGAAATTTAATGATTTTTCATTGTCTATTATTATGTTTTGTGGAACTCCAAAATTGAAAATGATCTGTCTAAGTGGTTCTCTAATGTCTTCTGTAGCTCTTGATTTTAATATTTTCGCTTGGGCGTATTTTAAATACTTATCTATGTCAGTCAGTATTAGTTTTTTCCCGGTAATATAGATATCTATATGGATTGTCCTGGGTATTCGGGAATAGGAGTTGCTTGAATTTTTGGGTTATTGGGATGTCTGTCGTACTTGTTTTCTGCGCATACGCCGCATTGTTTAACTACTGCTTTAATTTTCTGGAGCATTTTAGGGAAATAAAATGTTTCTATTAATTGCTGTTTATTTTCTACTGGATTTCGATGAGCTCTTTTATGTGTTCGTAGTATTTCGTTTGTGTGTACCTAGCTTTGCAGTTCTTGAAGTGTTGGGGATGATTTGTTGAATCTGCCCCATTATTTTTTCGGTTGTGAATATTCCATTAATAACTGAAGGGTTGAGGTAGCGCTTTAGTATTGCTGTCAAGTCGTCTATTGAATAATTAGGTTTTGTCAAAATGTGCCTATGGAATATAGGGAAGGGTATTTTGAATTGATAGCTATCGATTTGGTCTCTTAAGATCCAAATTTGATTTTTGAATACATTTATTGGGGAATTAATGGTCGGAATTAAATTATGCGAAGAGCTTTCGTCTGAATTAGTGGCAACTTTCTTCCATCTTTTCAATTTGGAATTGTTGTTTTTATTACTGAGTGCGTACGTAAGGGGTTGGTGGTCCGTATAAATGGTTATTTAGCAGTACCATACAAATAATTTCTGAGGGAATTGAGTGCCCAGATAATGGCAAGCATTTCCCTTTCGTTAGTTGCATAGTTTTCCTCTGTTTTGCTTAAAGTTCGCGAAATGAAAGTGATTGGTCTTCCATTTTGCTCTAGGACTGCTCCTATTGCATGTTTGGAAGCATCGGTGGTTAGAGAGAATTCCTTTTTATAGTCTGGATATTGAAGAATCACATCTTCGGAAGTGAGTGCAGATTTGATTTTTTCAAATGCTTCGTTTGCTTCGCTATTAAGTGTAATGGGGACTTTTTTTGACATATTTTTCGAGATGCGACCTTCTTCGCCGCGGAGTAGGGTTGTTAATGGTTTTGCAAGTGAAGCATAATTTCTTATGAAGCGTCTATAGTATCCTGAAAGGCCGAGGAATGACCTCAAATCTTTAAGGTTTTTGGGGTATTGGAAATTGACTATTGATTGAACCTTGGTGGGATTGGTTGAGCTGCCATCTGATGAAATAATAAAGCCTAAAAATTCCACTTTGGTTTTAAAAAAAATTCACATTTATCAATCTGAACTTTCATATTAGCTTTATTTAGGGTGTCAAAAATTGTATCAATGTGTTTTTGGTGGGACTCTTTATCTTTGCTGAATATGACTATGTCATCTATGTAGACGTAGCATGTTTTCCCTATATGGTCTCTTAGGATGTCATCAAGCGCTCGTTGGAATATACCAGCGGCGTTTTTAAGCCCAAAGGGTAGTCGCGTGAATTCATATTTTCCGTTGTTCACGGAAAAAGCTGTCTTCTCAACATCGGATTCCTCAGGAGGAATCTGGTGGAAGCCACTCTTCAGATCGATTACAGAAAATATTTTGTTGTCTCCTAGTTGAAAAAGTACCTCATTTATTTCCGGTATTGGATACCTATCTGACACGGTGACACTATTCAGTTTTCTATAATCGATGACCATTCTATACTTTTTCTCTCCCGATGCGTCCTCTTTCTTGGGGACTACCCATATCGGGGAGTTGTAGGGCGATCTGGATGGTCTTATTATGCCGTCTTCTAATAATTTATTTATCTGTTTATTTATTTCGTCCCTGAGGGAAAATGGGTAAGGGTAGGATTTCGAGTAAACTGGCGTTTCGGAGTTTGTTCTTATTTCGGCCACTACTTTGGTGGTGTAGGTCAGTCTTTCGTTAGGTTCGGAGAAAAGATGGCTATGTTTATGGATGAGTTTCCTAATTTCTTGTCTATTTTGAGTATTCTTATGCGTGTCCCTAATTTGGATTGCATTTACGTCCTGTGTATTGTATTCTTTTAGATGAATTTTCGTGTGGTTTGCTATAATCATAAAATTATCCTTACTATGGATTATTGCGTTAATTTCTTTTATGCTGTCATTACCTAATATTCCGTGAAATATGGTAAGGGTGGGTAGTAGGAAAAACTTTAATTGATTTTTGAGCTTGAAAAGATTTTTATATGTGTGATGGGTGATCTTTATTTTGCCTCCTATCGAGCTTGCATGAAATGGGCTATTATTTTCCTTGCTAAATGAGGCTGTATGTAGTTCTTGTTAGAACCTGTGTCTAGTAGTATTTTAAGAATTTCTCCGCTCCTTGTTCTACATTCGAAGTAAGGAAGCGAAGAAGTTTTCATTCTAAAAAATGTATATTGTTGGGTCTAGGATTTCGGGTTGGTTCTGATTGTAGTGGAGAGAGTCCTGGTCAAGAATATGGTGGTATGTTGGTTCTTCAAGAGGGTTTGCAGAATTGGGGCCTTCCGGCTGTATCTGAGAGCAGTTTATATGGAAATTTGTTTGAATTTTGCGGGGTGGATTCGTAAAATTCGAACTTGGTCCTTCCTGTCGTTTTCCGGCATACTTGAAGTTCGGTCTATTGGCATAATTTATTGCGTTTGTCCTAATACTTTGGTCTATGTCCATTGGTTCCGGTTTTGGTAATGGTTTTTGCGCTAGAGGTCTTGGGGGTGGATTGTTGTAAGGATTATATTGTGGATTGTTATAGGTGTTATACTGTAGGCTGTTGAATGGTTGATAGGTGCGTTGCGCGAATTGTTGTGGGCGGTATGCGTTTGGCGAAAACGCTTGTTGTGTGCGTGGCATATATGCGAGCTCTGGGTGAAAATATTGTTGAGAGGGTTGTGTATAGACTTGTCTTTGGAAATGTTGGTGTTGTGGCTTTGGGGGAAGTTGTGGTCTATCCATTCTGTAGGGTGTATTGTAATTGTTCGCGTGTGTGCACGTCGGCAGGTTCTTTGATACCAAGCAATTTGGAGAGGTCTCCTGAAAGTCCTCGTACGAATGTATCGAGAGCTTTCTCCCTATAGGTTCGAGAAAGAATTTGTATTGATTCTTCGCTCATCTCCATACAGGCGAATTTGGTAAGAATTAGTGACAGATGTGCGTATACTTGCGAATAGAAGCTTTGTACCGATCGACATCCTTGGGTAATGTACGTCATTTGATATTCCAATGTACTTAAATCTCTTTTATCCGCGTAATGCGTTGTTAAGCATTTAGAGATCGCTGTCCAATTCAGCGGTGTGTTGTAAGATTCGAGTACCGCGTCGGCCTTACCAACTATTTTATTCCTAATTACGTTTAAGATTCCAAAATATTTTGAAGTGCCTATCAAATTTTCATAGATTTTGAGGATGCGCTCAACGCTTTTCCTCCAACTGCTAAATTCAGTGGGGTTTCCGCTAAATTCTTTAAGTGACCTGACAACGTCTGGGATTTTGTCCATATCTGAAAGATTTTTCCTATAACGTTCGTCAATCGTTTGGTCCACTATGGGTGCTGGGATCATGTCATTCTTAATTATACTTTGTATTATGTTTCGTCCATCTGTGAGTAGTAATTGACCTAGTAGTTCTCTTACTTGATTTGCTAAATCGGGTTGTGCAGGATTTGCTACGTTGTGTGCAATTGGATTAGGTGAGGGTAGTACTGGTAGCCTTATGAGATTATTTGGATTTGCCATTTTTTTTCTTCCCCTTTACTTACTTGAGGATTACGAAATATTTAAAAAAAAATTCGATTTACTATTTTATTTTCGCTAAAACTAATATTTCCTATTTTTTCGTTGTTAACCCTTCTAGGAAAGGTAGCTTTTCTACTCTGGAGGGTCCGGGGGAATCGCAGAGTTAAGCGTTGTTATAGGTTTTTATTTATTTTTAGTTACTGGCTGTACGAGCCTTTTGTTATTTAATTTATAATTTATAAATCTCTGGAGGGTCCCTTGGGTGGTGAATCGCAGAGTTTTTACTTGTTATAAGCTGGAGGGTCCCCCCGAAGGTGGTGAATCGCAGCTTTAGTTTTTGTAAATTATTGGCTGTACAAGTCGTGTTTTATATTCTAAGATTTTAAATATGTACTACCTAAATCTAGTTTATTTGATTCGAACTATGTATTCGGAGAAACCAAAAGATGAAAGATATTGTCTTCTTATTTTATAACAAGAAGTAGTAGTGCTTATTTTTAGATACATTTATTAATATAATATCTATTTGATTCGAACTATGTATTCGGAGAAACCAAAAGATGAAAGATATTGTCTTCTTATTTTATAGCAAGAAGTAGTAGTGCTTATTTTTAGATACATTTATTAATATAATATCTATTTGGTTAAAGTTTATTAATATGGTATTTATTTAGCCAAGTTTGTTAAATTTATTAAATTTGTCTCTTGTAAACTGAATTTAGAATTATATATTTACATTTGAAATGTAACGTGAGCATTTATTTATTTAAAACAAAGGTGTTCAAGAATATTTTTATTTTGTTTGGGTTATCGATTTACTTACATTAATAATATTATGAATCGCATATTAATTAAGGCTTCTGCTTTCCGGGCTGGCTGTCCTATGACGTCCTGTTTGGATTCGTTTATTATCCTACTGAGGGGCCTTTATTTCCCGTGGTGCTGCCTTGTTGTTTTCCTCGGGTGGAGTGTTGTATTCTGGGTAGCACTTTCTGCTTTACCCGAGGTACTATAGCACAGCAGTATGTGGCACTGTAGAACTGTAGTTTATAGTACTGTTGTACGTAGCACTGCTGAACTGTTGTTTATAGCACTGTTGAACTGTAGCACCGTTGGACTGTAGTATGTAGCACTGTTGAAGTGTAGCACCGTTGAACTGTAGTATGTAGCACTGTTGAACTTTATGTGATATTGTTCAATCCAGGTAGCACTTCCTGCTTTACCTGTTGCACTATATGCGTTATTGTTCAATTTAGGAAGCACTTTCTGCTTTACCTGTTGCACTATATGGGTTATTGTTCAATTTAGGTAGCACTTTATGCTTTACCTATTGCACCAAGTTACTATATCCACGCGAAGGAAACACTTTCTTTTAGCTCGGGCGCGAATTATTCATCCTTCCTCTTAAACGTGAAAAAAAAAAAACAAATTTTTTTAAAGTTTGATTATGTTTTATTGAACTCCACTTTTTGACTACTTAATACTAACAATTATATCTTACTTTATACCTATCAATAATTTATGGTCACATTGCACTTCAATGTGACCGTATAAAACTCGGCTGCGCTGTCGTTGTAACTTTGCTGTGGTGTTGTTGTTAATTTTCGCAATTTGTTATTTTGCGTTTCCTGTTGTTGAATTAATGCAGACATGTCGTCAGCAATATTGGTTTATTAATTTTATTTGAACTTTGTGTTTTTATTCGCTTGTGTTTCCGTGCTTGTATTATTGCTGTGTTAGCTGGATTTTGGTGTTAACCAATTTGGTGTTAACTTATATAAGCTTAGACGGCTTAGACGACATAAAAAGCGGATTTATGAGCGATAGATATTGGAAGATTTATTAAAACGGGAAAAGTAGGCATATACTCAGGTATCTCGATTAACGATTATAATATAATAATAATACCCAACGATTACCCTCCTCCCGCCCAACCGACGCGAGGGGCGTAATCCGCGAACGAGCGGAATTAGCCGAGTCATAAAAGGCAAGAGAGTTTTAAGCGTTGCGATCTTAAGCTGCTCGGCTACAGAAACAAAAATTTCAACAGCCAAAATTAATAATTAAATTAAAGTTTATAATTTTTAAATGTCACTTGTTAAGAGTAGATAAGATAATTTTTTTAATGGTAAAGAGTGGATCTGTTAGATCAAATGGGCTAGAATTAAAATCATGACATATACGGCGGAATGGTTCGTTTAACTCACAATTTGTTCTAGAAAATTTTAAAAGTAAGGGTCTAAACTGCCTGGTAGAGCGAGCGGGAATGTTAAATTTAATATCAGATAAGAGAGATGGTCTACAGACTGACCCATTCATGAGTTTTACAAGAAATATTATACCAAGCATCTCCCTACGACTAGAGAGTGTCGGGAGATTAATAAGTTTTAAGCGGTTAGTGTAAGGGGGAAGATTTAAACTGGAATTTTAATGCAAATGATTTAAGGCAAAAAGTAAAAATTGTTTTTGAACGGACTCTAACTTATCTGAATGGACTTGGTAACTAGGGTTCCAAACCACAGAAGCAAACTCTAATATAGGCCACACCAGAGATGTAAAAAGAATTTTTGTAGCAAGCGGATCTCTAAATTCTTTAGACCAACGTTTAACAAAACTAAGAGCGCCCTTAGCTTTAAAAACCGTGGAAGATGCATGAAGATTAAAATTGAGTTTGGGGTCCATAGTTACACCCAGATCAACAAAACTGCATACTTGTTCTAACCTAAATTTTTTTATTGCGTATGAAGTAGGGTCTACAGATCTACGTGAAAAGCACATCGTTTTACATTTTTTAAGGTTCAATGGCATGTCATTTCTATCACACCAAGAAACTAGGTTGTTTAAGTCTGTTTGCAACTGACATCTTTCGCTGTTTGAAGTTTACATTTTAAAAAGTTTTACATCGTCGGCATATAATAAAACTTTTGAAAACTTAACAACAGATGATATGTCATCAATAAATAACAAGAACAGAATTGGACCAAGATGGCTACCTTGTGGAACGCCTGAAGGAACAATGATTACGTCAGAAAAATGATCGTTAAATATAACTTGTTGAATTCTATTACCAAGATAAGAAGCAACTCACTTTAGAAATATTTGTTGAAAAAGAAGAAGATCAAGTTTATTCAAAAGAATTGAATGGTTTACTTAATCAGAAGCTTTACTAAAATCTGTCATATAGACATCAGTATTCTTATTCTCCCTAAAGCCCGTTGATACATGTGATACAATTTCAAGAAAATTAGTTATTGTAGATTTCCCTTTACGAAACCCGTGCTGAAAACAAGAAATTAGTGGAGAGATCCGGAAGGTTATGTCGTCTGTTATAATTGCTTCAAAAAGTTTAGGTACTGCAGACAACTTTGCTATTCCCCTATAGTTTTCAATAGATGACCTAAATCCACTCTTATGCAAAGGAATTATAAATGACACTCTTATGCAAAGGAATATAAAGGATGGAAATAAGCCTTGCATAAGAGATGAATTAAATAGTTTTGTTAGGGATTGGTATATGTACTTGGCATATTTCTTAAAAAAAGCATGAGGGAATCATATCTGGGCCATAATTGTATGATTGTTCTAACATATTTAACTGATATAGGATGTCTGCTGCGGAAATGGTAGGTGCATTAATGACAAAAATCGGACATAACTTGTGCTGAAGCGGAATATTTTTTGGAGATTTTGGAGAGTAATTGGACTTAAAGAATTCAGCGAACATATTAGAAATGGTGTGATTTTCACTAGACATACTAGTCTTATATTTCATAGCGGACGGAAAATTAGAAATTCTGCGTTTGGAGTTGACGAAACCATAGAATAATTTTGGATGACGTATACACTCAGTCCTTTTTTCACGCGATTATTGGTTCTGGCACTAATCGCGTAAAAAAAATCGCGTAAAAATGGTTACTTTTCCAATATTAACTGACGAATTGGTTCCGAATATAAAAAATATCGCGTATAACAAAATATACGCGCAAAAAAATATTCAAAAACAATACAATAAGTTTCAAATTTCAGACTAATGATTTATTCATTCATAACAAAATAAAAAATACAAAACAAAAACCATACATAAAAGAGAAGAAAATAGAAAATATGTAGCTTTATTGAAAAAACCGTTGAATGCTGTTTAATCACTGTCATTATCCGTAGTGGAAATTATTCCGCTTATTTTGATGGCCGGCACTGATATCACTAGAATTTGTATTAGAATCAATAGTAAGAACTATGGATTGATGTTCTGATTGACTTAGCATCTCCGACTGAGTTTGCACCATAAATTCAGTTAATTTTGTTTGAATGCTTCTTTTTGGACCCAATAACTTCCGATGTAGTTCTTTATATCTTAACATGCAGAGACTCAATTCTTTTTGACAAAATCGTGCACGTTCGGCATCAGTATCATTTGCTACAAAATAATTTTCCAACTCTGCAATCGCGTTAAAATGAGAAATTCGCGTAAAAAAAGGAATTTGCGCTGCAAAAATAACCGCGTTGAAGTGAAATAGCGTAAAAAAAGGACTGAGTGTATTATTATTTTTTATTTTATTTATATAATTATTATAACATATTTTGTTAAGTTCAGCAAATTGTCGACGCAATTTAGAATATTTTGAATAGTAAGCAACTAAACCAGTTTTTTTTAAATGTTTAAAAGCACGAGATTTTCTATTTTTTAATTTACATAATTCTTTCGAAAACCATAAATTAGAACTTAGTTTTTGAGTAACAACATACTTTGGAACATATTTTTCGAATAAGTTTAAAATAGTTTCATTAAATTGGGAAGTACTAAATTCAATATTGCCACTGTAGTCTGGCCAAGTTACTTTAGAAAGTTCGTTATTAATCTTCTTAAAACTAGCTTTCGCAAAATTGAACCGAAAACAAAGGTCTTGTATATTATTATTAGCAAAGTAAGCTATGATTTCGATGTTAATTTCCAAAGAAGGATGATACGGGTCCTCTGGCCGGATCAAATTGTTCAAGTAAAACTAATAGAAATGTTCAATAACACCATAAAATTTTACCGATGCACATATCATGCGAAAGACATCAGAAATGAAGAAGAAACATTTAGATATATTAAAAAAATATCACAAAGAAGGAACAGGGCATGGCGGGATCAATGAAAATTATCAAGGACTACAAAATTTAATTAACTAATGTAAAGACTTTCATGAGAAGAGAAGAAATAGAAATTTATTTTACAAAACCTTATTCTCACACTGGCAATGCTGACATCTAAATATTCCATAAGACTTAAGGCGAAAGGTTTAGAATAATAGAAATAGAAACGCCGGAATTGTCAGCTCAGGAAAAGTATATAATTGCACCGAATGGTATAACAAATCCATACATTCAGCCACAGGGAAAAAGCCACTAGATATTTAAAACAGTAAAAGAAAAACAAATCGAAAAGCTTAACACTAGAAGAGAAAATTACCAACACACCGACAGGGAGAGATATGTGAAAAACTATAAAGCTCTTAGGCACAAACAGGAACCCAGATTCAAAAAAATGGCAATCGACAACATCCACACAGCTAATACTAAAAGAACTACCAAATTTTCAGGTAAAATCAATATTGACGATAACAACACTAATAACATTTCTGACATCGAGCAACGCTGATGGTGGAGAACGTTGATGGTACATACAAACGGTTTTGCTGAAATTTCTCTTGAAGACGCAGATAACAGTCAAATACAGAACAATACTACATATTATCAACCCGTTAGAAATTATTAAAGTTACAGAAACTCTTGAACATAATATCGAACAAATCACAGACAATGAGTAAAAACATTTTTTGATACAATATTTAAATAAGGTTAAATCGAAATTAGTAACTATTAACCCATATAGACAACAAAGAGGATTAATTAATATCATAGGATCAGGTATGAAATGGCTATATGGTACAATGGACGATAGTGACAGAAAAGAAATAGAACAACATCTTCAAACAATAGACGATAATAACCATGCAATAATAGAAATATCAAATCAAAATATAATAAAGGAATAAATAATAATAAATAAATATTTTAATGTAACAATTGCAAAACTTAAAGAAGCTATAATGAAGATAGGGTAAATTCGCAAGAAAATTTAATGAAATTGCTGCAAGTGATCAACAACTAGAAAAGAAAATAATGTGTCTTGATACTCTGTTAAAAATTAAAATTTTATTAGACAAGGTTGAACACATACAAAACAATCTTGTGGCTGCATAAATGAATATAATGAATAACAACATATTATACGTAACTGGAGAAGGAATAGTCCGTTACAATATAATATTTATATAAAATGCAAAATATTAAAGTTAGCACCAAATTATAAACAGGAAGAGCTTTTGTTTCAAATGCAAGAAGTCATAAAAATGAATGAAACTATATATAATTATAACAATGAATCTTCATTAAAAAGTTTAAAAATATCACAATTTTGTATATTCACAAAATTTGAGAGTCAAATATCATAAGTTAGAAACTAATACTATGTTCAGACCGATACTTAATCACACGATTTTGGCTGTTGAATGGATTATCCAACTAGCCTTAAAAATTTATCAAGATTTCGCCATACAAAATCGACAGTTCCAAATCATTTCATTGAAATGATTTAAAACTGATCCACGCTAAATCTCTCTGTGCGACTCTGATTTTGCGCAATATACTTGTCAGCACTGGAAATCTGTTACATTATCACAGCTGATTTAGACACTACAAAGAGAAAAAAATTAAAACGAACTAATTTTTGTTTAAAGCAATGAATCTAACTTCACCTGAAAATCGACTTAACAAATGAAAAAATGCATCCATTATTTTTGTTATATGGAAAATATTTGAAAAAAGACTGCTTTTATTTCAAAATGCTATAAGACAATCTTTTCTTTTGATAAATATTAAGCGATGTAACTTCATGAATGACAATAACAGCTGTTTTTTGATCTTTCTGACGGCAGTGAGAACACTTTTGGGTTATGAAATGCTTAAATGTAATCTAATCTTTAAAACTTTCGGTCTGAACATAGTATAAGGCAGCGTTTGAAAAACTACGCTACTCCCGTAGTATTTCATTTTACTCTTGCTATGGGGATAGCATAGCATAACAATGTAAAAGAAGTGCTCTACTCTGCTCCGAGTTTTGTTAGGTAAAAAACTATAGCTGGAGCGGGAGCAAAAAATTAAATTCAGCGCTATGCTCTGGCGTAGCGGTAGCAAAAAATTGGTAGCGGTAGCACAGCAGAGCTAATGAAAATTTTCATGTGCTACAACTCCCGCATGTGTTTGTTGTTTTTTTTCTTTTATACTATTTTCTACATGCTTAGTATATGGGTTATACTGGTTTTGCTCCTTAACCATGTAGTTTTTTTTTAAGACGAACCCGTCCGATATATTTAATATCACAACAAAAAATGGCATTGAAATTTTCATCGTCAAGACACTGCGGATACTTTGCTAGATTATTGGTCAAGGAAGCAAATGCATTCATAACAAACCAAAAGCGATATCTAACATTAAGATATAACGGAATAATTGGAGTGTTGATAAAATGGTTTATTATAATTATAAAAAATCTTTTCGAAGTATTGCACAAAGCTGTGCAATATACATACATTGAAGTATATGCGTACAATTTCAAACTGATTCTTCTTAAAAAATGATAAAATTACTAAATATTGGGAATGGTAGAATAGAACTGCAAATACGCAATGCAATGGATTAAAACTGGCTCGATATAAAAGTATCAGCCACAGTAAAACGTGGACGGGTCCTCTAATAATACTTAAATTAAAAGAAATAAATTTAATGATAATATTTTATTTAGAAACAAAAAATCTAAATCAAAAACTTATTTTATTCAGTCAGCGTTTAAATTAAATTAAAATTGCAAACCTATGTTATTCAGTCACAGTATTCGAATTAATGTATTAAATAAGTAGTAATAAAATAAATATAAGTAAGTAATAAGGAACAATAACTTATGCTTTTGGATATTTAAATTAAACCTCGTCTACAAACAAATTCAAATTCTCTATGGCACTATCTAAGTGAGTTGAGTTAAGCCGGACCAGAAGTATATTTTCCAATGTGTGGTGACTTAATCGATTTCGGTTATCCGATAACACCAGTTTTAAAGACGAAAATGCCCGCTCTATTATTACCTACAAATATTAAGAAATTTAAGCAAATGCTCTATATTTTGTCATAGATTAAGTATTAATTCTTACTTGAGTGGGTGGTATAGCAAAACATATTTTGCTTAGAGCATAAAGCTCTGGATCGCTTGACTTTCTCTCTTTCCAGAAATTTAAAACATTTGTGCTAGATTTCATATGTAGCAACTTCAACATTTCAATCTTTCCATGAACATCTGTTGACTCATTTTGAACAACGCCAACAGACAAAAAGTCGTCCAAAAGATCTAAGTTACTTTCTCTATGTTCAGTATCCGAAGTCTTTGAATTTGTTAATGATAAGTTTTGAATTGGACTGTGGATTTTTATTTGTGCCCACAATGTCTTTAAAAAATGTATTGCTCTTTGTTTTTGTGAACCGTCAAGTATATGTTGGAATCTTGGGTCTAAGTATAAACAAGCGTCAAAGCCAACATTAGACACTAATTTTTTAGTTCGTGTTTCCATACTTTCAATAAGCATCTCTCCAATTGTATAAATAATGGAATCTTTACTTGAAGTGCTTGTTGTTACAATCTGATTCGTAGACAGTTTGCAAACCAGCCACAGAGCATAGAAGTTTCCGTAGTGAAACTGTTCTTGTTGAAACTGCACTATAGTTTTTTGCAGTAGAGCCATAATAGTAACGTAGGAGTCCATGAAGTCCCATAACAGTTCATTCACTACTATATGTTCGTCTTGTGAATTATTTTCTACAGTTTCAATAAGGCTTAATATATGTACTTTTCGCTTTATTCAGTTGGTCAATCATGTTATAAGTAGATCCCTATCTAGTTGGGCAATCCAATTGAGGTAATGTAAAATTTCTTAACTCAAAGAAATCACGGTAACCGTTTGATGGCTTCCGAATGTATTTGATTAGATTTCGGTACTGAAACAAATACTCCCTAATAGTTATATTTTTTGTAACGTCAAGCGCACGAAGCTGTGCAGTGTGTGCTTCACATCGACATATTTGTATTTCACCAACACAAATATTTTCTGTTGTGTCGAAAAGGTCGATTTGCTTTGAGTACTCAATATTCTGTAGAATACAGGCTTCGCTAGTATCGTCATCGCCTTTATGAATTTGTGATAAAATTTTTGAAGCTTTTATCATATTGGCACCGTTATCCGATGTAATTGATACAATTTGGCTTAGTGCTATTTCATATTTGTCTAAAACGGAAACAGTTTCTTTGGCCAGAGTTTTGGATACACTTGACCCAGCTCCTTTGAGTTCCACCATACTAAGAATTCGTGATTTAATTTTGGTCAAGCCGTGTTGCACTATCTATTTTTAAAGATATCAGGCGGTTTTTACATTCCTCATGTATTTCAAGTTTAATATTCGCTGCTACTTGTTATAGTACAGTTTTACACTTGCTTTCATTTAGTATGAAGTTTTTTCCACTTTTGTCTTTAAGACCTTGACATAAAGGATCAATTATATTACGCATATTATTCGAATTAAGCACATTGAACGGAACGCCGTCGTCAGTGACAAGACCAATGTATGAACGGATTAAATTTTTTTACTGATTTGAACTTTTATCTGTTGATGTTTCATGTTCTTTTTGGAATCAGAATTGTTTTCTTTTTGCAAAGGTCGTATGTCATGCAATAGTAAATGTTTCTTTAAATTAGAGTTTCATGGTGTAGCCTAAAACTTAACCTAACATCTTAAACTAGTGGTAAATATGTATTAATTTTTTCAGTTCCGTCACGAAATTTCCTTGGAAATACCATACAAAAACTTCCTTGAAATATTTAGCCCTAAATATTAACATTAAAAACTGGACCAAGGCATGCAAAAATTTTCCAAAGAAAAAAACCCGACAATCCTGATTTTTTATCTTGAAATTCCTACAGATCAGAGGTATTTTAAGGCATCGCTTTGACTTTAGACGCATGTTTCTCAGAATTGTTCACTCTTCTTCTTTATATTTCGTGCGAATGCGAATTTCTTGGAAAAATCAAGTTTAGAGCTCCGGATTACCTCGCCGGTGTGAGTTTCGACTTTGTTGCTATGGGCACTTTTGTAGAGTGAACAATTCTGAGAAACATGCGTCTAAAGTCAAAGCGATGCCTTAAAATACCTCTGATCTGTAGGAATTTAAAGATAAAAAATCAGGATTGTCGTATATTTTCTATGGAAAATTTTTACATGCCTTGGTCCAGTTCTTAATGTTAATATTTAGGGCTAAAATTTTCAGGGAATTTTTTTAGTGTATTTCCAAGGAAATTTCGTGACAGGACTGAAAAAAATTAATAGTTCAAAAAAAAACCCCTAATGTACATAAAAAAGGGGAAAGTAATGTAGTTAAAATTAATTTCGAAAATTCAAAGTAATTGAGTATTGTAATACATTTGGAATAGATGATGTTTTTGGTAATATAAAAATGGTAAATATTTTACATAATAAAAAATATATATATATAATTTATTCAATTATTATCTAATTTACTTTATTAATATATTTCTTAAAATATTTGATTTTAGATTTATAAAGTCACTTGACGCAACAAATGCCAAAATGATTTGCATAACATTTTTTGTTTGAATTATTCAATTAATTCAAATATTATGACAGAAAATAGCAAAAAAAAAAAGAAAAAAAACAACAAACACATGCGGGAGTTGTAGCACATGAAAATTTTCATTTGCTCTGCTGTGGTACCGCTACCAATTTTTTGCTACCGCTACGCCAGAGCATAGCGCAGAATTTAATATTTTGCTCCCGCTCCAGCTATAGTTTTTTACCTAACAAAACTCGGAGCAGAGAAGAGCACTTCTTTTACATTGTTATGCCAAGACTATGCTGTGGCTCCCGGAAAAGTGAGAGCGGTAGCGATAGCATAGCAATAATTCTAGTAATTATGCTGCTACGGAGTAGTAAATGAGAACCCTGGTATAAGGAAATACGACCAGGTTTGTCAATTCTGAAAAACCATGTCAACTCAGTAGTCAATAATTCATGTAATGAAAGACAATTAATATTAAAAGGTAATGCTTTAATCACGATCAATAATTGTAAAATAGAAATAAGTGGAATAATCTTTTACTACTATAATAACGAATTCCATAAAAGTTTCACAATGCTTGGCGCTTTCTTCATTATTAATACAAAAACTCAGTTAAAGTTTGATGAACTTATTGCAAACCAGATTAAAAATATAGAAAATGTTGAAGAACTAAGGTTTCATAAAAAAATCACTTTTATAACAATACTGACATTTCTTTGTTATTATAAAAAAGGTAAAAATAAAATGGTAAAAAAGGTAGGAAATAAAAGGTAAACGAAAAACGGTCTATCAAGGTTAAAAAATTGCATTTGCAATTTGTATACGCATCCTTATGTACTAATTGCTTTGTATCCGTCGGAATATCTGTAATTTTAAACTTTTCTTTAATAGGGTTGCGATCGCATTTACATTTGCTACAAATATCGCAATTATTTATAAACTTCTGTATGCATTCTTTAAGTTTAGGGAAATACATCAGCCGTTTTGAACCTTCATAATTTTCATTTGTGCCTGCATGTCCCGTTTCATTCTTATGGTATCTTTTGATCTCTCTATAAACTTGGTCTTCACTTTCTATTTCTTTTGCATTATACAAACATCTTACAAATTTCACCGTTCTCTTCGAATAAGTATTTTATTTTTTGTTGTAAAATATTGTATTTATGATCGTTTAATGCAGTAAATATACCTGCTCTTCCAGTACCTATATGTTCTGTTAATACAGGTTCGAAATTTGTTTCGGTATTATTATATAGAGAATCAGCTTGATGAGTTAAGTGTATGTATTTCATCGCATCTAATTCTACTCAAAAAGTCTGCAACATGATTATCTTAACCCTTTATGAAGTTAATGTTTATAACATTTTCCATTATGGCCAGAACGTATAAAATAAGAATTTTTGGACATTTAAATTAAAACACCCAACATTTATTACGACTACAAATTATTATATATTGGACATATTAAAAGTCGATGGCGAAGCTACTTAAATCCTTTTTTTTGATTTTATGGTATATTAAAACAACTAACTTTTGATCTTTCAATACTTAATAAGGTGAATCAAGCATGCTAGTTTTCAATTAATAATTGTTTTTAATCATCAATCAAAACTTTTCATGAAATAAATTTAAATTTCGCATTTTCTTTAATTTTCATTGTATAATTGTATTGTATTTTTTATTAGTGATCTTAAACGGCGGCAGCAAACTCCTCCGTTCACATGTATTTTTGGTATAATGTCAATCTGGCCGTTCCAGTCATTCCGATTGCAAAACGTCAAAACCTACCCAATCCAGTCAACTGTCAAAGTTCGGTAGGTGATACGCTGAACACAATGGTTGCGACAGACGACAACCGACAGCTGTCAAAAATTAAAATACACACGTTCTTATGGACACTGTTATTTAGACAGCTGCACGACTCGACGACGGTAGGCCGACAGTTGTCGTTCTCGCTAACTTCGATATTTTCCTATATTTGCCTGCGACAGTAGGACGACAGTAGAGTTGACAGTAGAATGGAAGATAGAGAGATGAGGAAGAGTGGTGATGCCACTAATATGTAAAATGTAAAATTATTCACATCTCTTATAAACTTGACGTTATTTTACAAATAAAAGCATAAAATAGCTCTATTATAGCTCTGTTATATCATTTGTAATAACAATTGATAATTTAAAACAAAAATATATACCTATTTACTTATTTTTTGTATAAAAACTTTTACTTTGAACAAAATATTAAAATTTCATTGAAGTGCAAGGTATTAGTATGGCCACAACGAAATTGTGTACATGCAAAATGGAGAGCTGTGTTGTCCTGTGTACATGCGTTCAGGTAGTAGGATGCACAACGCCGTTTTCAGTTCACTGTCGTGATGCAATGTTGTGTCGCAACCATTGTGTTCAGCGTATGAGCGGCTCTCACATTTCCAGTGACAGGAGAGTTCGGGATCTCTTTATCTCTACTTTGTACAATAACTAAATTTATTTTGTGTTTTATACAACTACCAAAATACATTGATCACTGCAATAGTAATTCGATATTTTAATAAACATAATTACTGAAATAACACCTCAGGAGACCAGCAAACTTGTAGGTTAGATAAAAAAACGGTTAGCATAGGTCCTAAAGCGCCGTGGATATCCAACTCGTTACTAAAAGAAAAAAATTAAATTTTACAATGTAACGCCTTCATATATTTAGTGCTTGTAGACTTTTGATCGGTTGTATTGCTTCGTCGAAAGAGAAAAGTGCCGTTAACTTGTCTGTCTTGCAAACACGTGCAAAGGAACTTGACGCCAGCATTCTACATTCAATTCAGTATAAGAGAAATACAACTTGAGTTAAAAAAATAAAAAAAACTTTGTACATACATATTTTGAAACAAACATTTTAATATTGACTGCTTGTACACTTATGACTCTGACTGTATGTATGAGTTCAACTAACGTTGTGTTGAGTCCACAGTCGTAAATTTAAAAACTATATAAATATAAGTAATTTTTAAAAAAAGTTTGTTAGTTCTTAAGCAGCAACCGTACTGTAAATTACACAATAAATAAAAATTTTAGAATTAAATCTTTCGTTCGGCTTTAATTACGAAAGTCACGTGAATTTTATATCACGGCCGCGTTCGAACGTTTTTAAAAAGTTGGTACCGAGTTAGCCCTAAAGAATTAAACCAGGTGGTTTGGATATTGGAATCAGACTAAACTTTCACTTTATTAATTATAATCATTGAAGTTACTATTGCAATAAATTATTGCTTAAAAACCATAAATACTTATTATATTTATTACATATGTTTTGCAAGAAAATAAGTAGTAAAGCTTATACATAATATTTACTTAAATGCTGACTAAGGTAATAGCCTCATAACTTAATAGTCTATACAGATTCTCGGATTATGTTAACAAAATGACTTTGTTTTGTATCTTTTAAGTTGATTTTTGCGATAGTAAAGAAAATGGTATCATATTACAATTTTACTGATTTCCGGTTGTGCTATTTATTTCATTAAGAAATTCAGCAAATATATCAGTTTTACTGTTTGTTGCTGACTTATTTATACACATATGTAACTACTCCCCCTTTTAGATCAGAATTCTTCTGAATTCTTTTATTTAATGTTATTTTATATATTTGTGTTATTTGATAAGGACAGTAGCTACTAACAAAAATGTAATTATGCGTGTTTGACTGTCTTTATATTTTACGGTTACAATATTTTCTTTCATATCTTCAACAAAATTTGAAAAATAATAGTCATTAATTTTAATTGAACAATTATTAAACCTTATTACATAGTTATATTAATGGTAGTTCTTGATTACATGTATTATTAGTTTTTAAAGTGTTTGCATTTTTAACAAAAATTGTTTTTATATTTAATTGTATTATTACGAGTTCTTTATATTTTACAAGATTAAAATTATTTTTTAAAATACAATGGTTGCTTATTTTCATTTGTTCTAATGATTTATTATCTTCGAAAATCAATGTTTTATTCTGGTAGGTAAATATTTCCTCTACTTTTGCATATATTTATTTCATTATTTTATCTGTTAGGTATTGGAATAATTTTTCATATTTGTACATCTTCAAAATTTTTTGGTATTTTTATTCCAAATGCTAAAAATGTATTATTTACAATTACTGTTCCTAGTTATAGATATTTTAGCTTATTATAATCCATATTATATTTTACAATTTCTTCGTTAGTTAAAATATTCGGGTGTTTTATTCCATATTTAGCGGATACAACATTTTCTTGTATATGTTCTATTTTACTTTTTAACAATTGAATTTTTGTGTGTTGATCTAAATATAAAGTTTGTTTGTATTCATCATATATAAACTTATTTATCGAATTAACTTTTTTTCAATTTTTTATCTGTCACTTTTAACAATTTCTTTTAAGTGCTTAATAGCTGATGGGAGATAATAGTTTATTTGAATTTGTTCTTTAAATGAGTCATTCGTATGTAAAAGATATGTTTGTATATTTTATCTGTCGTCTTCGTCCATTGTACCAAAAAGGCATTTTGACATACTGCCAATTGCATTAAACAGTCTTCTTTTATTTATAGCTCTAAGTGTCAGTAGTTTATTTCTTATATCTAACAACTCTCTGTGCAGCATTTCTTTATTTTCTAATTTCATCAGAATTATATTATCGGTCATAGCATTAATAATATTTTCTAATTGCTGAATGTCAATATATATATATCGCTATCTTTTGGTATTGCTTGATCTCTAATCTGTAAATCTATGATTCCGTTTTGTTCCTTTATTTCTGTCAAAACCATTGTCCCGTCACAATGTTGTATCATTAAAACTATTACTGTCCATATTATCCAAATCTGTAAACTTAAAAGGTTTTTTTATATTGGAAGGATGAATATTTTCTAGCTTTTCCTTCTTGTATCTGGGTTGTTGCTTATGCCTAACAGCTTTATATTTTTTTATAAATCCTTCTTCTCTCTTTTCCTCATAATTGTCTTTTTCTTTTATTTAATTTATTTATAATTTTATTCTGTGCTGCTATTAATTTTTTTTATTATTTCCAAATCTACTTCATTATGCTGTACCTTATTTGGTGTACATTTTATTGCTGAGTGACATCTTTCATAACAATTTCTAATTGTTTTGTATTAGTTGTCTTACTGACTACTACTTTATTTAGTTTATATAAGATTTTAAATTTTTCTGCTATAGTATTATGGAATCTTTCTATGTACATCTGCATTACCTGTATGACTAATGGGTTTTTTAGGTTGATTTCAGCATTTTCATTATCTAGGAATTATTTTATTCTTACTGCCTTAAATACATACATTCAATTTTTCCTAGGTTTCCCTACTTTAGTAAGGTGATCTTCTAACTGCTCAATAATGGTTATGTGGTTTCTATCATTTAACGAGTATGCTGCACCGAATTTAGAAAATTTATCTACTATTGTCAAAAAATGATGCCCTTTCATTACATACGTATCTATATGTACAATATCATTAATTTTTGAAAGCGTCTTCAAAAGTTTCAATTTTGGTTTAATAGGATTTTTATCGTACTTAACTTCCTGACATATTTCAAATTCGTTAATTATAATTTGAATTAATTGCAATAACTTTGGATAATACATTTTATTCTTTTTTTTTTTTGTATGTTTCCTGAATGCCTGAATGAAAGCTTTCCCTAATGTGATATAAAGAAATCTTTTTAACTGCTTTTACTTCTGTCTAAATATCTTGTGTTCTCATTGTTCATTTTATAAATTCTAATTGACTGTCATTAGAAAACATTTGGATTAATTTTTCCTGTACTATATTATATTGATGTTCTAAAATTCCTGAAAATATTCCTATTTTACCTTTTGTGATATATTACCTAAATATCTCACTCAAATTATCGAAGTCATATTCCGAAATGAAAAAAAGTTATTTTACCGTGTATAACTTTTAACTCTCCAGTTTTGTTGTGTGTTAAAATAATTTGCGTTTTATATTTGTTAACAATTTCCTCTTTGATATAAAAATGGTCGTCTAATTCTTCTTCTGCTGAATGCACAGTTGCTAACGTTTCTTCATCTTCCTCTACCATATTGTTCATAGAATAATTTGAACTATTGGAAATTGTTTTATCTATATTTTCTTAAATAATATCCTCATTTTCTTTTATCCTACTGCTACTTTATTTTCCTTGCCTTTTAAATATTCAATGTCAAATTGGTATTCTCCAAGTTTTAATAACCATTTTGATGTCGAGCTGATTTATCTTTTCCTTTGTATTTGGAATGTAAACACTTTATCGGTTGGTGGTCAGTAAAAACTTTGAATTTATTTCCATAGAGATATGGCCTAAAATAGTTTATACTCCACATTATCGCAAGAAATTCTTTATCTGTTGCGGAATAGTTTCTTTCGTGGTTATTCAAAGTTTTTGAGGCGTAACACACTCGATGTCCCTCTTGGGATAATCCTGCACCAATTGCATAATTGGATGCATCAGTTGTTAAAATAAATTGTTTTTCGAAATCTGGATAACGTAATATTGGATGAGTACTTATTAGTATTTTTAATTTTTAAAATGTTTCAATATATGTTGAGCCTTTAAGATTAATATTAAGTCTTTTTTTTTCAAATACTTGGTTAAAGGTTGGGCTATTCTAGCGTAGTGTTTTACAAATTTACGGTAGTAAGCGGTGATTCCTAGAAAATTTTTAATTTGTCTTTCTGTTTTTGGGATTTGTAAATTTTCTATAACTTTAATTTTGTAAGGATTTGGCTTCATGCCTTCCTCCGTTAAAATATGTCCTAAGAACTCTGTTTCTTTCTTCAAAAAATTGCATTTATCATTTTGAATTTTAAGATTCTTACTTTCAAGAATTTTAAAAATTTCGCCTATTGCCCTAATATGTTCTTTCAATGATGAGCTAAATATTATAATGTCGTCTAAATAAACTACACATGTTTTATTTATATAGTCTCTAAGTATTTCATTCATTACCGCTGAAATGTGGCTGATGCATTTTTCAGTCCAAAAGGCATTCTGACGAATTCATGTAGTCCATGTGGTGTTACAAAAGCTGTTTTTTCACGATCTTCCTCTTTTACTAGAATTTGGACGTATCCTTTCGCTAAATCTGAAGTAGTAAAATATTGTGCTCTTCCTCATTTGTCTAAAATAGAATCAATATTCGGAAGGGGGTACTTGTCATCTATTGTTTTTTTTTTCTAATTAATTACGAGATATATTTAAAAGCTAAATATTAAGAAATACATTTGCTGCTACTCTTGTCTTAATAAATCGGAAGGCTTCTTGCGTTTTAACCGGAATTCTCGCCCATCAGTTTCGATGAGTCTGGAGGCTTCCTCATTAACGTGTTGTCTAAGCCTCAGTTCGTGAGACTTTGCTAATTTGAAGATTTCATTTACCACTGAACTCACGCCTAGATCACGATGCAGGTCAGTAGATCTAATGTACCAAGGAGCATTAACTAAAGTCCTTAGTACCTTACTTTGAAAGCGCTGAATGCTGGCGATACAGCTTTGACTTAAGCAACCCCACAGTTGGGCTCCGTAGGTCCAAACTGGCCTTAAGACTTGATTATATAATAACAGTTTGTTTTGTATTGAAAGCTTGGATTTCCTGCCAACTAGGTGGTAAAGTTTGCCAAATTTCATATCAAGCTCGCTCCGTTTTTTTTTTTGGCATGCTCTTTCCAGCGTAGCTTAGCATCCAAGGTGATACCTAGGTACTTAGCACTGTTATGGTGTGGTAGGAATGTTATTTATATAAATTGGAAAATATGCCGGCTTTTTCAGGGTAAAGTCGACATGCGTTGATTTGGTGTCGTTTAATTTGATGCGCCACTTAGTAATTGCGTTGACTGCTGTCTGCACTCGTCGACTAGATACTGAAGTTGACTCTCCAGCTGCTAACAAAGCTGTGTCATCCGCAAATGTCGCTGTCATATAACTAGAATCAGACGGGAGGGCACTGGTAAAAAGCAAGCAAAGTATTGGCCCCAACACGCTTCCTTGGGGAACACCGGCTTCTCTCGGTTGCAAGTTTAAATATGCATTCTCTTGTTTAATGCGGAAGTATCTATCTTTTAAGTACGAAGCAATTATTTCACAAAATTGTTTGGGTAGCATGTATTTCAATTTGAGCAGTAGACCCGTGTGCCAAACTTTGTCAAAAGCTTGGAGACACGTCCATCTATTGTAAACTCATTCAATTTTCTATAGTCTATTACAATTCTGTACTTCTTTTAACTGAATTTTCTATTTTTTTCGGCACTACTATTAATGGGCTCGAATATCTTGAGTGACTTTTTGGATTATTCCCTGCTCTTCCATTTCCTTAATTTGTTTTCTAACTTCCATTTCATGCTGAGGTGGATACTTATACAAATTTGAATTAATCTGCTGCTGCTTTTAATTTCATGTTGGATTTCCGTTGTGTTAGTCAATTTATCACCGTCTTTAAATAAAAATTTATTAAATCTTTTGACCAATTTAATTATTTCACTATTTTCTGCTTCATTTAAATGCTCTAGGTTTAATCTCTCCAATTTAAGCTCTGCAGTTTCAGGAATACAAATTTGATTTAAGTCATTTAGTTTATTTAAAATCGAACTTTCTTTTCGGATTAGAGTTATTTTCCCTTTTTCTATATCTATATAGTCACATATTGGCATATACTCCTTAGAAAAAAAAATAAATAAGCAATATTGATTTCAAGATAAACTTCTTACACGAACTCTATCTTGAAACGAATCAAGTTTACTTACACATTTTCTGCTGATAAAACAAATTCCTCTGGCATGCATGCAGATGTGTGTATGTATGTAAGTAAATAATTATAAGTAAATATAAGTAAATATAAACATATGTATAAGTGCCTGCGCGCACTTCAAATTGGAATATAAGCAACAAATTTAAATAAAGAAAATTCAGTCGAAGATTAGACCTAAGCAAAGAAGCTCAGTGTTTTTCATTTTTGACTGTAGAGTTGACATGAAGACCCAAGAAGAAGTTGAGCTCTTTATGACACCAAAACTGGCGACGAGGATAAACTAACAATTTTGGGTAGTAAGTGAACCATAGCTGGCGATAAGGAAATCAGGAATTCACAATTAATCAATTGGAAAACAGTTGATAACGCACTCTTAAACTAACAATTTTTAGGAAGCTAGTGAAAGCGACGGCATTTATAGTGCAACGAAAAAAGTGGAAATATTAATAGAATTGTGGAAAACAATAATATATTTAATGAAAAACATTAATAAAACTATACAAAAACATTGCTAAAATATTATAAAAACATTTAAATCGTGTTAAATGTGCAGCAAGAAAACTTTAAACAATATCAGCAAATAATGAACCTTCAAAATATATAAATAAATAAAGTGTGATTATCTGAGTAGCGGTTATCTGAGTTTGGATGCAACCTATAAAGCAAAAGCAGCAGCAGTAACAGCAATTACAACAATAGCAGAACAAATAAAAGTAAGATAAATACATATTTATACATATACATAAATATATTAAAATTTTTTATAGTAAGTAAGAAAATACAAAAGAAAATGTAAAAATTATCGCACAATAGTGTAAAATAAAAATTCAATCGTGCGTATACAGAGTGCTGCAAAATCGAAATCAAATAATAATGTTTCACTAAAATAGTGACTCCAAAACTGTAATGATAAAATTACTAATGTGTCTCGACTAGATTTCTTCTCAAACTATACAAGACCAATTAAAATACACAGTAGGAATTTATTACATAAAACTAAGTTGAATCAAAATAAATACGAACCTGTTTTTTTTTTTGTTATATAATTTTCACTCGAAATAAAATTTTCTCAAAATGGAAACATCCACCATACCACTTTTTCAACTCACTTTGAACTGTATTAACGGAATTTCAGACTTTGATGGACGAGATCCAAACCAACTAACAGACTTCATTAAACAAATTGAAGATATATTACCCACAATACTAACTTTTGATGTAGGTAATCAAAAAATTTTATTTTCTGAAAGGAAGATGCGTAGGAAAAATTCACAGATATGGACAGGTTAGTGATTGAGAAACTTTGAAACAAATACTTCTGAGCAATTTCGGGGAAAAGAGAAGTTCAACGGAACTTATGGATGAGTTGAAAATCATCAGTCTTGACTCAACAATAGAAAATTACTATTTTAAAATAAATAAAATTGGAAATAAACTACATAATTAGCGCATAATGATCTAAATTTCTCAAGGAATGAAGATAAAAGGATAGCACTGAAATCATTTAAGGAACATCTCCCAGAACCAACTAAAACTATGATTATAGCAAGAGACCCGGATAGCCTGGAAAAGGCATACAAAACAATATTAGAAGATAGATATCAAGGTTTCACATCGCTAGGGCAACAAAGGAAAGATCTTAACCCAAATAACTATGGTAGAACTAATTTTAGCGATAACGTTAACAATAGAACATTTTCCAAATAATAGTAGTTATAACAGACATAACAATTATATGCCACAAAACAGGTATAACGGTGGCTATGTCCCAAGGAATGTAGGTAATAATTATAACAGTGGCAATGGATCAAGCCAAACTAGAATATCATACCAGACAACAAACACAAATTAAAACCAACAGGGAAATTTCAATCCACAGAGAAACTTTAATCAACAAAGAGAGGGGAATCAAACGCGGAATAACAACAAATCAGGAAATTATAATCGGTCCGCAATATCAAATCGCAATAAACTAGAACCTATGGATATTGGCAATGCAAATACAAATTTTCAGTGGGATCCACAAAACAATTACCCTATATAATAATAGATACACACATACGAAAGTTATATTTCATCATTGACACTAGAGCAGAGTTCAGTTTGATAAACGAAAATGTTTGTAACCCGAAATGGAAGAGGGAAGTAGATGTGCAAGTCACAGCAATGGGAAGAAAAACGGAAGTTAAGAAAATTAGCAGGTTCCCAATATTTAAAGAATTTAATGGAAAAGAAATCATATGTGAATTCCTGGAATGTAATTTTAACAAGAACTTTGACGGACTTATTGGTAACAATATCTTAACGAAGATAAATGCGATATTAGACTACTCAAACAGAATTGTAAAAACAAATAAAACAATATTGACTTTTTATCTAACAAAAGAAGAAGAAATATATAACGAAATGAGCTATAAAGAAAATGTGGTGGAAATCTTCTGTAATGACATAAAAGATAAATGTGTCACAGAATTCGTTGACACCAATCACCTTAACGGTATAGAAAAAAAACAGACTTATAAATATACTAAAAAGATATAAAAGCGTATTTTACAACGAAGATGACGATTTAACATTTACAAGTTCAACAAAACATAGAATAATAACCAAAAATGATATTCCGGTTTACTCTAAAATCTACCGATACCCAGAAATACCCAAACCGGAAATAGAAAAACAAATAGACCAAATGTTAACCCAAGGTATAATTAGAGCATCCTCTAGTCCTTACAAAAGCCCTATTTGGCTGGTACCAAAGAAGCTGGACGCAACCAATAAACAAAAACGGCGTCTTGTGATCGACTACAGGAAGTTGAACAGCGTAACTACGGGAGATAGATTTCCAATTCCAAATATAGACGATATATTTGACAAATTGGGAAGATGCTATTATTTTTCCACTCTCGACTTAGCCAAAGGTTTTCATCAAATTGAAATGGACGAACGCGACATACATAAAACAGCGTTCCCAACTGCAAATGGACATTATGAATTTCTAAGAATGCCCTTCAGATTGCGAAATGCACCGGCAACGTTTCAAAGGCTAATGAACGATATATTAAAAGAAAATATAGGCAAAATTTGCTTTGTGTACATGGACGATATTGTAGTATTTTCTACAACCGTAGAATAGCACCTAGAATCATTGAGCAAAATTTTAATGAGAATAAAAGAAAAAAGTCTAAAGATCCAATTAAATAAATGCGGCTTCCTAAGACAAGAAACAAAGTTCCTAGGTCACTTGATTACAAAAGATGGTATTAAACCAAACCCTCAAAAAGTGGAAGCAATAGAAAAGATTCTACTTCCAAGAAGAGTTAAGGAAATAAAAGCATTTTTAGGTATTACGGGATACTACATGCGATTTATAAAGCATTACTCTAAAATCGCATATCATTTTATAAAGTATTTATAAAGGGCGCAAAAATAAATGTTAATGACAAGGACTACAAAGATTATTTCGATAAATTAAGCCTGTTGATTAAAAATGATCCCATTCTTATCCACCCAGACTTTATAAAGTCTATCACAGATGCTAGTGATTTTGCTCCTTATGCAACATAACAAAACAATTTCATTTGCCATGAACCTCAAATGAGTATGAAAAAAATTATAGTACGATAGAAAAAGAGGTACTTGCAGTAGTTTGGGCAACGAAATATTTCCGTCCATACTTATTTCACTGCCGTCGTTATTAAAATTGATCATAAATTACTTTGGCTGAACAACTTAAAAGAACCAAACGCTAAACTCCAAAGATGGAAAATAAAACTAAATGAGTGCGATTTCGATATTAATTACATAAAAGGAATGAAAAATGTAATTGAAGATGGTATAAGCAGGCTAAATTATGAAAATACAAATATGATGGAATTGAATTTAAACGAAATATTCAATGATGATGACATAGATACTGTGCACAGCGCAGAAACGTATAGTACTTCATAAAAATAACAGAAACCGCAATCAATATATGTATATAAAAATCAACTTATAATTTAAAGAGCGCAAAGACAATCAATAACAATGAAAATAATATATCAAAGGAAAATAAGAAACATAATAAACGTAACACTTGAAAGTGACATTTTAAAAGTAATGCAAGAGATCCTACCCGAAAAAGGATTAATCGTAATTTACTGCCCAGATGACAAATTATTTCTACAAATTCAAGAGTTATAATATATTACCATCTTCAAATCTTCTACTTGCTATTATTCTTATTATTTCATTAAGGTTCCCTTCTTTATAAATTTTATCTAGTAAGACTCCTTACTAATAAGCTGTTCACGTTACTTAAGTCAACGTAACTGTCACCCCTATAGTACATTGTCAATTCGTCCGACTTAAATTTAATATTCTGTATTTCTCTCATAAGTTCATTTACGGAACTTACCTTAAGATTCCCAATCTTCTTATACAGATGGTCGATATCTCAGTTTCTAGTCGATATCTCAGTTTTAAGGTCTTCTTTATCAGCTGCCAGTTGTCTGGTTGAGGTATATTGATGATTGTGTTTTTCGCCTCTCCTTGGATGGTCTTGTAGTATATTGATCGCGTCACCTCCTTCTGTAGCTCTATGTCACTCGTTGTTGATAGTAGGTACTCGTTGTTGCTGATGAATGAGTTAATTGTAATATCGCCTGTCCCCGTAAATATCGGCAGGTCATTAACTGTTTTTATGAGCGCATGCCTGCTGCTGTTGCTTCCCTCTGTCCGGTTTCTGAGTTCGACTTGCTCTCTGCGAGCAAGCTCCTCTACTAAGTTGACTGCCACCATCTGGGTCTGTTTGTTCAACATTTTTCTGTTGTTATCGAAGGCTCGGTGCCTTGACGATTTAATTTTATTTTTTATGGTTTCGGTTACTTTACTTTAAACTTTAACTTTTTGGTGAATTCACACTCTTTTTGTTTTGAGACGTGTTCACTGCAAAAAAATTTCACAGAAACTTTTGTTTTTTAAAACTTGTTCTGGTGAATTAACGCCTTTTAATTTTTAAGGTCGTTTTCGCTTCTGAACTTTTGGTGTAATTTTTCCTTTTACAATTAATGTTCACTGCACCCTCGGTGGTGTCGATTATTGCCTCTATCCGGATTGTCGTATATATTTATTTATATTCTGGAGGGTCTGGTCAACTCCTGAGTTGGCTACAGAATCGCAGAATTAGTTTTGGGACTTATAAAAAAAACTATTTAATATAACGATTTCCAGAAGAAAAAAATGTTGTTATTTTTCGAACACGGTGCGTTTTACTGAATTCTTATTACTTTCTAAGGATCCTACCGGCTGCGCCAATTTTATATCACGGTCGCGTTTGAACGTTTTTAAAAAGTTAGTACCGAGTTAACCTTAAAGAATTAAACCAGGTGGTTTGGATATTGGAATCAGACTAAACTTTCACTTTATTAATTATAATCATTGAAGTTACTATTGCAATGAATTATTGCTTACAAATCATAAATACTTATAACACTTATTACATATGTTTTGCAAGAAAATAAGTAGTAAAGTTTATACATTATATTTACGTAAATGCTGACTAAGGCGGGTATTGTCACTTGCAAAGCGAATGAAAATTTTGGCGAGTTTCGCCGTGGCGAATTGTAAGTTGCGAATCTCTGTCAAGATTAAACTTGCGCAGAAGTCAAATATTGCGAATACCTAAATAAATAGAGTTCTGATCTCCGTTTTGATGCGCTGCCTCTAAACATGCCTTTAGAGAACTATTGTTCCATACGAACGAATCGTGTGTAGAACCAGCATATCTAGCATCCACAAAACGGATATTCATATCATGATCACAAGCCTGTAATAGAAATAAAATAAAATTTTTATACCAATTTTACTATATTAAATTCATAAAAACTCACAATCATTGCATTTATGCTAAAAAAATCCTTTTCTGTTTAGATGGAGGTGTTTGTTTGTGGTAGGAGCATAAATCGGAATATGGGTACCATCGATGCAGCCCATTACATTTGGTATTCCCGATCTTGAATAAAATTTGCCTGCTGCTTTTCTTCTTCACTCATATCTACGCTTATATGGGTACGACAAATTTCATTTTCCAAAATGGGTATGATCTCTTTTAAAATAAGGGAAACTGTTGGCTGAGCAAGACCCAACTAAAATTCATTCCCTATAGCTTGTTGGTAACTGCCATGTGCAAAAAATCTGAGCGCGGCACACAATTTTAACATGGGCGTTATGGAAGACGACATCCGACAATGAAATTTGTCTTTGATTTTATCCAGCACATACATAAATGCGTCCTTGTTTAAGCGGAAATTCGCAACAAATCTACAAATACGTGTACATTGAACAAAGACTTCTTATTATTCGTTATAATTGAACTGGATACATACACCGCGTTAGAAAGCTCTGTAGGATTAGAATTATCTCTAATAAAACGGCGCTGTCGAAGAAGATTAGTTCGCGTTTCCACATCGTAATTATCCTCAAAATACAGATCCGCGTTATTAAACATATTTTTGAATTTCAGTTGATATACATAATAATAAATATTTTTAAGTATAAATGACACAAATGTCAAATTCCGATGAACGCGCTACTTTTTTCATGAATGGCAACGACATATTTTAGCGAATAAGTTCATTCGCCATTCACAATGCAAATTTGGGGTATGTTCGCCAAAGTGTTCGCTTCGCCAAATAAATTCGCTTCGCAAGTGACAATACCCGCCTAAGGTACTAACCTCATAACTTAATAGTTTTTACAGATTCTCGGAAATATTGTTAACAAAATGATTTTGTTTTGTATCTTTTAAGTTGATTTTTGCGATAGTAAAGGAATTGGTATCATATTGGGTTGTCAAAAAAGTCTTCCGATATTTTTATTGAATCAATTCGTGTGGCACCCATATATCGAGCTTCTTAGTGACTCCAAGCTTCTCCAAATGGTTTATAACGGTTTGATGCCTACTATGCCAGTCTCTTTCAACCAATTCAGCGATTTTATCGCAATTTTCGACGACAGGCCTTCCGGAGCGTGGCGCATCTTCGACCACCAGAACGAAAACGTTGAAACCATCGTTGTGGGGTGAAAATGGAAACTGTATCGGGTCCATAAACTGCACAAATTTTATTAGCGGCTTGAGATGCATTTTTGTCTTTATCGTAGTAGTACTGTAAAATATGCCGTATTTTCTCTTTATTTTGCTCCATGTTTGCGACGCTATAACTCACGAACGACTTAAAAGAAACGGCAATCAATCAAACACGTGTTAGCGCGTGAAATGAGCTTTCCAAAAAGGACGCGACCGAATAAAACTAGAACTACGCGCTTTCAACGCCAACTGGCGAAAATTTTAAATTCCTACGAGTACTTAAGCTTTGTCGAACCAACAACAGCTACTCCTGGCAAAAACAAAATTAACGGCGATGACTCATCATCGCAGGGATCAGCTAAAAGAGCCAGTAAGCAAGCGCAGTCATCAGAAGCAGCAGAGAACAGCGAACGGACAACAACAAATGCACTGACAGTAACCAGTATGCAGGTACCAGCAAGCACCCGGACAGCGAAGGAAAACAAAATGCAAGGTAAGAATGCACTAGGCAAAAAAGGGCCGTCTGTACAGACTGGAATTGATCGCTATATTAACGTAAAAAGGAAACTAAGTCCAGTTAAATCAGCGGTCAATACCAAAAAATTTCAACCAGGAACACCAAACGGTAAAAAGCCGGAAATTCTAAATGGCAGCAGACTTGCCATACTAAGCAATGGATCAGACGATGATGCGAAGGGTACCACCACAGTCGTTAATGCCAAGCCACCTCCAATATATTTGCGCGAGTGTAGTAGTAATGCTCTCGGTGCTGAATTAAGCAAAATTGTAGCTACTAACAACTTTCATATAGTGCCTTTGAAAAAAGGCAATATAGATGAAACAAAAATTCTGTCCTACACTGAAAAAAGTTTTATGGATATAGTAAAATTTTTGTCAAATAAAAACGGGAATTATTATTCGTATCAACTGAAGAGATCTAAGGGCCTAGTTGTTGTAATCAAGGGTATAGAGTCCACCGTAGACTCTAGTGAAGTCAAAGAAGCATTGGAAGAATGTGGTTTTGGAGTTAAAACAGTTGTAAAAATATTTGATAGAAACAAAGAATCACACAAAGTATCACAGCCAAGGTTTAAAATTGAATTGTTGCCGAACTCAAATCAACTTAAAAAAATGAAACACATCAAATATACAATTTGAAATATTTGATGCATCGTAGAGTAATTGTTGAAGAACCACATAAAAGAAACGGTCCGGTACAATGTACTGACTGCCAAGAATATGGGCATACCAAATCATATTGCACTCTACGCAGTATTTGTGTGGTATGTGGTGATTTACATCCCACTTCTAAATGCGCCCTATAGAAAGAAGAAATAAATAGAAAATGCAGCAATTGTGGAGGAAATCACACTGCTAACACCTCTGTAGTTATAAAGATTTGAATTCGAAGTAGTCACAGGGCATTCAAGCACGTCGTAACAAAATGTTACAAACACCCCGTAATGAAATTATAGCAACCTCAGAAAAAATATCAAATCCTATTACTTCCAACAATAATAATATGCAAGGAAGCTATGCAAATGTAGTGAAAGGCAACACCGTGCAAATGCAACTGCCGCAAAATCCTCCAAAGGGAGGTATTGAAACTATGATTATAAATCTTACACAGTGTATGACACAATTTATGTCTACCATGCAAAACATGATCCAAGATTTAATAAAATCACAAAATCAAATTCTGAAAAATTTATTAAGTAAAAAATGAGCTTAATAAATATCTGTATTCCATACTAACGGTGTTAACCAACATAAATTAGAGATTATCAGATTTCTATCTGTAAAGAATATAGATGTAATGCTTATTTCAGAAACTCATCTAACAAATAAAAATAATTTCAATATACCGGGATTTAGACTATATGTTACAAATCATCCTGATGGAAAAGCGCATGGTGGCACGGCAGTGTTGATTAGAAATCGTTTAAACCACTATGCTCTGAAATCTCATGCTACACCCCAGTTACAAGATACAACAATATCACTAAAAAATCGGGGTCGTGACTTAAACCTTACGGCTATATACTGCCCACCTCGTTTTAAAATTACCGAAATCGAGTTTAAAGACTCTTTTGGAACACTAGGTCAAAGATTTCTAGCAGGTGCAGATTACAACGCAAAACACACGTACTGGGGTCACGTCTTATTAATCCGAAAGGACGACAGCTGTATCAAACTGTTATAAATAGGCACCTTGAATAAATATCTGGTAAGCCGACATATTGGTCTATTGATCGTAAGAAAATACCAGATTTAATTGATTTTGCCGTAATCAAAAATATTGATAAATCGCACATAACAGCTTATACATGTACATACTGATCTATCTTCTGATCACTCTCCTGTACTAATAAAGTTGTGTGAACAACCCATATTCGTTAATCCAAAAGTGGGTCTAACTTCTTATAAAACAAATTGGCTAAAATATAAAAAATACATCAGCAGCCATATTAATCTTGAGTACAAAATAAATACAAAAAGCGACATTGACGAAAGCATAAGAGAAGTCAATGATATAATAACCAGCGCCGCAGTCCTAGCAACACCAAACAAAAGCTGTAAGCCGTTTGGTTACAGAAACATCTCTTACAGAGAAATAGAAATGCTTTTAAATAAAAAAAAGGCGTGCAAGACGTGAATGGCAGATAAATCGTTCCCCTTCCACTCAGCTTCAATTAAAATCTGCTGTACGTAAATTATAAAAAGCGCTTAAACGTGAGGAAGAATTTAACACCGAAATGTATGTAAAGAAGCTGTATCCGAATTCAAACAAGCAAAATTCCCTTTGGAAAGCCCAAAAGTCCATGAAGCCACCAACTGACTCCAACATGCCTATACAAGACTTGGGTGGAAATCCGGCTCGAAGTGGCGAGGAAAAGGCTAATTGTTTTGCAAATCACCCAGAAAAGGTATTTCAACCCAATTTTCCAAAGAACAACTTTAAGCTGTCCATCTTACCTAACAGAGCTAAAGAGTCGCTCGAGTCTGTTAAGACTTCATCTTCTGAAATTATTATTATCGTTAAAGAACTTAATCCAAAAAAGTCGCCGGGACATGATAATATTTCCCCAAAAATGCTAATTGAGTTACCAATTATTGCTGTAGAGGTGCTCTCTTTGCTCCTTAATGCAATTCTTGGTTTCGGATACTATCCAATTTCATGGAAAAAGTCGCAGAAATGTAAGCATGTTACGTTTTCGCTTAGACCAAAAATGTGCCTTGCAGTAAAAATAAACAATATTTTAGTACCCCAAGCAAACGAAGTAACATATCTTGGTATTCACCTAGATAGAAGGCTCACGTGGAGAAAACATATCTTTAGTAAAATAACATGAAGATTAGAGCTGCAAATTTAAATTGGCTTTTAAATAAAAACTCCAAACTTAGCCTAGACAACAAAGTGCTTTTATATAATGCGGTCATAAAGCCGATTTGAATGTATAGCATTCAACTGTGGGGTACGACCTGTGCAACTAATCTTGATATATTACAAAGGTTCCAATCAAAAATGCTTAGAATAATCACGTGTTCGCCATGGTACATGCGAAACGAAAATATCCAAAAAGACCTTGATATTCCTTTGGTAAAGAAAGAAGTAGAAGATAACAGAATCAAATATATAACTAAACTATGAAATCACCCAAACTCTTTGGCTAACGCTTTGGTACATTCCTGCGATCAAACGCGACTGAAAAGAAGAGATATGCCTGCGTATTAAAGAGCGACGTATCACCAAAACAGCTCAATCACTTGATTGAGTCTGTCTAGTTTTTAAATAGATTTAAGATTTTCTAACTTATTGTTAAGCTTTAAGAAAAAGCAGATCCAATAAATAAAATAAGTTTGAAAAAAAGCCCTCGTTCCCACTTTGGTAACTTTGCGGAATAGAAGCTTAAAGTAGAAGAAGAAAGTGTTGAATCCCCTGATTAGAAAACGCAGGAGTGTGGAAAGAGTAATTGAAAAGCAAGTCGAATTGACTGAGGATAATAATGAGATAATAATTGTCTATTATCTGAACAACAACGTGATCCCGAAGTAGCGACGTTATCAGCTTACCTAAAAAATAATGAATTGTCAGAAAATTTATATAAACCAATTCATAGGCAGAAGAGCTTGATATAGAAATATACAAAGAACCGTAAAACCAAATATTTTTGCGTAATCCCTAGGGCACTCAGATGGGCAGTGATTAATCACATCCACAAAGCTATTGAGCATTGGATTTTATTGGTTCGAAAATATATATGTCAAAGTATGTTCGTAGGCTTGTTGAAAATTGTATCACCTGTAAATTAGCTAAGCCACCAGTTGGAAAATCGAAGCCTGAATTACATCCCATTCCAAAGATACACATTCCGTGACACACAGTACATAACGGGGAAGATAAGTGGAAACAATTACATAAAAGAGTACGTACTTGTTTTGGTAGATGCATTCACAAAGTTTATTTATTTTTATCACACCTTACACGTCAACACTGCAACTTCCATCAAGCCCATCGTTTGTGTGTTTGATGTGCCTGCCCAAGTTATAGCGGATCAAGACTGTAACTTTGCAAGCTCAGGCTTCTGCGACTTTTTTTCTTAATAAAAAAGAGCTACAATTAATTACTAAAGGTGCGAGCAGGGCAAACGGGCAGGTAGAACTATAATGACCACTCTTAAGCGTTTGAAACCGGCCGGAATAAATTGTACAGCCAATCGAGTCACCAATGTCAGCCCATTAGAAATGGTAATCGGTATAGAAGTTCGACTTTTTGAGTGAAGAAGTGGATAATTTAATTGATAGGCAATGTTTAAAGAAACAAGCAAAAGAAAACATGGAAGTTAATGATCGTTATGATTTGGGTTTGATAAGGAAAAGGCAAAAATTATAATATATAAGGTAGGATTATGTGTTGCAAAAGAAAGTCACCACACAAAACTTATAAGTAAAGAGACGTTTTAAAATCATTAATACAAGCAAAACCACTTATACATAAGTACGTTTGCAGATGAATTTTTGAGGTCATTGCCGAAATTGCCAAACAGCAAAGAAGTTGATTTTGATGGCTCAAGAGGAGCTGCATCTGATTTCCAAGTGGGGGATATAACAAATTGACTTGTTATAGCAGGGGTCAGAAAATATGGATGACAAGATAAGTGCCTTGATATCCCAAGAGGGGATATAACGATCGCATCATAACAGATGGACATGTAATATCGGGGGTCTATAAACTGTTACTGAGTGAGATCTGATCTTGTTCTGCGAACTGAGAAAGAAGAGAGAGAGGAACCATTAAGTACTTCTAGAGTAATAAAGGAGTGCGCAATAATTAGGTGCTGTTGTAGGTGTATAAAGTGAACTAACCGTGCTTTAGTAAATTACAAGCATAAAGTGTTAAATAATCGATTCGTCTACGAACAAAATCCCCGACTTATATATAGTGCCGGTGACTTATGGTTTTTGAGATATTTGCTTTTAAATTTTTAATGCATTTTAGACTTATATTTGTAACTTTTATATCCACTAACACAGCACTCATTTATTTTTTATTAAACTAGAGAACGTCTTGCTGGGGCTAAGATATAAATTAATTATAAATTGTTCAATACAGTAAAATTCTTTTTAAGAATAAAAACGAAAATGCTATTTATGATTTAATATTAACATAGCATTAAAATTAGAACATTAGTGCCAAATTTGCAATTTTAGAAACTCTTAATTGGAGATACTGAAAGAGGATAGATCATTCTTCATTTTTAACAATAATATTTGCAGTTTTTAATTATAAACATTTTAAAATTTAGTTTAATTCAGCTCTATTCGCACCGTACATTTTAACTTGTCAAGAGAATAGTTCCTCCAATAAATTTTCCAGTGAAAATGGTTGCTACAATAAGAATTCCTGTAATCCAATTGGAGATTCCAAGCGAAGCCAGATCCTTCTCTATCTGGTCCTTCCACAGGATTGGAGGTCTTCCTCTGCGGGTACTACGTCGAATACATTCAGAGCTGACTTAGTCAACGTAGCCGTTGTCTTTTAATTCGCTGAACTATTTCAATGTCGTCGTAAATCTCATACAGCTCATCGTTCCATCGAATGCGATATTTGCCGTGGCCAACGCGCAAAAGACCGTAAATCTTTCTCAGAACCTTTCTTTTGAAAACTCGCAACGTCGACTAATCAGTTGTTGTCATCGTCCAAGCCTCTGTACCATACAAGTATAGCAGGACGGGAGTAATGAGTGGTTTGGTTTTTGTTCGATGAGAGACGACTTTACTTCTCAATTGCCTACTCAGTCCAAAGTTGCACCTGTTGGCAAGAGTTATCCTGCGCTGGATTTCCAGGCTGATATTGTTGGTGGTGTTTATACTGGTTCCAAGATTGACGAAATTACCTACGACTTAAAGTAATGGCTGTGAACAGTGACCCACTGCTAAACCCATTTGCTTTGATTCCTTGTCCAGTCTGGAAAAAGCAGAACTAACGGCACACTTGTTGAGGCCATTGATATCATTGAATATAATCGGCAAACGCCAACAGCTGTACACTTTTACAGATAAAATTTTACCTGTTTTATTAAGTTCTGCAGCTCGAATTATTTTCTCCATCAGCAGATTAAAGAAGTCGCACTTTAGGGAGTCGTCTTGTCTGAAACCTCGTTTGGTATCGAACGGAGCTTTTGGTGTTGCTCAACGTCAGTATTAGTCTGCGCCGTATTAGCTTTGCGGGGATACCAAATTCGGACATCGCGGCATAAAGGCAGCTTCTTTTCATGCTGTCGAAAGCAGCTTTGAAATCGACGAAAAGGTGGTGTGTGTAGATTATCTTTCGCGGGTCTTTTCCAAGATTGGGCACATGGTGAATATCTGGTCGGTTATTGATTTCCCAGGTCTAAAGTCACACTGACAAGGTCCAATCAGTTTTTTGACGGTGGGCTTTAATTTTTCACGCAATACGTTCGATAGAACCTTATGTGCGATGTTTAAGATATATATCCCATGGTAGTTGGCGCAGATTGTGGGGTCTTCCTTTTTGCAGATTTTGCAGAGCACACTTAAATTCCAATCGGTAAGCATGCTTTCGTTCGACCATATTTTACAAAGAAGCTGATGCATGCTCCTTATCAGTTCTTCGTTATTCGAACTACCTCATGGTCGAGCAATGAAACATCTGCTCCATCGTAATCGATTGGAAAATCGGTTTCGCCCTCTCCTGGCGCTATACTTTCACTGCCATTCGGCAGGCTGATGAAGCGTACCCTACATAATTTTAGTATGCTCTAGGTATCGGTTACTAGATCATCACGTTGGGTTCTACAAGAGTATGCTTCGAACTTGAAACCTTCTGTTAGTCGCCGCATATTTTTCTTAGAATTTTTGGAGCATTACCCCTGTCTTCATACTCACGAAGAATTTAACACCGAAATGTATATAAAGAAGCTGTAACCGAATTCAAACAAGTAAAATTCCCTTTGGAAAGCCCAAAAGTCCATGAAGCCACCAACTGACTCCAACATGCCTATACAAGACTTGGGTGGAAATCGGGCTCGAAGTGGCGAGGAAAAGGCTAATTGCTTTGCAAATCACCCAGAAAAGGTATTTCAACCCAATTTTCCAAAGAACAACTTTAAGCTGTCCATCTTACCTAACAGAGCTAAAGAGTCGCTCGAGTCTGTTAAGACTTCATCTTCTGAAATTATTATTATCGTTAAAGAACTTAATCCCCAAAAATGCTAATTGAGTTACCAATTATTGCTGTTTAAATGAGTTAAGCCTCCCCCACTCTATCCGGAAAAGCTAGCGCACCCTAGCGCAACTCACCTCGCCTAATAGGAACACCAAACTCAACATCTGAAAATAACATACATCAATACACCACACCTGGGGACAAATTAGATTTCACCACAGCAAATAGCCACTATCTAATACCTAACAAAAGGAGTTGATTATGGCTTTTTTCACACATTCGTTTTATACTTTGAATAGAAACGTTGACCACACGGTTCCTACGCGCTGACCTTTTTCGCATGTCAACATTTGCTTATACATACATATATGTATGTACACATTCGCTGCCATACGAATCCGCGTCAACTCGATCGCCAACGCCGGTAACTAACTCTCGGAATTGGAATCTCGCCGCCCCTCCCGTGGATTACATTTACAAACTATATATATAAATTATAAAATATTAACTTAGTGGTGTAAATAAAATTGTGGAAAAAAAATAAAGTGTCTACAGATATAAAACGTATATTTTCATTTTAATTAACGCAGTGGTATCTGCACCCTATATTATATTATATATTGACGGTACGTTGCTTCATGGTCCTTCGAGCCATAGTGACAGGCACTATGGATTTTTAAAGAAAATAAATTAAGACAAAATTAAATGCAGTGCGGTGGAGAGCAGTGGCGAACAATCAAACAAAAAAAAAAAAAACAAAAACAGTGTGTAGTGGAAAAACCAAAAACCAAAGTGACCCAGCTAAAAAACGATAAACAACGTCCACATATTATATATACACGAAACATAAATTTAGCAGTGCAGTGACACTAAAAATAAAACACATATGTATACATATATTGTATATAAATTTATACCCAATCATACATATTTGCGCACATAACAAATAATGTGGTGCTGAGAAAACAAAAAACAAAAAAGTGCATTAAAACAGTGCGGTAGACAAAACAAATTAAAATATATTTATATGTAATATAAAAATTACAAAAAAGGTGAAGTGACAAACACAAAAACAATTACAAAGAAAATCAAAACAGAAACCTAAACACGAAACATAAATCAGGCGCAAAATCTAAAAATAAAATAAAACAATAAAATTCAACAAAAATCCACAACAACGGATCAAACGGGCGCGAAAAATTAAAACAAATATACAAACAAACAAAAAAGTACGAGAAGGTAGCTGGAGCACAGGAGGAGAAACGAAGAAGCCAGCCAGTTGGAAGACTAGAAGAAGAGCAAAACAAGGATTGGCGATAAAACTCATTTATGTATACAATTACACATATGTATTATACCCCCCAAAAAAACTCTTGCGGGAAGATAAAGTGAGTTGTATTGTTTCCATTTATTATAGTTGCATATTATGCACTTTTGTATGTATGACTAAAGTTACAGTTTTATATATGTAATCATATTATAAAACCTGTACAAACATCCGCTTGGCTAATATACAACATAAATTAGACACATAACATAAAAAAAAACAATAAAAGGCAAAACATAATATTCTTTTCATATTCTATCATACACATATGTACTTACATACAAAAGTGCCTATGTAATTTTTTAACAAAGGAGAATACCTTTTTTCCATTCCCTTTTCTCTCTCACTCGCCTGTGCGAAGAAATATAAGTACAAGTATATTCAAGCATAAGGCATACAATCTGCCAAGTAATTACCAAATAAAAACAAAATAAGTTTATTTACGAAAGAGCATATGATTGCATACCCTACACTGGGTACGACATATCAAATTATTAAATCTTATTTAATTTTCAAAGACAAAAGTTCTCATAATTTCCGTAAATAACTAAACGGAACGGTAATTAATCTCAGAAATTACGTTAATTGGTGCAAATACAAAAAAAAAAATCAGTTTCACAAAATATAAATAAGTTTATGAACAATATATACACATAAATATATCATTGGTACATCTACAATTGCACCTATATTCCTATACATTACATAATTATACTCAAAGCCCACATTGGCAAACATCCGGCAATACCCCTTGTTCTTTGGCAAACAAAAACAAGCAGCATTGCGTACAAAAACGAATTGATCTCTCTAACGAGCTCTCAATTGCTTAAGAACAAAAACTTAATAATAAAATCCCACAAACAATTCGTGCATACTTATGTAAATAGCGCATTGATCTCTTCAACGAGCTCTCAATTGCACAAAACATAAGCACAAACAAGTCCAAGTATTAGGGTGTACCTAAATACTAATTATTCGGACATCAAATTTTTAATTAATAAAAAGCGTGGTTTTTAATAACAATTTACTATTCAAATATATTTTCGAACTAAAATATAAATAAATAATATTATTTTGAAAAATGGTTAACAACGACAATACTCAAAATACACCTGCAGCTACACGCCCAAAACAGGTTGCTAAATTTATTTCAGTAAGTGACAGTTTAACAAGATACTGCACTAGATTTGCCTCTTCACCGATTCACGAAAACTCGGAATCGTTACTAGAAATAAAAAGCCAAAATCTTAACAATTTTTGGACTCGTCTCCAAGCGGCTCATGACGCCATAGTAGATTCTGACGATTCAGATCTGCCACATAATTTTAAATCATCGGCTTACGATATTTACGAAAACTGCTTAGACCAGTACGAAGAAATAAAAGCTATGATCTCCGATCATCTAAAGCTAATAAAAGCAATTGCACCTACTCCCCACAGTAGAGTAGAGCTGCTACAAATAGACAATCAAGAGGCAAGTTCAGGCATCCAACTCGAGGTGCCTGCATGTGATACAGAAACGTTTTACGGAGGTTATGAAGAATGGCCGTCCTTCCGGGACATGTTCACAGCCGTTTACATCAACCATCCACAACTATCAAAGGCACAGTATCACCTCCGATACAAAACAAAAGGTCAAACAGGCGAAATAGTTAAACAGTTCGCATTAAATGACGACAATTTCAATTTGGCTTGGGAAGCTCTAAAAGCTAGATTTGACAATGAAAGAATACTGGTCGATAAACAAGTAACGACACTAATGAACTTGCCAAAAATTAAGAAAGGAACAAGTGTAGAATTCATCAGACTAGAATCCACTGTTTCAAATTGTTTGTCGATTCTATCGACACTAAATATTCCCACACACTGCTGGGACCCAATTCTGGTAAACATTTGCACCGCCGCATTACCAGAAAAGACGTTACTTCTATGGGAGCAATCGCTCTCATCACGAAAAAAGTGCCCAACGTGGCAACAAATGAAAGATTTTCTCATCACCCAATATGAAATTGCGGAAAGGTTAGATGAAAAAATAATCAAAACTAAGAACAAACACGACCAAAATGGAAGCTTAAATAGACCCCAAGTTAGTAACAAAACCAATTCAAACAAAAAATTTTGCAAAACGCAATCGTTCACATCCGAACTGAAAAAACAAACGTCATGCGAACTATGTAAAAGAGGGCATAGGCTTAAATCTTGCGAAAAGTTTAAAAACATAAAAGTTAACGAACGAAATAGTTTTGTCAGGTCAAAAAGACTTTGCACAAATTGCTTGTCACATGCGCACACATATAAAAATTGCAAAAGCAAATTCAATTGCATATATTGTCACAAAAGACATCACTCAATGCTTCATTACAGCACATATAACACCCAACACCATAAAAGCGCTTATCAATCAAGAACCACTGGTTTAATTGCAAACGCAAATCCCAAAAAAACAAAATACTAAAAATTGCCAAGAGACACCATGCTGTTCAAAGGCACAAAAATCTCAAACGCTGCACAGCGAAGCACAAAATGGACTAGTTACAGAACTGGTCACCACCATACCAACTCAAGTTGAGTATAATAAAAACAAATACCTTAATTCACAATTAAGTGAACTGCAAACCTTAAGAAAACTTCCAATAACAAACAAAACTATAACAGATCAGTATTGTGAGCACTTTCCTAAAACCACAACCACTCGATCAAATAATGGCCGGTACGTCGTACGACAACCAATAGAGCCACAATTTTCTAATACTCCACAAATTGGTATAAAAAACAAAGTCAGAGTTACCTCTGACAATCCAAATTATTAAAAGAACATACAACTTTTCGGCCCCGCAGGATGGCTTTCGCCAATAATGAAAAAATTATTCTGAACAAATCCTAGAGCGGCGGAGGACTACTAAACGCCAAATTAGTGCGTACTAAAAATAAAATATACACAATATTATCAAAAAGTCGAAAAATCGAAATTTTCATACATTTTCAAAAACATACAATATCAAAAGGAAGTCAAGGGATCGCCATACCCCCAATGCGATACAGTGACGCACCTAGACTTAACAAAAGCAAAGGTAGCTCTTATCGCACCTACATTAGCGCTTCTGATAAGGGTAGTTGGTGAGAGTTTGTTGTACAACTTGAACATCCCACTTAAAAAGTTATAATTCTAAATGAAGCCGTTCGCAATTACCGGCCACACTCTCGCAAGATTCCTTTAATTTCATAGTCCTAACTCAAGGGCTAAGGAGTACCCATTCTGGTCACATCTGAGCCAGGCGTGGAGTTACTATCCTTCATAAGCCGATAACACAGAAAATGTAAATAATATGCAGCTAGCTTGACAAATCGATATTAAAGAAATTTTAAATAAAACTATAAATAATAATTATATCAAATATGTTTAAAACCAACGCCGTATTTCGCACTTACAGGTATTTTGCGCCCTCGGGTACTCTACCAGAAGTACTCCGAAATACATGCAATCGCATATATGGTACATTCGTGTAATACTAGGCAAAATATTTGCCTAGGGGCCCAGTATGTTTAAATGAGTTAAGCCTCCCCCACTCTATTTGGAAAAGCTAGCGCACCCTAGCGCAACTCACCTCGCCTAATAGGAACACCAAACTCAATATCTGAAAATAACATGCATCAATACACCACACCTGGGGACAAATTAGATTTCACCACAGCGAATAGCCACTATCTAATACCTAACAAAAGGAGTTGATTATGGCTTTTTTCACACATTCGTTTTATACTTTGAATAGAAACGTTGACCACACGGTTCCTACGCGCTGACCTTTTTCGCATGTCAACATTTGCTTATACATACATATATGTATGTACACATTCGCTGCCATACGAATCCGCGTCAACTCGATCGCCAACGCCGGTAACTAACTCTCGGAATTGGAATCTCGCCGCCCCTCCCGTGGATTACATTTACAAACTATATATATAAATTATAAAATATTAACTTAGTGGTGTAAATAAAATTGTGGAAAAAAAATAAAGTGTCTACAGATATAAAACGTATATTTTCATTTTAATTAACGCAGTGGTATCTGCACCCTATATTATATTATATATTGACGGTACGTTGCTTCAATTGCTGTAGAGGTGCTCTCTTTGCTCCTTAATGCAATTCTTGGTTTCGGATACTATCCAATTTCATGGAAAATGTCGCAGAAATGTAAGCATGTTACGTTTTCGCTTAGACCAAAAATGTGCCCTGCAGTAAAAATAAACAATATTTTAGTATCCCAAGCAAACGAAGTAACATATCTTGGTATTCACCTAGATAGAAGGCTCACGTGGAGAAAACATATCTTTAGTAAAATAACATGAAGATTAGAGCTGCAAATTTAAATTGGCTTTTAAATAAAAACTCCAAACTTAGCCTAGACAACAAAGTGCTTTTATATAATGCGGTCATAAAGCCGATTTGGATGTATAGCATTCAACTGTGGGGTACGACCTGTGCAACTAATATTGATATATTACAAAGGTTCCAATCAAAAATGGTAAAGAAAGAAGTAGAAGATAACAGAATCAAATATATAACTAAACTATGAAATCACCCAAACCCTTTGGCTAACGCTTTGGTACATTCCTGCGATCAAACGCGACTGAAAAGAAGAGATATGCCTGCGTATTAAAGAGCGACGTATCACCAAAACAGCTCAATCACTTGATTGAGTCTGTCTAGTTTTTAAATAGATTTAAGATTTTCTAACTTATTGTTAAGCTTTAAGAAAAAGCAGATCCAATAAATAAAATAAGTTTGAAAAAAAGCCCTCGTTCCCACTTTGGTAACTTTGCGGAATAGAAGCTTAAAGTAGAAGAAGAAAGTGTTGAATCCCCTGATTAGAAAACGCAGGAGTGTGGAAAGAGTAATTGAAAAGCAAGTCGAATTGACTGAGGATAATAATGAGATAATAATTGTCTATTATCTGAACAACAACGTGATCCCGAAGTAGCGACGTTATCAGCTTACCTAAAAAATAATGAATTGTCAGAAAATTTATATAAACCAATTCATAGGCAGAAGAGCTTGATATAGAAATATACAAAGAACCGTAAAACCAAATATTTTTGCGTAATCCCTAGGGCACTCAGATGGGCAGTGATTAATCACATCCACAAAGCTATTGAGCATTGGATTTTATTGGTTCGAAAATATATATGTCAAAGTATGTTCGTAGGCTTGTTGAAAATTGTATCACCTGTAAATTAGCTAAGCCACCAGTTGGAAAATCGAAGCCTGAATTACATCCCATTCCAAAGATGCACATTCCGTGACACACAGTGCATAACGGGGAAGATAAGTGGAAACAATTACATAAAAGAGTACGTACTTGTTTTGGTAGATGCATTCACAAAGTTTATTTATTTTTATCACACCTTACACGTCAACACTGCAACTTCCATCAAGCCCATCGTTTGTGTGTTTGATGTGCCTGCCCAAGTTATAGCGGATCAAGACTGTAACTTTGCAAGCTCAGGCTTAATATTAACTTTTTTTCTTAATAAAAAAGAGCTACAATTAATTACTAAAGGTGCGAGCAGGGCAAACGGGCAGGTAGAACTATAATGACCACTCTTAAGCGTTTGAAACCGGCCGGAATAAATTGTACAGCCAATCGAGTCACCAATGTCAGCCCATTAGAAATGGTAATCGGTATAGAAGTTCGACTTTTTGAGTGAAGAAGTGGATAATTTAATTGATAGGCAATGTTTAAAGAAACAAGCAAAAGAAAACATGGAAGTTAATGATCGTTATGATTTGGGTTTGATAAGGAAAAGGCAAAAATTATAATATATAAGGTAGGATTATGTGTTGCAAAAGAAAGTCACCACACAAAACTTATAAGTAAAGAGACGTTTTAAAATCATTAATACAAGCAAAACCACTTATACATAAGTACGTTTGCAGATGAATTTTTGAGGTCATTGCCGAAATTGCCAAACAGCAAAGAAGTTGATTTTGATGGCTCAAGAGGAGCTGCATCTGATTTCCAAGTGGGGGATATAACAAATTGACTTGTTATAGCAGGGGTCAGAAAATATGGATGACAAGATAAGTGCCTTGATATCCCAAGAGGGGATATAACGATCGCATCATAACAGATGGACATGTAATATCGGGGGTCTATAAACTGTTACTGAGTGAGATCTGATCTTGTTCTGCGAACTGAGAAAGAAGAGAGAGAGGAACCATTAAGTACTTCTAGAGTAATAAAGGAGTGCGCAATAATTAGGTGCTGTTGTAGGTGTATAAAGTGAACTAACCGTGCTTTAGTAAATTACAAGCATAAAGTGTTAAATAATCGATTCGTCTACGAACAAAATCCCCGACTTATATATAGTGCCGGTGACTTATGGTTTTTGAGATATTTGCTTTTAAATTTTTAATGCATTTTAGACTTATATTTGTAACTTTTATATCCACTAACACATCACTCATTTATTTTTTATTAAACTAGAGAACGTCTTTCTGGGGCTAAGATATAAATTAATTATAAATTGTTCAATACAGTAAAATTCTTTTTAAGAATAAAAACGAAAATGCTATTTATGATTTAATATTAACATAGCATTAAAATTAGAACATTAGTGCCAAATTTGTAATTTTAGAAACTCTTAATTGGAGATACTGAAAGAGGATAGATCATTCTTCATTTTTAACAATAATATTTGCAGTTTTTAATTATAAACATTTTAAAATTTAGTTTAATTCAGCTCTATTCGCACCGTACATTTTAACTTGTCAAGAGAATAGTTCCTCCAATAAATTTTCCAGTGAAAATGGTTGCTACAATAAGAATTCCTGTAATCCAATTGGAGATTCCAAGAGAAGCCAGATCCTTCTCTATCTGGTCCTTCCACAGAATTGGAGGTCTTCCTCTTCATCTGCTTCCCCCTGCGGGTACTGCGTCGAATACATTCAGAGCTGACTTAGTCAACGTAGCCGTTGTCTTTTAATTCGCTGAACTATTTCAATGTCGTCGTAAATCTCATACAGCTCATCGTTCCATCGAATGCGATATTTGCCGTGGCCAACGCGCAAAAGACCGTAAATCTTTCTCAAAACCTTTCTTTTGAAAACTCGCAACGTCGACTAATCAGTTGTTGTCATCGTCCAAGCCTCTGTACTATACAAGTATAGCAGGACGGGAGTAATGAGTGGTTTGGTTTTTGTTCGACGAGAGACGACTTTACTTCTCAATTGCCTACTCAGTCCAAAGTTGCACCTGTTGGCAAGAGTTATCCTGCGCTGGATTTCTAGGCTGATATTGTTGGTGGTGCTTATACTGGTTCCAAGATTGACGAAATTACCTACGACTTAAAGTAATGGCTGTGAACAGTGACCCACTGCTAAACCCATTTGCTTTGATTCCTTGTCCAGTCTGGAAAAAGCAGAACTAACGGCACACTTGTTGAGGCCATTGATATCATTGAATATAATCGGCAAACGCCAACAGCTGTACACTTTTACAGATAAAATTTTACCTGTTTTATTAAGTTCTGCAGCTCGAATTATTTTCTCCATCAGCAGATTAAAGAAGTCGCACTTTAGGGAGTCGTCTTGCCTGAAACCTCGTTTGGTATCGAACGGAGCTTTTGGTGTTGCTCAACGTCAGTATTAGTCTGCGCCGTATTAGCTTTGCGGGGATACCAAATTCGGACATCGCGGCATAAAGGCAGCTTCTTTTCATGCTGTCGAAAGCAGCTTTGAAATCGACGAAAAGGTGGTGTGTGTAGATTATCTTTCGCGGGTCTTTTCCAAGATTGGGCACATGGTGAATATCTGGTCGGTTATTGATTTCCCAGGTCTAAAGTCACACTGATAAGGTCCAATCAGTTTTTTGACGGTGGGCTTTAATTTTTCACGCAATACGTTCGATAGAACCTTATGTGCGATGTTTAAGATATTTATCCCATGGTAGTTGGCGCAGATTGTGGGGTCTTCCTTTTTGCAGATTTTGCAGAGCACACTTAAATTCCAATCGGTAAGCATGCTTTCGTTCGACCATATTTTACAAAGAAGCTGATGCATGCTCCTTATCAGTTCTTCGTTATTCGAACTACCTCATGGTCGAGCAATGAAACATCTGCTCCATCGTCACCGATTGGGGAATCGGGTTCGCCTTCTCCTGGCGTTGTACGTTCACTGCCATTCAGCAGGCTGGAGAAGTGTTCCCTCCATAATTTAAGTATGCTCTGGGCATCGGTGGCTAGATCACCTTGGCGGGTTCTACAAGAGTATGCTCCGGTCTTGAAACCTTCTATAAGCCGCCGCATTTTTTCTTAGAATTTTCGAGCATTACCCTTGTCGGCCAGCTTATCAAGCTCTTCGTACTCACGCATTTCAGCCTCTTTCTTTTTCTGTCTACAGATGTGTTTCGCTTCCCTCTTCAACTCTCGGTACCTATCCCACCCCGCACGTGTTGTGGTCGATGGTAACGTTGCGAGGTAGGCAGCCTGTTTTCTCGCCGCGGCGACACGGCACTCTTCGTCATACCAGCTGTTCTTTTGCACTTTCCGAAAACCAATGGCTTCGGGTGCAGCTGTACGTAAGGAGTTTGAAATGCCGTCCCACAGTTCCCTTATACCGCGTTGTTGACGAGTGCTCTCAGAGAGCAGGAGTGCAAGCCGAGTAGAAAATCGTTCGGCTGTCTGTTGTGATTACAGCTTCTCGACGTCGAACCTTCCTTGTGTTTGTTGGCGTGCGTTTTTTGCTGCACAGAGGCGGGTGCGAATTTTGGCTGCAATAATATAGTGGACCGAGTTGATGTTAGGACCTCGGTGCGCACGCACATCTAACACACTGGAGACGTGTCTTCTGTCTATCACAACATGATCGATCTGGTTGGTCGTTCTTCGATTCGGAGACAGCCAGTTAGCTTGATGAATCTTCTTATGCTGGAATCTAGTACTACAGATAACCATATTTCGGGCCCCGGTGAAGTCGATCAGCCTCAACCCATTTGAGGATGTTTCCTCGTGGAGGCTGAATTCACCGACCGACCGTAGTGCCAAAGATACCTTCTTTGCCCACCCTGGCGTTGAAGTCGCCAAGCACGATTTTGACACGATTTTGAGTGCGCTCCAAGCGCTCATAAAAGGCATCTTTGGTCACATCGTCCTTCTCTTCCGTCGGGGCGTGGGCGCAAAGCAGCGATATGTGTAAGAACCTCGCTTTGATGCGGATTGTGGCTAGACGTTCATTCTCCGGAGCGAATGATAGTACTCGGCGACGGAGTCTCTCTCCCACCACGAATCCAACACCAAACTTGCGCTCCTTTATATGGCCACTGTAGTAAATGTCACAAGGACCTACCTTGTCCCGTCCATCGCATTTCTTGGACGGCGGTGATGTCAGCCTTTATTTTCACGAGGACATCAACCAGCTGGGCAGTGGCACCTTCCCAATTAAGGAACCGGACATTCCAGGTGCATGCCCTCAAATCATAGTCCTTAATTCGTGTGCCATGGTCGTCATCAAAGGGAGGGTCGCTCACTTGTCGCTTGTTGTCTACGAATACAAAAAAGGCAATCGATGACGCACTACCCATGCTTTTTATAAAGGACTTATAGCCGTTTAGCATTGTAGAAGATGATCGATTCCGTGAATTTGTAAAAGCATTAAGGCCGGACTATCAGTTGCCTAGTAGGCTTTCAGTTTCTAATACAATAATACCTGTATTGTATGAAACATGCCTTGAACAAATGAAAGAAAAAATATGTGAAGGTTCCAAATTCTGCATAACAACAGATTGTTGGACATCGCGTAGTACCGTTAGCTTTATTGCCATCGCAGATCATTTTCTCAATGCAAAATTTTATTTATTTATTTATTTTTTTACAAGAATATTGAAACTATAACTAAATTACAGAACAATATATAAAGTAGAAGCTATGGCATCTGGGGCCTTAAGCTAATATGAGTGTAGGTACATACAGTAGTGCAAATAATTTAGGTGACGTTAAGAATGTTAGTGTGAGTGGTAAGAGTGATTGATGTTAATTATACAGTATGCTGCGAAATAATAGTATGTTCATATTTCATTATATATATTACAAAACTTTAAATAATTTATTAGTGTTATTAAGTTATTAAGTGAAGGGGTTTTGAGTAGCTCTGAAGGTGTTGAGTTTGGAAGTGAAAGTCGGTAGGTGTCGAAGAATGTGCATGTATGAAGGATGTGTTGGGTACTGATTGTTTGACTATTGCAAAATTTACAGATGTTGGACAGGCTTTTGTCAATTAGGTGTTTATGTGTGAGATTATTGTGTCCTAGTCTTAGTCTTATAACTTTTGTTTGGTCTTTTCTAGTCAGAGAGGTTGTACCGATTTTTAAGTAGTCATTGATTGCCTTGGAGTTTTGTGATATGGTTGAGTACCATTGTGAATGATTGTTGTTATCATTATGGTGTTTTTGGAGGAAGTATGATTTTAAAAAGCATTTTATGTCCGAGAAGACTACATTGGGTGTAATTGTGAGTGGTGCGTTTATAGCATTTTTAGCTGCTATGTCGACACATTCGTTGCCGGGTATCTGTACATGATCCGGGATCCAAATTAATTTTAGCTTATTTGGTTTCTCTAGTAGAGACCTACGAATTGAGTTGGAGTAGAAGTCTTGGTTGTTTAGGTTTTTTATTGAGTCAATAGAAGAGAGGGAGTCAGTGCAGATTGCGAATTTTGCAAAATTTTATATCTGCAGTATCCTATTGGAATGCTGTCCAATGACTGAATCGCATACTTCAAAAAATTTGGCAGCTGAATTAATGAGAGTTACTGAAGAATGGGGGATCACTAGTAAAATTTTTCTAGCGGTCTCTATCAATGCCTCCAATCTTAAAAATGAGATTCAGAACGATTTAAAGTGGCAGCATCTTGGATGTTTTGCACATACGCTCAATCTGATAGTAAAAAATGCGTTAAGTAACGAGCAAGTGTGTATAACATTGCAAAAAGTAAAAAAAATCGTTGGCTACTTTAAGAAAAGTGAAGTTGCAAATGAGAAATTTTTAACATTTCAACGAAATGCTGGGGAACAGCCAATAAAACTTATTCAAAGTTTGGAAACCAGATAAAATTCTATTCTTAATCTGATTGAGCGTTTCGCGCGAGTCGAAGATGCTGTTAAAAGTACAATTGCACTTATTGAAAAAGACTTGCCACTAATTACTTCGGACGAATGGCTACTCCTGAAACATCTGGTCCTATCGAATCTGCAACAATTGAAATAAGCGGTCACAAATATTGCACTGCCTCTATGGTGGTTCCCATAGTAAATGGGCTTTTGCAAGTTTTGACTGATTTATCGAATGATGAGAAATATCCGGAGTTTATAAAAACGGTTATATTTGCCTTGTTAAGAAGCTCAACCAAACGACTGGCTACGTTTTTGGATCCGAAATTTAAAACATTTGCGTTTCCTGAGTGTACAGTAGCAGTTATTGTAAAAAACCGCATTACTGCCGAGGTAAGTCGAGAAATCCAAAACCAGCAAAATGAGCAACTAACAATCCCTGTACCTTCTGTCTCGAAACTCTCAATATGGAGTAAATTAGATACAAATATTGCCGCTAACAGACCTAAAGGTACGAGTACATCGAGAGCTATTATAGAAATTCAGAGGTATTTGGAAGACGAAGTCATCGGCCGAACAGAAAATTCGTTACAATGGTGGAAAACAAACAGTTACAAGTATCTGTCACCAATTGCGCGGGAAAAATTAGGATGCTTAGCGTCATCAGTGCCTTGTGAAAGGTTATTTTCTACGGCTGGAATGATAATAAGTGAAACGTAAACGTAAACGTAAGGTGAACGCGTTTAGACGATGAAAAGGCTAAAATATTTTTAAATACGAATGTTAAAAACATGTTGTAGTTATATGCGTTTAGTCATTTTTAGAAACAAGCAGAAGTTTCAAGTGCTTATGGAATATTTTAATTTATAACAATTTAATTAAATTTTTAATTTTACTTATTGTTAAAACCAAATTTGAAAGCTTTTGTGATGAATTTAAAAAATTAGTTTAGAGTACAAATTGAAACTTTTTTCATTGTTGCAATATTCATAAATATTTAATTTAAGTTTTTAATAACACTTATTAATAAATTATATGAATTTTAATAAAAATGGAGCTACTTTTACTGTTGTACATTTATTTATTCTTTTATTAAGAAGCTCTTATAATTATTTCGTTTAACCGAATATAAATTAATTTAAAACAAGAATTGTAATTAAATAATTTCAGAAAAAATTATGGAATAAAAAAATTAGGGGTTTTTAATATTTTCCCAAAAATTAGGAAATTCTTGTTACTAATTTGGTTTTGAAAATATTGTTAGCGGGTATTCAAAACATTCTGATGGATTATGGAATTCCCACCATTAGTTTTTCTTTGAAAATATTAAAAGTGGGTATTCTAAACAAACAAATGATCAACCACACTAATGGTAATCCCTTCTAAAAATGTGTGAAACCATCATACCAACATACAAATGAACTATGCAATACGCTCTACGTGTCAGGTAGCCGAACCGCTCCAACATTTGCGAAAATGTTGTGAAAGGAAAGGCGGAAAAACTTGACTCGAGTTACAGGAGCCAAAAGAAAATTTACCACCAATAACGACAAAATGTTTCCGTCGTTCCCACGACAGTCGGGTCTACGTAAGTGGAACGAACCTGGACTTTTATTCGGACAAACACTGTCAAATTGGCAGAATCTGCCGCTAAAATAACAACAACAACAAAAGGTCTCCATTTGAACGTCGACTTAGTTGCGATCACAATAGCAATAGAAAATCACAGTGATTTAAAAATAGTAATCACTGAAATCACAGATATCGAAAAATCCCAATATCTCTAATACAAGCTTAGTAAATGGGTTAAGCATCCACCCCCCCAACCTGGTAAAACTAGCGCATCCTAATGCTACAGCGCAATTCACCACAGCTGATACCACTCAACACAACTCAGCACACACCTACATCAATTAAAACACATAACAAGAAGGCTGGGAAAAAGAATGGCGGATTCAATTCGACTTGCGACTTGCGCAAGTACACTACGCCTCGTCGGCCTCACAATTCGTATCTCACATTCGCTAGACTTCTTCCTCACATACAGTGCGCACAGCAACATACATACGTTTTTTCGTCACCGATATCGCGCTGCAATCAACTCTCGCTTATACACTATAAATCGGGTCAATCCTGCATGTGGCATACAACAATTAGTTTGACCGGAATTCTTCCAATTTTCATCCAAATACGATTAATTATCTGATCATATTTTGGCATGTAGCGAATGCCATTTTATTGTTAAATACGAATTGTCAATATTTATCTTGTAATTAAATAAAATTGCACAAAAAAATATAAGAATATTTTTCTTACCCTCGTTTAATCACTGATTGTCCGCCTGAACCAGACAGTTCTGGTCCTTCGAGCACCAAATTTATTTCTGAGAGTGACAGTTTAATTCGATACTGCACTCGATTCTTATCTTCACCGATTCAATATAATTCTGAATCGGTAATAGAAATTAAAAAAGAAAATCTTGACAACTTCTGGACACGTCTCCAAGCGGCATATGACGCAATCGTAGAATGTGATCAACTAAAACTAATCAAGTCAATTGCACCTACTCCACAACCGAGAGTAGAGCTGCCACAAAGCCAAGCCTAAGAGGCAAGTTCAGGCATTCCCCTTAAAGTGCCAGTATGCGACACAGATATATTTCATGGTGGTTATGAACAGTGGCCGTCCTTTCGGGACATGTACATATATTTCTAACCGAACATTTCAAGTACTTGACCTAGTGGGATCAGCCACTTGGCGACACGTAGCCAGTGCCGACATTCCTGCCGATCTAGGTACAAGAGGGTGCAACCCACTGCATCTTGCCACCACGATACTCTGGTGGAATGGCTCCCGATGGTTGATAAAATCTCCTGATTCTTGGCCACAATCACCCATGTGCAATATTATCGCCCCAGGAGGTCGACAAATCGCCACCTTTCACACATTATTGGATGAATATTTTCATCGTTTCCAAGAGCTCTCATAGTAGTTGCTTACATGTTCAAATTTGTCGAGCAACTCAAAAGCAAAGTCAAGAGATCACATAATTTCCCATGCAGTACAGTGATGCACTTAGGGTTACAAAAGGCAAAGGTCGCACTAATCGCATATACACAAGCGCGCTACTTCAGCCGCGATATAACTATACTAAGAGAATCGAAGCCGATTGATTAAAAGAGCTCACTTTTAGTTCTAAACCCATTTCTGGGCACAAAAGGTCTGCTTCGTGCCAATGGTCGACTTGCTAATTCGAGCCTAACATACAACGAACGCCACCCATAATAATTCCAGAGAGGTCACCATTTGCCACATCATTCCTCAATGACATCCACATCTTAATGCTACACACCGAACATCGAATCTCGCAACATATGGTACGCCAGGAGTATTGTAACCCCCGTCTTAAGCCGCAAATTAAGAAGTGCATCTTCACGTGCAAGATTTGCACCATGCACAAACAGAAGATGCGAACGCATATTATGGCAGCACTCCACCTGAACCTTGCAATTTCGCTCTGCCTTTCACCACGATAGGTGTTGATTTTGCTGGACCTTTCCTGGTGAAGGCATCCATGTTAAGGTCTCCCACTCTCATGAAAGGCTATGTGGCTGGCATTGTATGTTTCACGACAAGGGCAGTACATCTTGAGCTATGTAATCATCTGACGACGGAGGCTTTTCTCGCAGCATTTGCTCGCTTCGCCGCTCGACGGCAAAATCTTCATTGGAGCTCAACGAGTCACAGAAAAGCAATGTGTGGATTTCCTAAAACAGGTGTCACCCGACATCGTACAAAAGTACGCCCCTGAAGGTATCAATTGGCAATTTATATCCCCAAGCGCTCCTCATATGGCCGATTTATGGGAAGCAGCTGTAAAAACCTTTAAGTCCCATTTCCAACAGGTATCTGGAAATTACAAATTCAATTACGAAGAGTTCACGACGTTATTAAATAGAATTGAAGCCATTCTCAATTCACGGCCACTCACAGTTCTCTCGCAAGATCCCTCAGATTTCACCGCCTTAACTCCAGGGCATTTTCTAAAAGGAGCACACATCCTGGCCATTCCTGAGCCAGGCGTGGAGTCGCTATCCCTATTAAATCGATGTGAAAGAATTAAAGTTCTCCATCATGATTTCGATCGCCAATGAAATGAATAAGGCTGTTCAAAATAAGATGGTTATCGGGTTATGTGGTTATGTGCTTAAGTGAACAACAACAGCAAAATGCGGTATGACAAAATAACCAAAGTTGACCAACCTAGGCCCTTGTTTACAGATTATTTGGTTATTTGCTTATTTCCAGTGTTAGAAAGTCGTTGGAATTTTACTAAATGGCAGCACAAAAAATAAATAAAACTAAGCGAATGGCATTTCTATTTATATTTTCTTATTGGAAAATCTGCTATTAACAGTTGTTTTTTGTTTACGATCGGCAAATTAAAACCGAAATAAAAAGCATCCAAAAGCATCACAAAGATAAAAAAGAATCAAAAATCAGCAAAAATCAACAAAAATCATCAAAGTAAGTAAAAGATAAAGTACAAAATAAATATTCATTGTTTGTCATTTATTTATACTCTAATTTTAGTGTCTACAGAAATACGAAAGCACCGGCGAGAAAAGGAGGTGAAAAAATGGACGGAAGCCGAAATCAAAACCTTGCTGCCCTATATGCAGGATCACCGAAACGTCGAGGTTAGTTTGCGACATATTAGTTATTTATTTTGATTTAATTACATCTCCTTTAATTTCAGAAACCAACAGCGAAAATCTACTACACTAAGTTGCTTGCAGTGACAAAAATTGAAGCAACGTGGAACATCTTAAAATGTAAGATTCGCTATTTAAAAAGCCAAATGAAATCGGCAGAACACTGGCTAAATTCCAAGGGCGCTGGAGTAGAAGATGGCGATGTGGAGCTGACTGTGATGGGTAGATTATATATATATTTTAATGTCAACTTTGGAATTAAATTGATTTGCTTTATTACAGATAAAGTGCTTAAAAGTTGTCCGCATTACAAGCAATTAGCGGAGATTTTTGCTACGGAGAGGGAAGCTAAGGTGATGGTAATGAGTTCCTCTGCAATGGAACTCGACTCTGAAGAAAATGTTGTGGATGATTTGGAAGACCCCGAACCCGAAGCGCAGGAAGAAAATGACATACTCGTATCTGAATTGGCATCTGGCTCATCTGCGACCAGCCCTTTTGCAAAAAAAATTAAGGCCAAACACCAAAACACTGCCATAGATAAACTGGCAACATTAGAATCTGAAAGAATGAGCTTTCGCGAAAAACAGCTTCAATTTGAAATAGAGAAATTCAATTGGATGAAACAAGTTGAAGCAAATAAAAATGAAAATGAAAAGAACAAGATGAAATAAGGAAATTAAAAATTGAAATGAAGTATAAAATTAATAATATAAATAACCAATAAAGAAATAAGTAAATAATTTTTCTTACTTGTTATTAAAACAAAAATATGAATTTTTATTGAAAAATTAAATTGTATAGTGCTTGTCTTTTTAGTTCGGGGGTAGGTGCAACAATAGCATCTCCATCATATTGGTATCCATGGGCTTCGACACTTTGCCTTTCAAAGTGTGAAGAATCTCGCCCTTTCAAGAGTATGTTGTGCAGCACACAGCAGACAAGTACCCATTTATTATAAAATGTTTCACTCTCCCGGTCTTTTATTTTTATCCGCATTTGTTTCAAACTACAAAACTTTTCTTTAAGAATCCCGAAACAATTTTCGACTCTAACACGATACTGGCTGTGTACTTTGTTGAATTTAGCTTGTCTTTCAGAGTCTGCTAAAGATGAATTGCTTCGGTGTGGTGTTATTAAATGTTTTGTCAACTTATGCGCAGAATCACCTTCAATCCACTCTTCTCCACTAAATAAGCTAGTTGTGTTTCTTCCAATATAAGATTTCCTAAACACTTTAGAATCGTGGTAGCTTCCGGGATTGCCCACTTCTGCATGTAATATGCGTAACTTATGGTCACTTACAACTTGCAATTTGATAGAGTATATTCGTTGCCGAGAAAAATACACCTCATGATTTTTATTTGGCTTTTCGGCTAGTTTAATCTCGCTACCGTCAATGTAACCAATGGAATATGGTAATTCGAAGAATGTTTGGGAAACAAGTTCCTGGCGCTCTGCCGGTCCAGGCCAATGAATGAATTGGGGTAGTTTATTTAAAATTTCCGAGAAAACTCTTTTGGTGATATTGGTCAATGTACCTCCATCTCCCACACCAAAAGTTGTAGCGATTTTACGTACAGAAGCACTTTCACCCGATGAACCTAATCGGAGCAATACGATTCCGAGTTGCAAATCTACAGGTATTTGTAAACTTGAATTAGTAAAGTTCATATCATTAGAAAATATTTCTAGGAGATGAGCGAATTGTCATTTGCTGACGCGCAGCATCATCAAAATCTTCCATCGTCAAAGCAACACAGAACATTTTCTCGCCAATGAATAGATTTTGGGACACGTAGTTCATCTCCCCGTCTACTACAGATGATTAAAGTTATATCCTCTAGCAGTTCATCTAGTACTTCATCCATTGCATTATGACACTGTTCAGGGCGCAAGATGTCTGCAAATTTTATACAAAGACTTTTTTGAACCCTTAAAATTCGGATTATTTAATAAGCACATACCTTCAATAAAGTCCATTTCCTGAATAGCAGAACTTATTTTAAATTCGATTATTTTGCTTTTTAAACTTTGTTTAGGCATTTTATAAGTTTGAATTTCACTGAACTTAAATTGTAAACAATGAACAGCTGTTTGTGTAAAAATAAGCAAATAACCATACAACATAGGGTGCTCACGGAGCATAGAGATTATTTTTAATCTAATAAGCACATAACCCGATAACCACCTTACCGCGAACAGCCTAAATAAAAGCAAACAACGCATACACTTGTTTGCCATACTAATGAGTTGTGAAAAAAGCAAAATCAAATAAACCCGTATAATAAAATTGCTTCTCTTAAATTCCTGTAAACAAATTAAAATGCATACAAAATACGTGTGTCATATATAAATCAAAATCCGTTCTCTGCACACCCAGATAAATGAGAGTATATTACAACCTCATCATCAAATACTTCTGCTGTCAGAATTTATTCTGCGCCTCGGCTACTCCACCAGCAGTACGCCAAAGTACAAACAACATGTTCGAAGAATACTAGGCAAAATATTCGCCTAGGTGGCCAAGGCTGTTTAAATGAGTTCAGCCTGCCCCCACTCTATCTGGCGCACCCTACACTCAACTAAAAGGATGGGGAAAACGGACACATTCGTTTCTACACTACGCCGCGTCGACACCTTTCTTATATTCACATCGATCGGAACAATCTTGCGAGCTACGCTCAACTTTGAATAAAAATCATCCGGATTCTGTTTCGTCCGCTCGCTTTGGATTTTCATCGGACATTCGCCCGTAGTGAGGATATTTACATTTTACTCCTTAATTGTTAAAAATATCAAAATCTTTTTAAGCCAACATTTTTATATTAAATTTACTTATGTATAGTATATATGTATAAACACAAGAGCATTTTTTCTGGTCCCCGTTTAATCATGTTCTTTTAGGACAAAACCGTCAGATTAATTTAATATCACAATGGCATTGATATTTTCGTCTAGGCATTGCGGATAGTATAATACTAGATTATGGGCGAAGGACACAAATGCATTCATAGCAAACCAAACGCAATAAAAATATAGCGGAATAATTGGAGTGTTGGTAAAATGGTCTATTATAATTTGAGATAACAGAAATGTTTTCGAATAATTGCACAGAGCAGTGCAATATTTAAACGGAAACGATGAGATATATGCGTACAATGTCAAACTGATCCTTCCTATGAATTAATAAAATTGCTAAATATTGGTAAGGATAGAATAGAACTGCAACCAAATACGCAGTGCAATGGATTAAAAGTGGCTCAGTAGTCATTTGATGAATAATATACACGTGCATCCCAAAATACTGTTGCCATAACCTTTCCATCCGGTTTTTTAGTTCTTCTAATATGCAATCCAATAGGCTGACTGTCGATTGGACTCGGTTCATTTCACTGGTGTATAGCCCAAATTCATCAGTATTTTTCCCCCAAAAACCAATGTTTTATTAACACTCGAAATGTGTTTTGATTCATTGTTTTGTAAACTAACACAAGTCATCCAAATGCTTCATGCGCTTAAGAAAAGCGAAGAATAACCGTGCTATTTGCAATCACCAGACAGTAGTACCGAACACTTCATCGCTGTTGTTTAAATATTACACTGTTCTGTACAATCCTTGAGTTTTGTTAGCCAATATGCTCCTATTAAAATGGAGCTTATATACACTTGTAAGTCTCCGCCCTCCGATTTGATTGTGAGCGGTTGTGAAACTTTAAACGTGTTTTTCTCACACCTCACTTTTTCGAAACCGGTGAACTCTGTAGCTGAAAATCTACTGAGCCAATCGTTTTGAAATTTTGCACAGTCTTTCTTTAAATAAATTGTGAGGTAACGCTGTCGAGTTTTCTTTTTTTTTAATTTTAGCTTATTTTTAAACAACAAAATTTCTGACTTTTTTGATGAAAAATCAGTATTTTGAGCTCCGAGCGTTGTAAAAAATTGAAAAATCATTAAAAAAATAACTCGACAGCGTACTTGAAGAAACTTATCAACTAATCAAACCAATTTGAATAGTTGCTGTTTTTCGCTCGAATTAACCTTACTACCCCTTAAATCTGTCGTTTTGTTTGTTAAGACTGCCGGTGCATCGCAACTGTCAATGCAATTTTTTGCTTTGATATTAAAAATATCTAACCGGATCCACATTTTGGGTTTAAAAACAAAGGCCTCATAAAATACCATACTTTTGTAGAGTCTATGTATAGGTATTATAATTTTTTTTTGAAAAAAAAAAAAAAATAAAATATTCAAATAATTTTTTTATAGATTTCATAATGCACAACACCACGATAATCGAAGAAAACAGTCAACAAGACCTTGATTTTTGAGCGACTTTGGCGCGACTTTTTTGGTCTCGGCTCTCTTTTGGCACGATATTCGCTCGATTGATCGGTTGTTTCGGGGTCGTAAGCATAGATCCAAGTCTCATCGCCAGTTCATGCGTTTCATGACACCCTGGTAGTCGGAAAGCATCGTTTCACACACTTCAACGCGACGCCTTTTTTCCAAAAAATTCAATGTTTTCGGTACCAGTCGAGATTTAACGCGCCTGAGGCCCAAAACATCCTTCAAAATGGTATTGCTGAGCCTTTCGATATGCCAACTTCATCAGCAAGGTCTCTTATTGTTAATCGACGGTTTTTCAACACCAAATCTTTGATTTGTTGAACGTGAGCTTCGTCGGTTGAGGTTGATGGTCGCCTTGGATGCTCTTCGTCTTCGACACGTTCACGGCCGGCTTGGAACTCACTATACCACTAGTAAACATTTTTTTTAGACATATCCTCATCACCAAAGGCCTTCTGCACCATCCTCAACGTATCCGCTGCAGAAAATTGATTCCGTAAACAAAATTAAATGCAAATTCTTTGCTCAACAAATTTTGACATCGCAAAAAACGAAAAACTCACTTTTAGCAGCTCACAAAACGACACGTATCTCAAACACTAATGAATATCTTACCATGAAATTTGACATAAATGTGACTGACAGTACTACCAACCTAAAAAAAATTATTCTCCAAATCCTTCGACGCGCGCAGTTTAAATTCAAATATCACCTTATATTTTGGGCATATATATTCTGCATATTGTATACAGATAGTTCAAAATTAATTTTTTGTTCAATATTTAACTTTTGTTCTATTCTTTTTGTTTACACAATAACAAAAGGGTTGTATTCTAACAAATAATCATTATTACCTCATCCACAGAATAAAAGAAGCAAAAGAACAAATAATACGCCATGGGAGGAAATAGTTTTTTCACATGGAATTCCTTTAGCCGCGCTTCAAAAAATTAATCCTGGTCGAACCAACACCTAGGCGTCTTCAGTTCTTTCGCGTTGAACTTAGAATTGCGTCCGCGGCTTTCGACAGCTCTTCAAAAAAATAACTCTGGTCGGACCAAGATCTGGGCGTCTTCGGTTCATTTTAACTCCTTTTTGCGTTAGCGAGCTTCGGGCCCCCTAAAAAAAAGAGCCCTGGTCAATCCAACACCGGGATTTATCAAAATTTAGAAAATTCTAAAAGCTTTTACGTTACTCATCACACGAAAATGAACTTTGTGTTGATGGTATAATCTTTCATTTTTATTTATTCTCATTGGATTATAAAATACGGTAACACTTATTTTCTGCTTCCTTGCAATCACTTTCTTATTGTAAGAATAAATGGATTTCAACGTTAAATATGATTAAAGTAATTTTTGCATTATCTACTAGAAAACCAAAAACAAATTAATCAGTGAAGTGTTAGTGGATATAAAAACTAAAAATATAAGTGTATATTATAGAAGTATTGAACTTTAAATGTAATTATCTCAAAAACCATAAGTCATCGGCAACTATATACATATATGGGGTATTCCATACCAAATCGACTACTTTTGAACCCTATCCCTTTAGATTTTGCTGAAACTTATCCATCCTTTTCTACCCTTTGAAAATAAAAAAAATCGGCCCACTCCGGTATTAGCAGGGATAATTGTCAAATTAATTGAAGTTTTTTTAAGGAAAAAAACAATGGCGAACTTAAAAAAACAAAAAACAAAAACGATTACTTTATATATTGATATATATAATTTTTTTCGCGTATTTTTTGCGAAAAGTTCATTTAAAAACAAAAATTTAAAAACAAGGTCCCCAAAAGTCAATTTCTAAAAAAGTTATGGCTATTTAAAAATAAAAAAGGATTTTTTTTGAAAAATTCACAACTTTTTTGAAGTTGGACAGAAAATTTTGAAAAAATTCTCAAAAATGTTTTTCAAAGGGTAGAAAAGGATGTATAAGTTTCAGCAAAGTCTAAAGGAGTCGGGTTCAAAAGTGGTCGATTTGGTATGGAATACCCCATATGTACCTTCTAAATCCTAGCCATGGAGAGTGTGTTATCGGACTGAGGACACCGAACTGCAGTTATATTGCGAAGATAAGGATGGGCATGTATATTGGCAAATAATAACCGTTAACGTTTTAATGTTACATCATTATAGCGACCAAGACACAGCAGCGATGAGCTGAAAGACGAGGGATGGTCTCACGATAAATGCTGTACGATGAGGAGCACGTACTATCACAACTGCTGGTAAATAAAGTGACCTATTGGAGAGTTCTTGAAGAGCACTTTTTTTTGGATCACCGATATATTTAATACATAATGGAAGAAAGTGTGGACAGAGAAAAATTTTCAAAAATCATAGGAAAACGAACTGGCAGAAGCACATGCATGAGCTAAAGAAACATATTCCTGGATTGTACTAGTTCAACCAAAGAATAAGGAGAACATACACATTCTCGTTTAACGATTTACGGAATATTGCTAGCTTCAGAGAAGGCTTGTCCAAAACCATGTAGTCGGTTAAAAATTATGACCCAATTGTGGTCTCCCGATCTTAGAAAAGTTCAGAATATTGCATGAAGCAGTTTAATTTAGTGAGTAATATTGGGATAAATATTACAACGTTCTAAGGTCATACAAAAAAGGTTAAAAAAACAAAAAATAAAGTCTTGGAATTTTTTGAAATTAGATCGATATTACGGCGGAAGTGTTTCACTTTGAAAATATAATAGAACAATCGGTGCATAGCATTGGATACCTTCAGAAGACAGAACACAGTTGGATGGTATGTTTAGGAATATTAATGGACACCCACTTCCCGGACACCCACTTCCCGGGCAATTCATATGGGACAATAAGAAGTTTCAAGCCCTTGAAATCGCCAGGACCAGACAGACTCAATTATAGCATTCCTAAAACTATACTTTATTCTCGTTAGTAACCATTCTTAATGGGGCGCTGCAATTTAACTATATTCCATTGTTATAGAGGGAAGTTAAAGTCATATATATGCGTACCAAATGGCATAAGCCGTTGGATCGTACTGTGCGAACTAAACATAAATGCAAAGAAGACAGGGTTAGTACTTTTTACTTGGAAATGCAGTGCTCCAGAAGTAATACCGTCAATTTTAAATGGTATTAAGATAACAATCGGAGGAAATGCATGCAACTTGAGAGTAATTATAGGCAGCACTTTATACTTGCCAAAGGATGTTTGGACCTAAATCGGAATTCATGCGTCACGAAGCTCATAAGCTCTACGTAGTATTTGTTAGACCCATTATGGTAAGAATTATGCAAAACAGTCCTTCTTTGCATCAGTGGAGCTTTTAGAACAACACCAAGTCAGGCGATAAAAGTAATTCTACACTTGCTGCCAACAGACTTGTTCTGTAAGCAACTGACAGTCTAGTAAGCTCTTAGCCTCAGGGAATCCTCCCAATTCGAGGCCTGCAATAAGAGACATTTTTTGATACTTAGTAAGTTCCCGTATATATCCATTACCACAGATTTTCGAAATCCCATAAAAATTAAACTACATTATGTCCCCAATATTGCTTTCTGTTCAAAAAAGGGTAGACAGGAAAGCAGGGATGATGGGTTCAAGGATAATCGAGCGGAAGGCCATGTTTTTTCAGAAAAGTAAGATACCAAAACTGTTTCGGTTAGCAGACCAATGCAATGTATTTTAAGTGGAGGTCACAAAAACTGAAAAAAGACTTGTTGTTCTGACAGTTAGCGTATTCACAACTAGGAATATATTTCACGGATTTTTCAATAGGGACGCTACAAAAGTGGACCGATAGGGATAGCAAACGACGCCATATTTTTTCCCCGTTCTTTTGACATTTTCCTTCACTAAGGTTTGTCATTTTATCATGGAAAGATATACGACCCAACAACGATCCGAAGTTATTAAAATTCATTACCGAAATTCGGTATCAGTGACCTCAACTTTAAGAGCATTACGTAAAATTTATAGTCGTCATAATCGTCCTGTCACATCAACAATTGAGCGTCTAGTGGAAATTTTTAATCCACAGGCACAGTACAAAATGTTCCCGTACCAGTAAGATAAGTGCTCGTAGGGTCGAGAATATTGCTGCCGTTAGCGCATCAAATGAGGAAGACTCAAATCAGTCTCTTACATGCCGTTCTCAAGCATTTGGCATCTCTGTGACATTGTGGCAAATTTTGTGAAAATCTTGCCTACATCCTTATAAGATCAAATTGACGTAATAAGGGCTGAAGCGGCCAGAATCCTCGTATGTTCGTGAATTGGGCTATGCAACTACTTGAAAATAATCCGAATTTTAATTGAAAGCAAAATATGCGCTACTAGTCAGGTAGTTATCCACATGTACTCCATTGTAATTGACAGACATGCCTGTAGACTAAGTGCGCCATACAATGACTATCAGGAGGTAGAAGAAGAGGAGAGAGTAAAACATCTTCTATGCAAATGCAAAGCTCTATACAGAAGAAGAATCGCTACCACCGGCCCATGGTTTCTGGATAAAGTTTCAGAGGTTGCAAAAATAAGCCTACATATGTATATTGATGAGCTTCATCAGAAGCACGGTGTGGTTCGAATTCCCTGCGTAAATGATTTTTAAAAAAATATATTTTGCTACCTCAGCAGTGCGTTGCGATTTTTACAATGAACAAAAATATCGAACAAACAACTTTTCTCAAATTTTGCGTTTCTAACCAAAATCGTGGCGAGTGGTACAAAGCTATCAGAGACTGTCAGGAGATCGTTGAAGATATGTCTCTTTCTTCGACCTCTTCAACTGATGAAAATATTAAAAAAGTGACGTATAAGACGTTTGAAAATCTTCAAGGAAATGTTAGCAAGGTGGCAAGAGAGGTCGACACCTCTCGTGAATCCGTTCAAAAGATTTTGGTGGATAATTTGATCATAAAACGCGTTCTTGCTCGACTCGTCCTGACAATACTGAATTTTTTTCAAAAAGAGTACCGTAAACAGACCTCTTTGGACATGCGTGATCGTGCGAATTCCGATCCCACATTCATGGAGTGTAGTATAACTGCCGATGAGACATGGGTTTATGAGTTTGTAAAATTACAATGCAGTGCTCAGGTCTGGTTGCACAGAGCTCCTTTATTTATAGATTTTCTTATCCTACTTCGACTATGCACCACATGCATAGTACATACACATACATATAATAAACTCATACTAATATACTGTACATACCGACAGTATTTACACATATCTTAAACATAAATGTTTTCAACGGCATACACAACTATTTCTTATCTATTAATGTTAAGATCATTTGCGATCCTTTACATTGCATACATTACATACTACAGTCTCTAAACAATATACCGGAAATGAACATGTATTACGGTGATGATTGAATGGGTATTTGTAAATGCATACCCTGCGAGAAGCATACTGGTAAAATGACTAGTAAAACAACCTGGAGCCGTGACGGGGACTTTCCGTAAATCTTTCAGTCACACTCTTAAGAGCCATGGGCACTTTTTTGACCGTTTCTTTTCATTACGTACCTAATTTTGTGATTGTATATACCGTTCTTACTCAAAGCTTAGTAGCATAACAAAATGTATAGCTGCACCGCTCATTCACGTTATATGTGCCCGGTGTTTTACCAGTAAATTAACTAGTAGCTTTTCCGCAGATTTACTAGTTTACTGAGAAAATGTGTGGTGAAATGAGAGTAAAACTTCTAGTGATTTGACAATTTTTTTGACCGTCATTTTGCAGTTAAATACAAAGTGAAATACTAAGGTTTTTTACATGCCATAATGGAATACCGCAAAATATATTTAGAAATAAAAATCCATTTTTTTTGTATGTTTTCTTTTATATTAGTATTTTAAGAAAAATTTACAATTTTGTTATAAGTTTTTTTTGTTCAGCAAATAGCGTTTTTGCTTTTGCCTGTTGTGGCTTTGCTCAACGCTCTTTCGGACTTCCTTTTCGAAGTCGATGCGTCCATGCAGTTTGAAAATTTCTGAAACAAATAAAACATCATAACAGAAAACTTGGTAAATAAAGTTAACAATAGTATGAATTACCAAATAGAGCCACGCTATTTTTTACTAGGACTTTCGTCTCTCGCACGATTTTGTGGTGGGCCATGACATCAGTTTTATTAATTATCTGAAATATGTACATATGTAGATAGTAATAATTGATATACACCTGTGTGCACAAAAATAGCAGCTAAATTCAAAATTGAATTTTACTGCTATTTTTGCACACACAGATGTATGAAAATTTGCATTAAAAACAGGCGACTTTCCAAGTTCAATTGCTTTTCCAAAATTAAATCTAACTTGGCCATTATATCTGTAAGAATAAAATTATTTGTAGCAAGTTCATACTTCTATATACTAGGAACAATTAGTAAAAGTGCTAAAAAAAATATTGACTTTAATGTTTTACGTAAAGTGGTTAACATTACCTTTGTTTGCATCTAAGCCCTCGGAAGCAGTTGCAGTTTCTTCAGAGCAAAACATATTTTGGCTGTGCGGAGTGAGTACTGTAAAACATTCCATAAAGTCTGAAGAAAGTTATTTCTATATTTATTTCGAAATTTTTACCTTGACTTGAAAAGCTAGCGTAAAAATTATGCGATAGTTGCACTTTTTTCCTTTTTAAGCCCTTAGGAGTGGAAGTTGATGGTGGCGTCACATTAAAAATATCATTCGACTCCATCATATTGCTCCAACGATGCATTATTTTAAAAAGAAAAATATATATAAATTAGTGAAATTCTAAGTTGAACAGATTTGATAAACAGCAGAATAAACATACAACTAGTGTGCAAAGTCATAAAAGAGGTGGTGTAAAATTGGAATTAAAAGAAAACGATTTTCATGAGGTACGCAAAAGTATTTGTATTTAATATTTTTTTTTGGAAAACGTATTAACTCTTCACTTAACCCACTTGCTACTAAAATGCCAAGAGCAGAAAATGATTCAAGGGGTTCACTAAAGTAATTACTGATTTTTTTAAAATTGTAACCGACTACTACTTCTGCTCCCGATTCAATACTCGTATTTATGACTTTGAAAGGTCCCGTCTCTTGACTGAAGCAAAACGAATCTTTCTCTTTTTTAGGATTTATAAAAAACGTGTCAAACATTGAATTGTTTTCTTCTATTAACTTGTTTCTTTCTTCAATTCTTAAATATAGCTGTTGCAAAATATTCGTAGGGGATTTAATAAGTTTTTTTAAGCGCTGCATGTAATTTTCAAATTTGTAAGCAGAAAATGTGTCTAAGGGACCAAATTCTGTAGCACTTTCAGACAAATGAAGTAGGCCATGCAGGTTAAAACTTATCAAATGTTCCCCATAAATATTGCCAAACAAACTAACAAACTCCTCTAATAATTGTTGTACAATATTTGCTTCTCTTTTGTAAGACCTTTCGCAAGAGAGAATACGTATACTAGCATATAGTAAAAGAAAATGGTAGTACAAATCTTCATCAACACAATTTTTTAAAATAAATATACCAGAGTATATTAAAAATTGTCGATATTCAGTAGATTTCCAACTTTTTAAATCATTGAGATTTCTGCAAACTCTTCCGAATTCAGAAGGAACCCAAGAAGAAACAAAATTGATCTTTTGATTCATTACGTTAATGTTTACTTTACTTACTATAAGGTGTAGCAGCTTTTTAGCTACACCTAAATCGACGAGGTGCATGGGATCTAAAGGGAATTGAGAAACCATTCCAAAAGCTGCTACTTCTAGCACGTTTTCTTGTTCCCGAAATTCTAAATTATGGTGTGCCGGATCATTTCTATTTTTGAATGAAAAATCTGTTCTTAATTCACTTAAATTTTTAGAGAAGCATACCCTTCTTTTATTAAATGTGCCTACTTGACAACATTTTGGGCAGCCGTGCTTTGAATTGTGATTTTTAACCCCAGTCACAAAAGCTCTCGCTGGCGAATCACAAGTAAACAAACGAATATTAAAACTTTTCAAAATTGGATTTATTAAACCGACTTTTAACCCGTTTTTTCTCAAGTACACTACCTCGTCACAGAATTCTTTCATAAATTCATTTGTGCAATTTGGTTTCTGTTTTCCTGAGAAGCAGGCAATAGTGAAAGGAGTGGGTTTCGGAAGGCCAACAATTGAACCAAGAATGGGCCATAGGGCTCTGTTCGAACTTTTAAATAGCCTTAAGCCGCCGATTCCAACATCTATTAACACTTCACTTTTTTCATTCAAAAATGGAAATGAATTTGATTCAAAATGCTTTTGAATGCCAATATACGTAAATTCTCCGCCGGAGATATTCTTTATAACTGATTTAATTTTTGTTGTTTCAAGCACAGTTTTTGCAGACAAGGGCAAATCATGCACTCCTATTTTTCTTAAAACACTGAGCAAATCGCTCAATACGGCTTGAGACACATTATTTTTAATTGCCCATAACTTTAAATGCTTGCACTTTTCTGCACTTGAAACAACTTCATTTTCCGACTGGCATTCTGAGCCGGAAAATGAGAAAGAATCTTCAGGAGTAGAATGTAGTGCAGCCGCGGCAGCTTCGCCATCTTCCCCATCAGCACGCGCAAATTCCGATAAACTTTCGTATCGCACTGAACTTTTTTCACACTCTTTGCACATTTCATTATAAAATGTTTTCCTCTTCATTTTTTGTATAAATAATATCACTTTACTCACCTGATGTAATTGTTTTGTTCTCGTTAATTCACTCGCGCGTCTTTTTGCGGCTTTCGCGTTCACTTGTAAATATGCAATTAATTGTGATACATATGTCGTGCTGCCACTGACATGAAAATAAATGCCACAACAGGTGGAATTGCTTTCTCTTCTTCTAATTTGCCCGAATTTTTAAAAAAGCTTTGCAAATTAATTGATTTTGTCGATTGGGTAACACCATTTTCTTCGTTTTGGTCTTTTTCGGTAAAATGAAACATTGCTCCATTCCTATGCACACAATATGCGCGAATGAATAAAGCATAATGTGAAAGTTTGATGTTGTTTCTTTTTGCCAATCATTACTACAAATTTTCAACATGCTTTTTTATGTATTGGTAAAAATGCTTGAATGTGTTTGAGAATCGGTTATAGAATTTTTGCAGGGTATTTATATATACGACTGTATTTGTATATGTTAGCGATAATGCACATAAATATTTGAAATATGATATCTTGTGGCCGTTAAGAACTGTTCAGAAAATGCCCACCTTGAAGTGTTTACATTTTAAAAAACAATTCAAGTGTTTATAAATTTTTTAATTAGATTTTTCTTTATAAGGTTAGCTGGTCGAGCTCGTAATAATTTTTCTTATACAATTTATTTTTTTATAGTCTACATTTTAAATTTGAAATAATATATTAGGAAAGAGACTGGCATAGTAGTCATCAAACCGTTATAAACCATTTGAAGAAGCTTGGAGTCACTAAGAAGCTCGATGTATAGGTGCCACACGAATTCATTCAATAAAAATACCTCAAGACTTTTTTGACAACCCATTATAATTTAATTTACTAATACTAATAACTAATTTCTAAATATATATTCTCCTACTGGATATACGTTCCTTGTTGCAGATGCGTTGTAGGATTATTGTTAGGATTACGCCGCCAGCAACTAACAGGATTTCGTGGTATTCATGCCGTAGTGCACCATATGATGCCACTCAAAGTCCAATGGAAATCCATAAATGGTAGTTGGTTGTGGAATGTCAGGTATTTTGAATGCCTGTATGGATTCTTTTAACTTAAAATATTTTAAGGAGTTGTAAGGTTAGTTCCTGGTATTTTAAACTCAATTCCGGAACTTTTCAGATTGAATGCTCAAAAGTTTACACTCTCCGTCCTCAAAACGCAGTTGGTGTCTAATTTTATGATTCCGTTTAGGATGGTAATTTGATTACTACCATTGCAGCTAGTTTTGGCCTCTATCTTTGATGGCTTTGAAAATATCCATAGATGAGGAGAGCTGTAACCAAAGCTCTTGCGTTGGCATAATATTGATTTTACAGCTAAGTGGTATATCTGTTTTACTTCTTAATAATGTCATTTCACTAGTTTGCGTATGTCCTACGTTAAAGATAGGATGCACTTGTGGACATATTGTCATTCTCACAATACGCTGACATCACATTTTCGTTAAAAGTAATACGATGACGATTTGTTTCCTTAATGCTGACGAAATACCCGTCATGTATTGTGGAGTATGGGTATATTGTGTACATATGGAGTTCTGATTTGGTAACTAAAGGTATTTTTATATTAAACAATATAAAACCTTTAGTGACTATGGCTGTTGTGGTGGCTATATGTCCAAGTTCAAAGGGATCAGTATCGGGAAGCCGCAAGCTCTGGTCAAGGTTATTTGAAATTAATTTTATTTGGGCTTCAAACTTTTTATCGGCAACAGCCTTTCCACGAAGTTACCTCTACAGTTCCAAAGGACGCTTATAATGTCTCTTTGAAGCATTTCAAAGGTCTCTATTTTTGTGATGAGTTTGGTGGCTGCTTCAATGAATAACTCGCGTTTCAATTGCTCATCGAGAATTGAACTCATTGAATAAAATGAGTCGTTCATTATTTTAAAGTTATCCCAATAAGCTTGATTTTGACGTTTTAGAACATTTAAAGTAACGTCTTCTACTGAAGATTTATTTCGGAGCAATCCCAGGTAGTAGTTTTCGTTCTTTTTAGCCTTCTCTATTTCGTAAGAACTTCTGCTCTTCATCCATCAGCCCAAACAAGGAGTGGTATAATGACCCTATAAAGGGTAACACACACCTTGTCTTCCGTTGCATCCCCCCGTGAACGCGATGATGTCGTTAAGCCGTTCAATCTCTAAATATTTTTTGTGCAGCTACTGAGCCATTGCTTTCACTTTGTCCTCTTCAAATATAGGTGAGTCTTTTAAATATTTCAGCAAATTTGAAATTTGCTGCTTTTCAACCGAGTATTGAACAAGATCGATGTGGACAATTATATCCCACGCTATCTTAGTCAACCCAACAGGCCCTCCTTTTTCCAAAAATACTCCAGAACTATTTTTAAAATAACTTATATTTGAGCATTTTACTAATGGTAAAATAATAAGTAAGCTTAATAATGTTAAAATTAAGTTCTTATTTTTTATACGAGTCGACCGCCTTGGTATATTATCACTTATCTCACTCGGATCTTCTCTTATTTTTTCTTCGATAGGAAAAGAATAAATATTGTGTATTGCTCTTTTTGATATACCATTGCTGTTCATACGTCTACCATTCTACATTTGCCATCTTGGCCTAAAATGACGTCTTCAATACGTCCTCTTCGCCACTGTAATGGTGGGATATTTTCTTCTTTAAGAAGTACCACGGTACCAGTTTTAATATTTTCAAAAGGAACTAGCCATTTATTTCTTTTTTGCAGTTCATTTAAATATTCATTGGACCATCGCTTCCACAATTCAATTCGACCGATTTCCAATGGCCCCTTAACCCTTGGTAACTTTGGTTGTAGTTCGTGTCAACGATAGTTGATAATGGTTCTCCTAGCAAAAAATGGCCTGGTGTTAATACCTGGAGATCATTTGGATTGTTTGATAATAGAGTAATATTTCTTAAATTAAGTACGGCTTCTATTTTGTGTCATGAGTGTGGGCATTTCTTCAAAAGTCATTACTCATTCAACTACTCAAAAAAAATGTTGTTTAGTTGATTTAACAGCCGTCTTTGATTACAAAATTCAGATAATTCTGCTTTATGTGAGTCTTTCTAAAAAAATTTTAAAACTTCGCGAAGACTATTGGCTGCTCCAATAAAATTGGTCCCATTATATGAATAGATTTCGCGGGGGCAACTTCTCCTAGAAATAAATCTTTTTAGGGCACCCATAGAGGCTGCTGAAGAAAGATCTGATACTACTTTTAAGTGTACTGCCTTCGTGGCAAAGCATACGATGACACAGACATAAGCTTTATCAGCCTTTTTGCCACGTATCCAAATTGGACCGAGGAAGTCTATTCCTACAATGTAAAATGGGCGCGTTTCTATTAGTCTATCTTGCAGTAAGCTTCCCATTAACTGGTGTAGGACGATTTCATCTTCATAAAGGAGAAGTATAGGGTACTTAGCATCCTCTGAAAGATTACTCCTTTGAATCCTACCTACTCTTATAATATTATTGTTGTCTACAATTGGATCTAAAGTGGCTAGTTGTTTTTTTTTTTTTCTAATGATATCTATAAATTTCAATATATTAGCTATAACGTTTTGTAGGGATTCGAAACTATTTTTATGGTTTATGTTCATTAGAATTGTTTGTGTTTCGGTTATAATCATAACAATCTTGGATTTTTTATCTCTGTAATAATTAAATTATCATTGTTTTCCTTATGTTGGATTTTACACTTATTTCTAAAAATAACTTCCGGTCCTCTAAACCATAATTTGCTGGTGATAAGTTCTCTTGGTACCACTCCTCTAGAAATAATATCAGCCGGATTGTTTTTTGAGCAGGTATGCCTCCAATTATTTATGTTGGTGTTGGTTTGTATGAAATTTACTCTATTCGACACAAACATATGTAAACGTCCAGGATCTAGCTGTAACCAATTCAATACTATTGTGGAGACTGTTTAAAACTTTCCAAAATTTTTTGTATTAATTCTACTAAGAGGACAGCCGCACATAGTTCAAGCCGCGGTAATGTTATTATCTTTATTGGCGCGACTCGTGATTTGGCTGCAAGTATATTTACATAAGTTTCACCTGTTTGGTTTTCAGATTCTCAATATTTACCGGTTCATTGCATAAAATACGTGTGGATATTCGTATTTTATTTAACAATGAAAGCTCGTCTTTCATTTTTAACCAAGTGTCGACTATTTCCTGTAACGGCTTTTCATCCCAATCAGTTTTTGATTTCCACATCTCTTGTAATACAATTTTTGAAGTTACTGTGACGGAATTCACAGAGCCCAATGGGTTTAATAATTTGGAAACGTCTGAAAGAATGGTCCTCTTAGTAATTTTATCGTTGCACTTCCAATTGCAAGTTATACGAAAGTGGTCGTCGAATGGAATCCAAATGACACCTAATGCTTTAACTTCGTTGTTAGTTTCCTTCAAGTCAAGTTGATTTTCTCTGTCTTCAAGAGGAATATTTTTTAAAAGTTTAATGTTATTGGAACACCATTTTCTAAGGTTGAATTAACTTGACATCATCTAAAAAAATCTGCATTGATAATTTCCGCTACTTCTAGATAATCATTTCTCTCCATTTCTGCAATTTTCTGCAAACATTTAACTGCTAAATAAGGTGCAGCTGCAGTACCATACGTAACTGTTTTAAGAGTATATGCTCACAGTATTTCATTATCTTTATCGCGCCAGTAGATTAATTGATATTTTTCATCCTATGGGAGAATCCATATTTGCTTAAACATTTTCTCGATGTCTGCTGTGAAGACATATCTATGCTTTCTAAAATATTAAATAAGTCTTCTTGCAACTTAGGTCCAGAATGTATTATTGAGTTCATGAAAATATTCTTGTCTGTTTTACAGGATACATCTAAACGACTCTTAATTTAGTAGTTGTACTATCTAGTTTAAGTACGCGATGGTGTGGTAAATAATATTTCGATTTAAACATATTAACATTTTTTATTTCCTCTATATGGCCCATTCTTATGTATTCATTCATAAATTTTTTATATTGCTTTCTCAGAGTTTCATTGCTTTTCATTTTTTTTCTCCAGAGAAAGAAATCTTCTCTTTGCTTGTAAAGAAGAATAACCTAAATTTATTTTTTACTAGTTGACCCGGCAGGCGTTGTCCTGCGTGAAATTATGTGTTTTAAAATGAAAAGAAAATTTAATTTATATTGTGTTAAAAATCATTTATTTGCGGTTTATCCACATTTTTTTTCAATGTAGCGTAGTTTGTTTCGGTGTCTAAATGTACAGAGAGGATGGTTTTCCAACTTGAGAACGCGCACACATATAGCTGGTCGTGTGAAAAACATGGCATTTCCAGATTTATGTCACACACTTCTAGCGACTATCATTGTGTCCTGTTACTTGTCATTTCAAATGCAATTTTCCCTAGAAACTGAATAGGTTTGAACTAAAATGGCAAATCGTTGGAACTCAAAGAAATTCGTAGAATCAAGCGGTCTGCCCTTGTATTCGATAGCTGCGTTACAATCAATCGGGTTCCATTACACAGTTTCGGCGCATGAAGATTGGATAACATGATAATGACAGATCCAACTTTGAGACGCAAATGATGCGGCGGCATACCAAGCCTCCCCAAAGAAGTTAGAACTTTTAGTGGATAATTAACGGCTTCGTATTCATTGTCAAGACGATCATTTTATATGAGCGCAAAGCTCTGGGAATTTGACATAGAATCTTTCAGTTTAAGTCATTAGCATCGGTATTTTTGGCTACTAAAATTGAAAAAAGGCACGTATAATTGGTATCAAACGCCTGGAATTATCAGTCGGAATTTTCCTATTTCCAATTCTTATCGAAAACGATTTAAAGTGTCCTAGGCAATGCCATTTTTATTCGTATCCCATAATTGACGCCAATTTGAAGGCTGATGTGCTGAAATGATCATTGCGATCGTCCATCGTTTGATTCCATTGATTATCATGTTCCAGCAATTGTAACTGATGGCATACTTCTCAAAAAGTTGTAAACACGATATATCACGTAAGTTGAGAAAAAACTCATCAATGTTAATTTCGTTGCTGGCGGTGTTTCTACTGGCTGTTATGTATTCTAAGGGTTAAAATACGCCATTCTCCAAATGAACTGCGAGATACAGAAAAGTCGGAAAACGTTCATGAATCGCAAAAGTAAATAAATCATAAAATGCTTCATTGCACTTCACGCATCGACTTATTTGCTAATTGCTGATCTCATCTCATTCACGGCCATAGCTTACATGATCGATTTCGCAAACTGCAATACTTAACATTGATATGAGCTTTGAATGTGAATTAGACAATAATGGCGAATATGGTACAATCCATGTGTTGTCAACTTCGTTATTCTCAGCTCTTAATTGAATGCTAAATTTTCTGCCATTGTCGTCTGGTGAGCGAGACCAATACAATGGATATCTATCATTCCCAGTTTGCGTTTCCGAAAGAAAAGCACGTGGCTGGTGTTTCGTGCATTTATTGTCAGACATACACATCGAAATGCGATTGCGATGTCCATAAGGTCCATAAACCAGATTGGTTTCACCACTTCTGGATCTTCCTCTGGATCAGGAATTCCCACAGAAATGATTTAATCAATTTGATCTGGTGTAACCACCTTCCGCCATCTCAAGAACATCTTTTTTGCCCCTCAAAAGAATAAATCTTGCATCTAACAGCACCATATATACATACGCTGCTTCAAAATAAAGTCCTTCAAACATCATAGCTCTTGTTTAAAAAGTTGTGCTGTGACATTGTGACGATCTTGCTGATTGATTACGATTCAATAATTCCGTAATCTATGATCATTATGCATTGCAAGTGAATGTAACAAATAAATCCCCCCGTCCATAATTCCGCACGTACAGGTATATAATCGCATCCTGCGAGTACTCGTGCAAGTGCTTTGGGCTGTCAATATTAGCGCGATCTACTCGTGGCATCGGAACAAATTCCAATCTGTATTTGATCACTTTGTATGAAAGACACATAAAGTTTTCACTGAATATACCTTTTGAATAGCCGAAATAATGAAAACAATCGATGTAAATTGAACTATTCAAATAATTTACAAATAAATTAATTAGAAAACAAAACAAAAAATTCAAAAAAAAGTGATACGGAAAAGTCACTTTTTGGAAATTTACGCTCGTAAGTCCATTAAAAATGAACTTTTTCATATCATACATATAAAGGTTTAGTCAGCTATAGCTCAACTTATTTTTGTATACATATGGCACAAAAATAACCTTCCGATGTTTTTTGGCTGTAATTTTTTTAAAAAACTAAAAACTTTGATTCTGCTTTTGGATTATTTTTATTTGGTCTTTTAAATTTTTTTATATCAAGTTGAAAATATGATATCATGTAAATAGCCGCCACCACAGATGGTTGTCATTTGAGCCATTTTTATGGCATTTTCCATCACTTTGGGCAGAACTTCCGGCGATAGGTCATCACATTCTTGACGAATATTATCTTTAAGAGCTGAAAGAGTATGAGGCTTGTTGACATAAACCCGTTACTTCAAAAAGTCCCACAAATAGAAGTCTTGAGCAGTCAAATCAGGCGATCTTGCTCGCCAGAGCAACTCCTTCAGCATATCGGTTGTGGCACGTGCAGTGTGTGCCGTCACACCGTCTTGTTGGAACCACATATTTTCCACTCCCAGTGAGCTTCGTCGGTTGAGGTTGATGGTCGCCCTGGACGCTCTTCGTCTTCGACACGTTTACGGCCGGCTTGGAACTCACTATACCACTTGTAAACATTTTTTTAGACATATCCTCATCACCAATGGCCTTCTGCACCATCCTCAACGTATCCGCTGCAGAAAATTGATTCCGTAAACAAAATTAAATGCAAATTCTTTGCTCAACAAATTTCGACATCGCAAAAAACGAAAAACTCACTTTTAGCAGCTCACAAAACGACACGTATCTCAAACACTAATGAATATCTTACCATGAAATTTGACATAAATGTGACTGACAGTACTACCAACCTAAAAAAAATTATTCTCCAAATCCTTCGATGCGCGCAGTTTAAATTCAAATATCACCTTATATTTTGGGCATATATATTCTGCATATTGTATACAGATAGTTCAATATTTAACTTTTGTTCTATTCTTTTTGTTTACAAAATAACAAAAGGGTTGTATTCTAACAAATAATCATTATTACCTCATCCACAGAATAAAAGAAGCAAAAGAACAAATAATACGCCATGGGAGGAAATAGTTTTTTCACATAGAATTCCTTTAGCCGCGCTTCAAAAAATTAATCCTGGTCGAACCAACACCTAGGCGTCTTCAGTTCTTTCGCGTTGAACTTAGAATTGCGTCCGCGGCTTTCGACAGCTCTTCAAAAAAATAACTCTGGTCGGACCAAGATCTGGGCGTCTTCGGTTCATTTTAACTCCTTTTTGCGTTAGCGAGCTTCGGGCCCCCTAAAAACAAGAGCCCTGGTCAATCCAACACCGGGATTTATCAAAATTTAGAAAATTCTAAAAGCTTTTACGTTACTCATCACACGAAAATGAACTTTGTGTTGATGGTATAATCTTTCATTTTTATTTATTCTCATTGGATTATAAAATACGGTAACACTTATTTTTTGCTTCCTTGCAATCATTTTCTTATTGTAAGAATAAATGGATTTCAACGTTAAATATGATTAAAGTAATTTTTGCATTATCTACTAGAAAACCAAAAACAAATTAATCAGTGAAGTGTTAGTGGATATAAAAACTAAAAATATAAGTGTATATTATAGAAGTATTGAACTTTAAATGTAATTATCTCAAAAACCATAAGTCATCGGCAACTATATACATATATGGGGTATTCCATACCAAATCGACTACTTTTGAACCCGACCCCTTTAGATTTTGCTGAAACTTATCCATCCTTTTCTACCTTTTGAAAATAAAAAAAATCGGCCCACTCCGGTATTAGCAGGGATAATTGTCAAATTAATTGAAGTTTTTTTTAAGGAAAAAAAACAATGGCGAACTTAAAAAAACACAAAAAAACCATTACTTTATATAATTGAACGTGTTAAATTTTTTCGCGTATTTTTTGCGAAAAGTTCATTCAAAAACAAAAATTTAAAAAAAAAATCCCTAAAAGTCAATTTCTAAAAAAAGTTATGGCTATTTAAAAATAAAAAAGGATTTTTTTTGAAAAATTCACAACATTTTTGAAGTTGGACAGAAAATTTTGAAAAAATTCTCAAAAATGTTTTTCAAAGGGTAGAAAAGGATGGATAAGTTTCAGCAAAGTCTAAAGGAGTCGGGTTCAAAAGTGGTCGATTTGGTATGGAATACCCCATATGTACATATATACCATTTTAACCTTCTAAAACCTAGCCATGGAGAGTGTGTTATCGGACTGAGGACACCGAACTGCAGTTATATTGCGAAGATAAGGATGGGCATGTATATTGGCAAATAATAACCGTTAACTTTTTAATGTTACATCATTATAGCGACCAAGACACAGCACCGATGAGCTGAAAGACGAGGGATGGTCGCAGGATAAATGCTGTGCGATGAGGAGCACGTACTATCACAACTGCTGGTAAATAAAGTGACCCATTGGAGAGTTCTTGAAGAGCACTTTTTTTTAAATCACCGATATATTTAATACATAATGGAAGAAAGTGTGGACAGAGAAAAATTTTCAAAACTCATAGGAAAACGAACTGGCAGAAGCACATGCATGAGCTAAAGAAACATATTCCTGGATTGTACTAGTTCAACCAAAGAATAAGGAGGACATACACATTCTCGTTTAACGATTTACGGAATATTGCTAGCTTCAGGGAAGGCTTGTCCAAAACCATGTAGTCGGTTAAAAATTATGACCCAATTGTGGTCTCCCGATCTTAGAAAAGTTCAGAATATTGCATGAAGCAGTTTAATTTAGTGAGTAATATTGGGATAAATATTACAACGTTCTAAGGTCATACAAAAAAGGTTAGAAAAACAAAAAATAAAGTCTTGGAATTTTTTGAAATTAGATCGATATTACGGCGGAAGTGTTTCACTTTGGAAATGTAATAGAACAATCGGTGCATAGCATTGGATACCTTCAGAAGACAGAACACAGTTGGATGGTATGTTTAGGAATATTAATGGACACCCACTTCCCGGGTAGCTCAAAAAACCATACAGTTGAGCATTTGTACACCATTCCTGCAGATATGGTGTCAGAAAGCAATTCATATGAGGCAATAAGAAGTTTCAAGTCCTTGAAATCGCCAGGACCAGACAGACTCAATTATAGCATTCCTAAAACTATACTTTATTCTCGTTAGTAACCATTCTTAATGGGGCGCTGCAATTTAACTATATTCCATTGTTATAGAGGGAAGTTAAAGTCATATATATGCATACCAAATGGCATAAGCCGTTGGATCGTACTGTGCGAACTAAACATAAATACAAACGAGACAGGGTTGGTACTTTTTACTTAGAAATGCAGTACTCCAGAAGTAATACCGTCATTATTAAATGGTATTAAGATAACAATCGGAGGAAATGCAAACAAACTGAGACTAATTATAGGCAGCACTTTATACTTGCCAAAGGATGTTTGGACCTAAATCGGAATTCATGCGTCATGAAGCTCATAAGCTCTACGTAGTATTTGTTAGACCCATTATGGTAAGAATTATGCAAAACAGTCCTTCTTTGCATCAGTGGAGCTTTTAGAACAACAACAAGTCAGGCGATGAACGTAATTCTACACTTGCTGCCAACAGACTTGTTCTGTAAGCAACTGACAGTCTAGTAAGCTCTTATCCTCAGGGAACCCTCCCAATTCGAAGCCTGCAATAAGGGACATTTTCTGATACCTAGTAAGTTCCCGTTTATACCCATTACCACAGATTTTCGAAATCCTACAAAAATTAAACTACTTTCTGTCCCCAATATTGTTTTCTGTTCCAAAAAGGGGAGACAGGAAAGCAGGGATGATGGGTTCAAGGATAATCGAGCGGAAGGCCATGTCTTTTCAGAAAAGTAAGATACCAAAACTGTTTCGGGTAGGAGACCAATGCAGTGTATTTTACGTGGAGGTCACGAAAACTGAAAAAAGACTTGTTGTTCTGACAGTTAGCGTATTCACAACTAGGAATATATTTCACGGATTTTTCAATAGGGACGCTACAAAAGTGAACCGATAGGGATAGCAAACGACGCCATATTTTTTCCCCGTTCTTTTGACATTTCCTTTTACTAAGGGTTGTCATTTTATCATGGAAAGATATACGACCCAATAACGATCCGAAGTTATTAAAATTTATTACCGAAATTCGGTATCAGTGACCTCAACTTTAAGAGCATTACGTAAAATTTATAGTCGTCATAATCGTCCTGTCACATCAACAATTGAGCGTCTAGTGGAAATTTTTAATCCACAGGCACAGTACAATATGTTCCCGAACCAGTAGATAAGTGCTCGTAGGGTTGAGAATATTGCTGCCGTTAGCGCACCAAATGAGGAAGACCCAAATCAGTCTCTTACATGCCGTTCTCAAGCATTTGACATCTCTGTGACGTCATTGTGGCAAATTTTGTGAAAATCTTGTCTACATCCTTATAAGATCAAATTGACGTAATAAGAGCTGGAGCGGCCAGAATCGTTGTATGTTCGTGAATTGGGCTGTGCAAGGGTGGGTCGATTCGAGATTTCTAATAGTGCGGAAAAAATGCCTTGGTACTTCCTGATTCCAGTGCAACTTTTTGTTTTGAGATCGGATTGCATCTTCAACCCCAACTCCGGCCTTGAAACTTCGGAAATTCGCCCAAAATCGTGAAATTGTCTACCTAGCGCCTGAAATATGCATCTCATGGCAAAATGTGTAAAACAAAAGATATTTGTCACGTCATGTGCTACCGAAATGGTATATGTGATCATAGCCGTAGGACGAACCGTTCCCAAGATACGACCGAAAATGCGGCGCGCCACAGCGCAAGGTGAAATTCGTTGCAGCTCTCAGCTAACCTGTATGGGTAACCCAGAACCCACCGCGTGGAGGTGGCTGCTGTTCGGGTTCCTCGCAAACCCAACCCAACCAACCAACCAAATGTCAGGTTTGTCTTAGTCTGAATCTGTGTCAAATTTATTGACAAAATCAGATTTTGTACTAAACTTTGGCACTTGTTGCCTAGATTTCAGTGTATAGCGTATAAAACGATCACGAGATTGGGGGCCAATAAGTTTAGAAGATGCCTCTGTCACCAGTTTGACGGTTCTCTCGACTGCCACGGTGTGAGAGGGAAATTCACTAAATTTCCATACCTCTGCAGTGTCTCCCGACAGCCCTTTTATGAGTTCTTCGTTAGAAACTGAACAAAGAACTGGTGGAACAGTCAAGGTAATAGTCTTCCAGTTAATCATATCGTAATAATTATTAGCTTTGAAATTCAGCTTTGGCACTTTATTACATCTAACCCTTCCATTTACAGTGTCAGACTCTGCTTCTCTGGCTGAAAAGAAGACGGTCAAGGGCAAATTTTCTGACTTCTATCCGTTCGTCAGTCATCATACTACGGAGAATGTTTTCTGGAAGAGCAAAGAAAGCATTCTGTTGAATGGATGAATCGACAACCTTGCGCAGTTTAGCAGGTAAGTATCTCGACCTTTGAATTGCAGCATAGAGATGGCGCGAGCCATCTTTGATTGAACTGTTAAATCTTATTGAGAACCACAAAGGTGAGTAAACTGTAAGTATGTACTTGACCAAAATCTTTATTTCCTTTGTTGATTTATCAGTAGAAATGTATAATCTCAGAATTCTTTTTGCACAGGGGAGCCAGTGAGATTTGCACATGTTACCTGGATGCATCGACGCTAAATCTGAAAAACATTGACCGGAAATAACAGCTCCTGATATTTTATAGAGATAAGCTTGGTCTGTGCTAAGTTGGGTCGGATTAATAACCTCAGAAGGTAATTAGCAGGATGGAAAACTTTCAAATTTGACAACAGGCAACTTCTCACAATCGGGGTGCGTTTACCTATGTCGCCAGAGAATGTATTCGGAATTTTTGAGACACCATCTATGTGTTCGAAAAGAGCACGAAATGTATGTTCGTTGAAATGTAGAAGACAAACAACCCACTGTAATGGCCTACCTATTTTTTCTTCTAGTTTCCGAATGATTCCACCTTTCCAACCTGTGTTCGTGTTTGTGCCATCAGCACCGACAACTTCTAGATGTTCCACATCAACTGAATGTCTTGTAAATGTTGCCATATAGCTTGCGTCTCATCCTCAGCTGACCCGGAAGGAGAGGTGACGTGGCCAAAGTAATGACAACCAGGTTCCGCTATAAGAGAAATATGTTCCTCTTTGACAGTGTCGCGGTAGTACTTTTCACCTTCGCTTAATTATGTAAGTATATTGTCTTTGCGGCCGTCAAAATACAGCCCATATACGGAGTCTGCTTCTCTGGCTGAAAAGAAGACGGTCAAGGGCAAACTTTCTGACTTCTATCCGTTCGTCAGTCATCATACTAAGGAGAATGTTTTCTGGAAGAGCAAAGAAAGCATTCCTGTGAATGGATGAATCGACAACCTTGCGCAGTTTAGCAGGTAAGTATCTCGACCTTTGAATTGCAGCATAAAGATGGCGCGAGCCATCTTTGATTGAACTGTTGAATCTTATTGAGAATCACAAAGGTGAGTAAACTGTAAGTATGTACTTGACCAAAATCTTTATTTCCTATGAGATTTTTGTTTTATAGTAGGGGGAAGCATCGAAAGCCGGAGTGCGGAACTTTGATCCGCTAAACCTAACCTACTCCCAACTCAAGACTCTCCCACGGGACCACCGATTAAGTATTACTTCGTGGGGGGGACAGGACATTTAAGTCTCCTCTATCGTGCGGACTGACGGACGCCTAATTTGTTCAAAAAGTCTCAGTTTTGTCATTATGGATGCTGACGCTTCGCTGACAGCTTTCCATTTATCAGTCGACTGACACATGAGTGTCGTTAAATTATCAACTGTAAGACTACCACCTAGTGCGGTTTTTAGTCTTTCCCTTGTATTTGAAAATCTAGGGCAATAAAAAAATACATGTTCAGAGTCTTCTATCTGCTCTGTACACGTCGAACAGTTCTAAAGCACCCATGTCCACTAAGTATTTGGGTCAGGTTAAAGTCTAGGTCCCCATGTCGTCTGTCTATCCACGAGTGGATGTCCGGTATAAGTGGGTGGGTCCAACGCCCTTTGGATGAGGAATTCCACCGCTCCTGCCACATTTTAACGCTCTTGTTCCTTTTCTCGGTCTTTGCCGATACTGTTTTAGGCGCCGATAGATGATATAAACGCTCGAGTTCATCACCCTGGATGTCAATGGGCGGCATGCTGGCTAATACTTCAGCAGCGTCGGTTGATGTAGTGCGAAAAGCACTTATTACTCGCATTTCAGAAAGCCTATGCACTGCAATTATTTGTTTAGCATACGCTTTTATATTCATTGCCTGTATCCATACTGGTGCTGCGTACAGTATTACGGAACTCATTGCTTTCGCTATTAAGAATCTCCGGCTGGAACGCACTCAGCCTGTGTTGGTCATCATTCTCGATAGTGCGTTATAAATTTTGTTTGCTTTATTGGAGGAATACTCCAGGTGTTCTTTGAATTTCAATTTAGAATCCAATATTACCCCCAGATACTTCAGCTGCGGCTGCGAAGTAATCTCGCACTCCCCTATGGTGAGCTCTATTTGTTCTTCTACCTTCCTGGTGCTTATAAGTAAAACTTCAGTTTTTTGCTCTGCCAGCTCCAGACTCACAGAAGAGAACCAGTGCCGTAGATCATTTACGCACTCATTGCATTTGCTTCTTAGGTCGACTAATTGTTTTGCCACTGCTACCACCATGAGATGGTCCGCATATGCTATTAGTTTCACATCTTTTGGTTGCTGTCTTCTTAGCACCCCGTCATACATTAGGTTCCATAACAGCAGGCCCAACACTGACCCTTGGGGTACTCCACTCGAGATAGAGTAGCTCTGGGCTCCTTAGTTCGTATCATAAATCAACCTTCTGTTTCTAAAATAGCTCGTTATAATATTTATGAGGTATTCTGGAGCGCGAATTTTTTCCAGAGCTTTGATTATGTGATCAGCGCGCAGTTCTTTTTTGTGCCACCTTTCCATCTTTTTCCACTTACTGCACATTTCGCAGTATCGACGACTTCTCGTAGTGCGTCAATAGTGGATCCCTTTTTTATAAAGCCGTATTGGCCCTCTGATAGTCCGCCGGCTTTCCGGATTACTAACTCCAAGCGGTTTCGTATTATACTTTCGTACACTTTACCCATTGTGTCGAGCATACACAAAGGTCGGTACGATGAAGGTTCTTCCGGTGGTTTCTTTGGTTTTGGGAGCAGAACCAAACGTTGTACTTTCCACGAGTCGGGGAATACCTCTTCCTTTAAACAAGCGTTGTACATTTTAGCGAAAACTCGGGGTTTTAAGCTTATGGCTTCCTTCAGAGCTCTGTTTGGTATGCCATCCAATCCGGGCGCTTTCGAATTTTTGATTTTCTTTGCTATTGCCAAAAGTTCGTCTTCCGTGACTAACGGGGGTGACTCCACAGCTTCGTTTCGTCGCTTGGCATATGAAATCCGGTCGTGTTTCGGGAATAGTGTTTCGACGACCTTTCCCATAAAAGAGGCATCTTTAGGTTGCTGCTGCTTGTTTTTAAATCTGGACATACATATTTTGTATGCATTCCCTAAGGATCAAGGTTTGCTTCCTCACACAGCTTCTCAAAACATCATTTTTTGCTTCGTGTAATTGCCGACTTCAGTAGCTTCTTGAGGCTTTTAAATTCCTCCCTAAGACGATTTTCGCTTGTTTCGCCCCAGTTACGCTGTAGACGCCGTCTAGCTGAGTGACAAAGCTTTCTCAGCATGGAAATTTCTTCGTTCCACCTATATACAGGCCGCCTCTTGTGGTGATGTGACGTTCTACGCATGGTGCATCGCATGCTGCCACTAGTTCTTTTTGAACTGCTGATACCAAGTGGGCGGCGCTGTCACCAGATGCCTTTGATGCACTCCAGACTAGGTCAAACAGGTCTGGGTCGAACTCTTGTTGTTTCCAACTTCGCTTTCGGGAGAGGTTTCTGCTAAGAAGCTCCTGTTCTCGGGAGTACGAAATGTGTGCTATAATCGCCATATGATCACTGTATGTGTATGTGTTTGACACTGTCCAATTTATATGCCTGCTGAGTGAATCATTTGCGAACATAATGTCAATTATGGATCCTTTGTTTCCTTTTTGGTACGTGTTTCGCGTTCCACTGTTTATTATTGTTAGGTTCGTTTGACTAAGGAATTCTTGGACTAGGCGCCCGCGATGGTTTGTATATCTGCTGCCCCATGCAGTCGACCATGCGTTGAGATCCCCCGCTATTACAATTGGAGATTTGCCTCTGGTTTCTAAAGAGAGCCGTAAGAGAAAGTCTTCAAATTCTTTAATAGCTGCGCTGGGACGAGCATAGCAACTTACAAAATATATCCCTTGTATATTTGCCCATGTGAAACAATTATTAGCTTCTCTGGAGCTGGTCTTGAAAGGCTGTCCTTTGCAGGACCATATTGCTGCCTTGCCGGTTTTGTCTGCAATCCATGTGCTTTCCGGACGCTGGGAATATTGCTCACTTAGTATGGCGACATCAATGTTCTCTTCTGTGATTGTCTGGTCTAGCAAATCCTGTGCTGCTGCGCAATGATTTAAGTTTAACTGTATTATCCTCATTTTCTTAGAGTCTTCATCATCTTCTGGTACTTGGGGCAAGTCAGGCCCAAAACTGAGTGTTCCTATTTGCAGAGCATGCAGCTCGGAATGTTGGTGCATGCCTTTGCTAAATGTCCCGCGGTTCCGCAACGTGTGCATTGAGAAGATCTGTCTGTCAAACTGCAGCAGTTGCGCGCCATGTGTCCCAGGTGGAAACATTTATAGCATCTAAGAATAGGCGAGTATTCTCGAAGGCGACAGATCGACCATCCTATCTTAACTTTGCCCAATTTTAGTGCAGCTTTGGCATCCTGAGTTCGTAGGCATACTAGAGCTACCTGTGTGCCACTACGGGTTTTTCTCATATTTTTAACGCTTGATTTCTCCAGGTTTTGGATCCCACACTCTTTTTTTAGCGTCTCACAAATTTTTCAGGTGTAGTAATTTCATCTAAATCCTTACACACTATTGTGACGCTATGGGTTTTTGGCTGTATCAGCGCCATTTCACCCACCGCTCCCTCTAAGACGCTTTGGTATGATTCGGCTCTCTTGTCCGCCTGATTTTTTAACTCAATCAGTAGGTCTCCTTTCATCGTTTTTCTTATGTAGGTCACGTTTGATCCTAACTCTTCAAGACCGCTGTCGCTTTTTATATTCCGGAGAATATCAGCATACGACGACCCTTCCTTTTTTGTTATACTGATGGCGTCCGGGTTCGTTCTTATTTTCTTCTGAATCGGCTTTCTCTTTTTTACAACATCCAACCATTTTTCACATGAGTTGTGTTGACCTGTAACTTCTATCACTTTCGTGGCTTCGCTGTTCATTTGTTCCTTTGATGGTGTGTCGGTAGAAATGTATAATCTCTGAATTTGCACATGTTACTTGGATGCATCGCCGCTCAATCTGAGGAACACTGACCGAAGTTATGAAGCTGTTATTTTCTGATAGTTTATAGAGATAAGCTTGGTCTGTGCTAAGTTGGGTCGGATTTATAACCCCAGAAGGTAATTGGCAGGATTGAAGCCTTTCAAATTTGACAACAGGCAACTTCTCACAATCAGGGAGCAGTTTACCTATGTCGCCAGAGAATGTATTTGGACTCTTTGAGACACCATCTATGTGTTCGAAAAGAGCACGAAATGGAAGTTCGTTGAAATGTAGAAGACAAACAATACACTGTAATGGCCTACCTATTTTTTCTTCTAGTTTCCGAATGATTTCACCTTTCCAACCTGTGTTCGTGTTGGTGCCATCAGCACCGACAACTTCTAAATGTTCCACATCAACTGAATTGTCTTGTAAATGTTGCCATATAGCTTGCGTCTCATCCTCAGCTGACCCGGAAGGAGAGGTGACGTGGCCAAAGTAATGACAACCAGGTTCCGCTATAAGAGAAATATGTTCCTCTTTGACAGTGTCGCGGTAGTACTTTTCACCTTCGCTGACTTGTGTAAGTGTATTGTCTTTGCGGCCGTCAAAATACATCCCATATTCAGAGTCAATACTTTCGGTGTTTTGAGCTTAACTCCAAAACCTTTTTTTGCCCGACTAATCTTGCATTTGTCAGTGACAAAGCTAGCCTGATCCTTTGCTAACAAACCTGCTTTTCTGACATCCAGAAAAGCAGATAAAACAATCAAGGCCACTGCTCTATCACTTACTCCAAATCTTTGGGCAGCTAAAGCACTGTGTTTTAATACTAGTGTGTTTTGTTTGGTTTTAGAGGATGGAAGAGAAAAATCATTATCAGCATCGGTTTTGGAAGAATCCATGTGTGACGCACCTACATTGTTGTCGTCTGTATGAGAGTCTGCTTGATCTGAATGGTCACGTGTTCTAGCTGATACTTTTCTGGTAAGTGTTGATGTTGAATGACGCTTTGAAAGCTTTTCTTTACGTTCATTTTTCTTTGTAATCTTTTTTGTTTCAGGTAGATCAACACTTCTAATGCGACCAATTCTTCTGGTTTTCTGGTCTAAGAGAAATGGTTGTTCATTGATAGGAATTTTCTTTTCCTTTGGACAAGTGCAAGAAGAAACATAAATGCATTTACAAGCAGCGATGTCAAATCATTTTCCGACAGAAGAGACAAAGTCGTCTCTTTTAGAGCTTAAACCCATTGGGTTCCGATTCGCGATTTCTAATAGTGCAGAAAAGTTGCCTTAGTACTTCCTGATTCCAATGCAACTTTTTGTTTTGAGATCGGATTGCATCTTCAACCCCAACTCCGGCCTTGAAATTTCAGAAATTCGCCTAAAATCGTGAAATTGTCTACCTAGCGCCTGTATAAATCAAAAGCTATTTGTCACGACATGGCCGTAGGACGAACCGTTCCCGAGATACGAGTGAAAATGCGGCGCGCCACAGCGCAAGGCAAAAATTGTTGCAGCTCTCAGCTAACCTGTATTGGTAACCCAGAACCCACCGCGTGGAGGTGGCTGCTCTTCGGGTTCCTCCCAAGCCCAACCCAACCAACCAACCAAATGTCAGGCTTGTTTTAGTCTGAATCTGTGTCAAATTTATTGATAAAATCAGATTTTGTACTAAACTTTGGCACTTGTTGCCTAGATTTCAGTGTAGAGCTTATAAAACGACCACGAGATATCAGTGTATAGCGTATAAAACGATCACGAGATTGGGAGCTAATAACTTTAGAAGATGCCTCTGTCACCAGTTTGACGGTTCTCTCGACTGCCACGGTGTGAGAGGGGAATTCACTAAATTTCCATACCTCTGCAGTGTCTCCCGACAGCCCTTCTATGAGTTCTTCGTTAGAAACTGAACAAAGAACTGGTGGAACAGTCAAGGTAATAGTCTTCCAGTTAATCATATCGTAATAATTATTAGCTTTGAAATTCAGCTTTGGCACTTTATTACATCTAACCCTTCCATTTACAGTGTCAGACTCTGCTTCTCTGGCTGAAAAGAAGACGGTCAAGGGCAAATTTTCTGACTTCTATCCGTTCGTCAGTCATCATACTAAGGAGAATGTTTTCTGGAAGAGCAAAGAAAGCATTCTGTTGAATGGATGAATCGACAACCTTGCGCAGTTTAGCAGGTAAGTATCTCGACCTTTGAATTGCAGCATAAAGATGGCGCGAGCCATTTTTGATTGAACTGTTGAATCTTATTGAGAACTACAAAGGTAAGTAAACTGTAAGTATGTACTTGACCAAAATCTTTATTTCCTTTGTTGGTTTGTCAGTAGAAATGTATAATCTCAGAATTCCTTTTGCACAGGTGAGCCAGTGAGATTTGCACATGTTACCTGGATGCATCGACGCTAAATCTGAAGTACATTGACCGGAAATAACAGCTCCTGATATTTTATAGAGATAAGCTTGGTCCGTGCTAAGTTCGGTCGGATTAATAACCTCAGAACGTAATTGGCAGGATGGAAAACTTTCAAATTTGACAACAGGGAACTTCTCACAATCGGGGAGCAGTTTACCTATGTCGCCAGAGAATGTATTTGGACTCTTTGAGACACCATCTATGTGTTCGAAAAGAGCACGAAATGGAAGTTCGTTGAAATGTAGAAGACAAACAATACACTGTAATGGCCTACCTATTTTTTCTTCTAGTTTCCGAATGATTTCACCTTTCCAACCTGTGTTCGTGTTGGTGCCATCAGCACCGACAACTTCTAGATGTTCCACATCAACTGAATTGTCTTGTAAATGTTGCCATATAGCTTGCGTCTCATCCTCAGCTGACCCGGAAGGAGAGGTGACGTAGCCAAAGTAATGACAACCAGGTTCCGCTATAAGAGAAATATGTTCCTCTTTGACAGTGTCGCGGTAGTACTTTTCACCTTCGCTGACTTGTGTAAGTGTATTGTCTTTGCGGCCGTCAAAATACATCCCATATTCAGAGTCAATACTTTCGGTGTTTTGAGCTTAACTCCAAAGCCTTTTTTTGCCCGACTAATCTTGCATTTGTCAGTGACAAAGCTAGCCTGATCCTTTGCTAACAAACCTGCTTTTCTGACATCCAGAAAAGCAGATAAAACAATCAAGGCCACTGCTCTATCACTTACTCCAAATCTTTGGGCAGCTAAAGCACTGTGTTTTAATACTAGTGTGTTTTGTTTGGTTTTAGAGGATGGAAGAGAAAAATCATTATCAGCATCGGTTTTGGAAGAATCCATGTGTGACGCACCTACATTGTTGTCGTCTGTATGAGAGTCTGCTTGATCTGAATGGTCACGTGTTCTAGCTGATACTTTTCTGGTAAGTGTTGATGTTGAATGACGCTTTGAAAGCTTTTCTTTACGTTCATTTTTCTTTGTAATCTTTTTTGTTTCAGGTAGATCAACACTTCCAATGGAACCAATTCTTCTGGTTTTCTGGTCTAAGAGAAATGGTTGTTCATTGATAGGAATTTTCTTTTCCTTTGGACAAGTGCAAGAAGAAAAATAAATGCATTTACAAGCAGCGATGTCAAATCATTTTCCGACAGAAGAGACAAAGTCGTCTCTTTTAGAGCTTAAACCCATTGGGTTCCTTAAAAACATTTGTTTCAGAGTCAGAAATTTCTTATGGTGTTTAAAAGTATTTTCGACTCTTTACTCCTAGGTTCATAGTTGTCGCCTCGGAGTCGCCCTATACGAAATCTTTCAAACTGATAACACAAAAGAACATCCTGGTAAGTAGGTAACTGGGACTCAAAGAGATTGTTCGGATATATGCCAAACACAGGACATTTCTGTCTAAATTTAAATTTAGATACAGACATTTTGAGTTCTGTGTTCTGTTGAAAAATATAAGTGATAACACTCGGCGAAATCAACGACAAGAGTGAGGGAACTCGATGAAAAAATATTTATGTGGAGAGCAGTCCGAACGTGTCGTATGGCGCAGGGAAATGAATGTAAGTTATAGAACTTGGCGAAATCACCGACAAGAGTGAAGGAACTCGATGAAAAAATATTTCTGTGGAGACCTATCCGAACGTGTCCTTTGGCGTAGGTGAATGAATGTGAGTGATAGCACTCGGCGAAATCAACGTCAAGAATTGTGGCCGCAACCCGATTTTCACCTTGCGCTGCGGCGCGCCGCATTTTCGCTCGTATCTCGGGAACGGTTCGTCCTACGGCCATGATCACATACACCATTTCGGTAGCAAATGACGTGACAAATAACTTTTGTTTTATACATTTGGCCATGATATGCATGTTTCAGGCACTAGGTAGACAATTTCACGATTTTAGGCGAATTTCCGAAATTTCAAGGCCGGAGTTGGGGTTGAAGATGCAATCCGATCTCAAAAAAAAAAAGTTGCATTGGAATCAGGAAGAGCCAAGGCTACTTTTCCGCACTACTAGAAATCCCGAATCGAAAAAAGTCCGGAATCGACCCACCCTAGTGTGCAACTTCTTCTTCTTCTTTACTGGCGTAGGCACCGCTTACGCGATTATAGCCGAGTCAACAACAGCGCGCCACTCGTTTCTTCTCTTCGCTACGTGACTCCAATTGGATATTCCAAGCGAAGCCAGGTCTTTCTCCACTTGATCCTTCCAACGGAGTGAAGGTCTTCCTCTTCCTCTGCTTCCCGCGGCGGGTACTGCGTCGAATACTTTCAGAGCTGGAGTGTTTTCAACATGACCCAGCCAGCGTAGCCGCTGTCTTTAAATTCGCTGAACTATGTCAATGTCGTCGTATATCTCGTACAGCTCATCGTTCCATCGAATGCAATATTCGCCGTGGCCAACGCGTAAAGGACCATAAATCTTTCGCAGAACCTTTCTCTCGAAAACTGTTAAGGTCGACTCATCGGTTGTTGTCATCGTCCAAGCCTCTGCACCGTATGGCAGGACGCGAATTATGAGCGACTTATAGAGTTTGGTTTTTGTTCGTCGTGAGAGGACTTTACTTTTCAATTGCCTACTCAGTCCGAAGTAGCACCTGTTGGCAAGAGTAATCCTGCATTGGATTTCCAGGCTGACATTGTTGGTGGTGTTTACGCTGGTTCCATGATAGACGAAATTATCTACAACTTCAAAGTTATGACTGTCAACAGGGACGTGGGAGCCAAGTCGCGAGTGCGACGACTGTTTGTTTGATGACAGGAGATATTTCCTCTTGCCCTCGTTCACTGCCAGACCCATTTCTTTTGCTTCCTTGTCCAGTCTGGAGAAAGCAGAACTAACGGCGCGGGTGTTGAGGCCGATGATATCAATATCATCGGCATACGCCAGCAGTTGTACACTCTTATAGAAGATGGTACCTTCTCTGTTGAGTTGTGCAGCTCGAACTATTTTCTCCAGAAGCAGGTTGAAAAAGTCGCAGGATAGGGAATCGCCTTGTCTGAAACCTCGTTTGGTATCGAACGGCTCGGAGAGGTCCTTCCCGATCCTGACGGAGCTTTGAGTGTTGCTCAGCACAGTTTACACAGCCGTATTAGTTTTGTGGGGATACTAAATTCAGACATCGCGGCATAGAGGCAGCTCCTTTTCGTGCTGTCGAAAGAAGCTTTGAAATCGACGAAGAGGTGGTGTGTGTCGATTCTCCTTTCACGGGTCTTTTCCAAGATTTGGCGCATCGTGAATATCTGGTCGGTTGTTGATTTACCAGGTCTAAAGCCACACTGATAAGGTCCAATCAGTTTGTTGACGGTGGGCTTTAATCTTTCACTCAATACGCTCGACAGAACCTTATATGCGATATTGGGTAGGCTAATCCCACGGTAGTTGGCGCAGATTGTGGGGTCTCCTTTTTTATGGATTGGGCATAGCACACTTAAATTCCAATCGTTGGGCATACTTTCGTCCGACCATATTTTGCAAAGAAGCTGATGCATGCTCCTTACCAGTTCTTCGCCGCCGTGTTTGAATAGCTCGGCCGGCATCCGTCTGCCCCTGCCGCTTTGTTGTTCTTCAGGCGAGCAATTGCTATTCGAACATCTTCATGGTCGGACAATAGAACGTCTGCTCCATCGTCATCGATTGGGGAATCGGGTTCGCCTTCTCCTGGCGTTGTACGTTCACTGCCATTCAGCAGGCTGGAGAAGTGTTCCCTCCATAATTTAAGTATGCTTTGGGCATCGGTGACTAGATCACCTTTGGGGGTTCTACAAGAGTATGCCCCGGTCTTAAAACCTTCTGTAAGTCGCCGCATCTTTTCGTAGAATTTTCGAGCATTACCCCTGTCGGCCAGCTTATCAAGCTCTTCGTACTCACGCATTTCGGCCTCTTTCTTTTTCTGTCTGCAAATGCGTCTCGCTTCCTTCTTCAACTCTCGGTATCTATTCCATCCCGCACGTGTTGTGGTCGATTGTAACGTTGCGAGGTAGGCAGCCTGTTTTTCTCTGCTGCGACACGGCACTCCTCGTCGTACCAGCTGTTCTTTTGCACTTTCCGAAAACCAATCGTTTCGGTTGCAGCTGTACGTAAGGAGTTTGAAATGCCGTTCCACAGTTCCCTTATACCGAGTTGTTGACGAGTGCTCTCAGAGAGCAGGAGTGCAAGCCGAGTAGAAAATCGTTCGGCTGTCTGCAGTGATTGCAGCTTCTCGACGTCGAACCTTCCTTGTGTTTGTTGGCGTGGGTTTTTTGCTGCACAGGGACGGGTGCGAATTTTGGCTGCAACAATATAGTGGTCCGAGTCGATCTTAGGACCTCGGAGCGCACGCACATCTAAAACACTGGAGACGTATCGTCTATCACAACATGATCGATATGGTTGGTGGTTATTCGATCCGGAGACAGCCAGGTAGCTTGATGTATCTTCTTATGCTGGAATCTAGTACTACAGATAACCATATTTCGGGCCCCGGCGAAGTCGATCAGCCTCAACCCATTTGGGGATGTTTCCTCGTGGAGGCTTAATTTACCGACCGTAGTGCCAAAGAAACCTTCTTTGCCCACCCTGGCGTTGAAGTCGCCAAGCACGATTTTGACATCGTGGCGGGGGCATCTCTCATAAGTGCGCTCCAAGCACTCATAAAAGGCATCTTTGGTCACATCGTCCTTCTCTTCCGTCGGGGCGTGGGCGCAAATCAGCGATATGTTGAAGAACCTCGCTTTGATGCGGATTGTGGCTAGACGTTCATTCTCCGGAGGGAATGATAGTACTTGGCGACGGAGTCTCTCTCCCACCACGAATCCAACACCAAACTTGCGCTGCTTTACATGGCCACTGTAGTAAATGTCACAAGGACCTACTCGTCTCTGTCCTTGTCCCGTCCATCGCATTTCTTGGACGGCGGTGATGTCAGCCTTTATTTTCACAAGGACATCAACCATCTTGGCAGCGGCACCTTCCCAATTAAGTGACCGGACATTCCAGGAGCATGCCCTCAAATCATAGTCCTTAATTCGTTTGCCATGGTCGTCATCAAAAGGGGGTCACTTATCCGAGGCTGTCGTTTGTTTTTCATTGGGGGTGTTTTTTTACGTGGCAGGTCCCAAACCCAGCGCACAACCCTAAGTAGGGAATATTTCGCCTTCTCACTTTAGCTCGCCTTCAAACGGATGTTCTTAGGCTACCCAGAGGATACTTGGCCAAAGACCGGAAGTCGTGAGCTGCTTGAGTCATTTGTAAAAGAATCGTTTCTGGCCACTCCCAAGTGAATGGCGATAAGAGAACTTTACTCACTTGCGTGAACTTCTACACATGACTCCATCCTCCACCACTGTGCAACTACTTGAAAATAATCCGAATTTTTATTGAAAGCAAAATATGCGCTACTAGTCAGGTAGTTATCCACACGTACTCCATTGTAATTGACAGACATGCCTGTAGACTAAGTGCGCCATACAATGACTATCAGGAGGTAGAAGAAGAGGAGAGAGTAAAACATCTTCTATGCAAATGCAAAGCTCTATACAGAAGAAGAATCGCTACCACCGGCCCATGGTTTCTGGATAAAGTTTCAGAGGTTGCAAAAATAAGCCTACATATGTATATTGATGAGCTTCATCAGAAGCACGGTGTGGTTCGAATTCCCTTGGTAAATGATTTTTAAAAAAATGTATTTTGCTACCTCAGCAGTGCGTTGCGATTTTTACAATGAACCAAAATATCGAACAAACAACTTTTCTTAAATTTTGTGTTTCTAACAAAAATCGTGGAGAGTGGTATAAAGCCATCAGAGACTGTCAGGAGATCGTTGAAGATATGTCTCTTTCTTCGATCTCTTCAACTGATGAAAATATTAAAAAAGTGACGGATAAGACGTTTGAAAATCTTCAAGAAAATGTTAGCAAGGTGGCAAGAGAGGTCGACACCTCTCGTGAGTCCGTTCAAAAGATTTTGGTGGATAATTTGGGCATGAAACGCGTTCTTGCTCCACTCGTCCCGACAATGCTGAATTTTTTTCAAAAAGAGTACCGTAAACAGACCTCTTTGGACATGCGTGATCGTGCGAATTCCGATCTCAAATTCATGGAGTGCAGTATAACTGCCGATGAGACATGGGTTTATGAGTTTGTAAAATTACAATGCAGTACTCCGGTCTGGTTGCACAGAGCTCCTTTATTTATAGATTTTCTTATCCTACTTCGACTATGCACCACATGCATAGTACATACACATATAATAAATTAATACTAATCTACTGTACATACCGACAGTATGTACAAATATCTTAAGCATAAGTGTTTTTAACGGCTTACACAACCATTTCTTAGTTTTAATGTTAAGATCATTTGCGATCCTTTTCATTGCATACATTACATAATATAGTCTCTAAACAATATACCCGAAATTAACATGTATTACGGTGATTATTGAATGGGTATTTGTAAATGCATATTTATATATACATACGACTGTATTTTATTGAAATATGATGTCTTGTTCTGTATAGATTTACAAAAAAATATATCATTTACAATATATGCCGTTAAGAACTGTTCAGAAATCTGAGTTTGACATGCAAACAAGTACATAATTATCGAAATAGAGGAATGAAAATAAGAGCCAAAACAAAAAAAAAATGCGCTAAAACGGCTCAAAAATCAAGGTTTGCTCACTGTTTTCTTTTTATTCGTGGTTTGGTGCATCATGAATTTTTGTCTTAGGGACAGGCGGTCAATCAGAAGTTCTGTTTGACCGTAGTGCGACGTTGGCTTGAGAATATCCGTTGAAAACGACCGGAATTAAGGAAGAACCATTTGTAGATTTTAGACGACGATAATGCACCATTGCCTTTGATGTCAACAATGAGCATTGTTCTCATTTTGGATTTACTCTTTCTTCCCTTTTTTTGGCCTTCATCAGCGACCTCTTACTGGCCCTCCAAAAAGACCGGGTGCTACCGAAACACCCGCTGCATTTTTGGCTTGTATTGATTTTGTATAAAAGTTGTGAGTGATTAAACATATTTGAAACATTTATTTATTTTGTGCAAAGGTTCGCAGAAAAGAGAGTTCTCAAAGGGCACATATTCTCTTTCTCCCTCCTGAGGAATTTTCGAGTTTCACCAATACTAGTGGATTGCTCTCGGAATATCTGAGGAAATGCCAGCTAACCCCAAACCGGCAAATACCTTTACTTGTAACAATGCGAATTTTATTCTATTCACTTGTAGCAACAAGATTCACCGATCGCCGAACCGTCAGGCTGCAATGCCCATAATACAGAGCTACATTCCTGTGGACAAAGGTTTAATATCAACTAACGATTACAGCGTGGTCAACATACCTTCAACACAAAACATCATTAGCAGTCAACCCATGGTAACAAACCACATATAAAGTGATTCAAGCGGGAACTCAACAATATATGGGATTATGCGGAAGCGAGATCATCCAGAATGTGGAGCACATAATATTCCATTGTGCGAAATATAACGAAGAAAAGCAAATTTTGAAAAACGCATTCGGGATAGAGCCAACCATAGAAAATCTAGTGCTTCAAATTGTGTAATAACTAGATAAGTGGAAAGCCGTGTGCGAAGTGACAGCCAAAATAATGTAAATCTTACAACAAAAACATTTTCATTCATGAACGAGTTAAGAAACGTATTTCTTTTCATGTACCTAAACAGAATGTATCAAAATAACATTAAAAAACACGCATCAAACGTTATTTTGGAACAATAGAAATGCGCTATCACTACAACAAACAATCCCAAATAAACTTTGAGTTTCAATACCACAACAACCTTTTCTTAGAACAAAGGAAAGGAAATAATATATGTACATGTAAGCAAACCTAATCAAAAAATATAATATAACATACTTCTGTATCTAAACAAAATAGTAATAAGTTAACATACCAGTTAGTATAAATAGAAGTAAGAAACACGTCATATGTTAGTCTTAAGGGTATTAATAAAGATTACTCAATTCGGTGCAGCTCAAAAATATATTATTTTGACTAATTTTTATTTCCTGTAACTAACCCAAGCCCATAAACAAGCAAAGTATAGCCATTCATAAAAGCAGACACCATCATAACTCCGACAATGCGTTTGCTTGCAAGCGGCGTTTTGCGACGATGGTAAACGCTAAAAATCATAAATTGAACAACTGTCTGATGTTTCTTCTAGAATGGTAAACTGACAACTCCGCAAACTCGCAAAACACAGAAATAAGTGACAAAAGTGGCAACATAGCTGTTGTCTGCTATTAAAAAATATTGCTTACTTTAATTTTTAATTACAATTTCAATTAGTATTTTGTTGCTTAACCCTTTTACTTTAATACTGCTTCACATCTACTGCGAATTGACATTATAAGACTCTGACAGCACACCACTAGAGTTGCTTGCCATGCCGCCCTAATTTCATCAAAAGGGAAATCCACATTTGTGATATTTTTGGCACCTACAGCTTTTTTGACATCAACAGAGATGTGTTCTCTTCAGGGCACTCCAAAACATTATGGAATTTTTAACAAAAACTTCTATGTGAACTTTCCCGTATGCTTTGGATTGTTATTTTGTTGGAATTTCCATATAACAGACAAATTTCTCCTTAGTCCATGGCAGAATGATATTTTTATAATGTCGATGTATTTTTCCTTTTTTTCAAATTCCATCAATCGTATGGAGCGGACCTACACCACTCGAGGAAAAAAATTCCCACACCATGATTGATCCTCCACCATGCCTCCCTACGCGTGAAGCATAGCGAGTACCAAATTATTGATAGATTTGTCGGCAAACATACCTTCAACCATCAGCATCTATGCGATTAACTGTGGTTACATCGCTCCAAACAACATACTTCCATTTATTTGTCCAAGATTAATAAGCATTGGAAAAGTCTACACATTATTTCCTTCGAATTTTAGTTATAAGTGGTTTGCTGTTCTGCCGTGAAATCCAAATTCGAATAAATGCCGGGCAATTGCTTTCTTGGATATTTGGGCATTATATTCGTCTTGAATTTTATGTAGAATGTCAGTAGAACTCTTTTCTTGTATCTGCTCGGGAGATGGTAGTAATTCTGCGGTATATTTCTATTGAAGTTTTTCGGTTTTTTTCTTCGCGTGCAAATAGTTTAAAATTCCTTCTATGCTCAAGGGGATTGAAAACAATTTGTTTTGAGCATTTAACCTGATTCGAAGTTTGTTTGTACGTCTTTCCAGACTGACGAAGGTCAAAAATGTAACCATGTAGGGCGGGGAGCGTTTACTCATTAAAAAACTTGAATAATACATTTTGAACATATTTTAACCACAACTTTGAAACACACCTTTACCAGAAATCAATAATATTATTAATAAAAGTTAATACCTTGGGGAGTTGTAATTCTTTAAACAACTGTTTGTTATTAGTTGTTGCACTTAATTCACCTTCTATATCGTAACGCATTTACTATTTGGGAAAAAAATAAAATAATTTTAACTTCAGAACTACAAAACAGAGTGAATTTAGTGGTAAATAGAGTAACACGAACAATGCGAGACTTTTAGCAATATAGATACTGGCATATTAAAATTTTTTATCATTATACTCATCAGCAACCTACAAAAAAGGGAGCGTTTCTAATTAGCTGTCAACGGCTGTATGCATGTAAATATGTACACTTAATGCTTCACGTGAAATCTCCGTTGATACGGACAACCAATTGCCAAACTCACGTTTTGTCAAACAGTCAATTTGACGAAGGACCGACGCGACTTCAATGCGTCACAACATTGTGTTGTTTACAGAAAATCCGATCCATGACATACGCACATATTTACGAATGTACATATGAGCAGCGCGCACTTGTTATTACTGATAAGTGATACTATATATACATATGTAAGTAAATATACGATTTATGAACATTTATTCCTGTTGTAATATATTTAATTTTTATAATATATTATTATAATTTGTTGTATACATATGTATGTATATAATGAAGTATGCACATAAGTATGAATATATCGAATACAAGAAATAATTAAAAGATAGGCTGTATTTTCACATTAACTACGGATATTGTTTTGAAAAAGTTATTTAATTCAATTGTATTCATATATATGTTTGCACAAAAAGAATTCATATGAATACACATGTCTGCAATACGTTTATGCATTTACAAAAATATATGCAAAAGAGTTAACATACTTACGTCTGTAACAGCAATATATAATTTTGAACATAATTTTCATTGAATGCTCAGCTCTGTTCAAGCGCAACTGTTAAGATTTCTCCTGCCGAGCTCGCAGTGGTGAAACTCCCTCATCTCGACCGAGTTAGGCAAAAATATTTATACGTTCTCCACGCCGTGAACCTTCTCTATTATATATGTTCTCTGCTTTGGATGCTTTCAGCAGAGAACGTATATTTATAGAGAAGGTCCAACAACGGACAAGCGTGTGAACTGTCAAAAGCTAACAAAATGCGATGAGCGTATTTCACAACAGCTAGCTCAGAAGGAGAAATGTTAACAGTGGCACGTGAACAGAGCTGAGCATTTAATGAAAATTATGCTCAGAAGTATACATTGCTATTACAGACATATGTTGGCTAAATGTTGCTATTTTCAAAATATATATTTGTAGTTAATGTGTGAACAACAGTAATGTACATACATATGCATATGCGTACGGCATTGCCCAACAAATAGTGTATACACAAACCAACATACAAATATGCGTACACATGTAAATATGTCGCTCGTTTCGTTTCAAATAGCATCAAACATACTTACATGCGTACACATGTAAATATAGGTGTATGGCATTCCCCCACAAATAATGCATACAAAATATACATACTTACATATGTGCGTTCACATGTAGATATGTCACCCGCAAAAATTACGAATATTGTTCTACAAAAACAACAATGGGTTCAAATAGCGTCAGCAGCGTCACAAGTCAATATGGCAGCCAAACAGTCGATGCCCAAATTTGTAGAAAAACACCTAACAACAATATTTTCATTCACGAACGCAAGCGCACTTTCAACAGGCAAACTTGCTTCATTCATAAAAACAAACACCATTACAACTCCCCGAGCATGCCTTTGCCTACAAGCGTCTTTTCGCGACGACGTCAAAAGCTAAAAATCATAAATTGAACAAATTCTGATATTTGTATGAGAAGGAAAAGGCGACAACCCCGCAAATATACGTTCATTCTCCGGAGGGAATGATAGTACGCGGCGACGGAGTCTCTCTCCCACCACGAATCCAACACCAAACTTGCGCTCCTTTATATGGCCACTGTAGTAAATGCCACAAGGACCTACTTGTCTCTGTCCTTGTCCCGTCCATCGCATTTCTTGGACGGCGGTGATGTCAGCCTTTATTTTCACAAGGACATCAACCAGCTTGGCAGCGGCACCTTCCCAATTAAGTGACCGGACATTCCAGGAGCATGCCCTCAAATCATAGTCCTCAATTCGTTTGCCATGGTCGTCATCAAAAGGGGGTCACTTATCCGAGGCTTTCGTTTGTTTTTCATTGGGGGTGTTTTTTTACGTGGCAGGTCCCAAACCCAGCGCACAACCCTAAGTAGGGAATATTTCGCCTTCTCACTTTAGCTCGCCTTCAAACGGATGTTCTTAGGCTACCCAGAGGATACTTGGCCAAAGACCGGAAGTCGTGAGCTGCTTGAGTCATTTGTAAAAGAATCGTTTCTGGCCACTCCCAAGTGAATGGCGATAAGAGAACTTTACTCACTTGCGTGAACTTCTACACATGACTCCATCCTCCACCACTGTGCAACTACTTGAAAATAATCCGAATTTTTATTGAAAGCAAAATATGCGCTACTAGTCAGGTAGTTATCCACACGTACTCCATTGTAATTGACAGACATGCCTGTAGACTAAGTGCGCCATACAATGACTATCAGGAGGTAGAAGAAGAGGAGAGAGTAAAACATCTTCTATGCAAATGCAAAGCTCTATACAGAAGAAGAATCGCTACTACCGGCCCATGGTTTCTGGATAAAGTTTCAGAGGTTGCAAAAATAAGCCTACATATGTATATTGATGAGCTTCATCAGAAGCACGGTGTGGTTCGAATTCCCTGGGTAAATGATTTTTAAAAAAATGTATTTTGCTACCTCAGCAGTGCGTTGCGATTTTTACAATGAACCAAAATATCGAACAAACAACTTTTCTTAAATTTTGTGTTTCTAACCAAAATCGTGGAGAGTGGTACAAAGCCATCAGAGACTGTCAGGAGATCGTTGAAGATATGTCTCTTTCTTCGATCTCTTCAACTGATGAAAATATTAAAAAAGTGACGGATAAGACGTTTGAAAATCTTCAAGAAAATGTTAGCAAGGTGGCAAGAGAGGTCGACACCTCTCGTGAGTCCGTTCAAAAGATTTTGGTGGATAATTTGGGCATGAAACGCGTTCTTGCTCCACTCGTCCCGACAATGCTGAATTTTTTTCAAAAAGAGTACCGTAAACAGACCTCTTTGGACATGCGTGATCGTGCGAATTCCGATCTCACATTCATGGAGTGCAGTATAACTGCCGATGAGACATGGGTTTATGAGTTTGTAAAATTACAATGCAGTACTCCGGTCTGGTTGCACAGAGCTCCTTTATTTATAGATTTTCTTATCCTACTTCGACTATGCACCACATGCATAGTACATACACATATAATAAATTAATACTAATCTACTGTACATACCGACAGTATGTACAAATATCTTAAGCATAAGTGTTTTTAACGGCTTACACAACCATTTCTTAATTTTAATGTTAAGATCATTTGCGATCCTTTTCATTGCATACATTACATAATATAGTCTCTAAACAATATACCCGAAATTAACATGTATTACGGTGATTATTGAATGGGTATTTGTAAATGCATATTTATATATACGACTGTATTTTATTGAAATATGATGTCTTGTTCTGTATAGATTTACAAAAAAATATCTCATTTACAATATATGCCGTTAAGAACTGTTCAGAAATCTGAGTTTGACATGCAAACAAGTACATAATCATCGAAATAGAGGAATGAAAATAAGAGCCAAAACAAAAAAAAATGCGCTAAAACGGCTCAAAAATCAAGGTTTGCTCACTGTTTTCTTGTTATTCGTGGTTTGGTGCATCATGAATTTTTTTCTTAGGGACAGGCGGTCAATCAGAAGTTCTGTTTGACCGTAGTGCGACGTTGGCTTGAGAATATCCGTTGAAAACGACCGAAATTAAGGAAGAACCATTTGTAGATTTTAGACGACGATAATGCACCATTGCCTTTGATGTCAACAATGAGCATTGTTCTCATTTTGGATTTACTCTTTCTTCCCTTTTTTTGGCCTTCATCAGCGACCTCTTACTGGCCCTCCAAAAAGACCTGGTGCTACCGAAACACCCGCTGCATTTTTGGCTTGTATTGATTTTGTATAAAAGTTGTGAGTGATTAAACATATTTGAAACATTTATTTATTTTGTGCAAAGGTTCGCAGAAAAGAGAGTTCTCAAAGGGCACATATTCTCTTTCTCCCTCCTGAGGAATTTTCGAGTTTCACCAATACTAGTGGATTGCTCTCGGAATATCTGAGGAAATGCCAGCTAACCCCAAACCGGCAAATACCTTTACTTGTAACAATGCGAATTTTATTCTATTCACTTATAGCAACAAGATTCACCGATCGCCGAACCGTCAGGCTGCAATGCCCATAATACAGAGCTACATTCCTGTGGACAAAGGTTTAATATCAACTAACGATTACAGCGTGGTCAACATACCTTCAACACAAAACATCATTAGCAGTCAACCCATGGTAACAAACCACATATAAAGTGATTCAAGCGGGAACTCAACGATATATGGGATTATGCGGAAGCGAGATCATCCAGAATGTGGAGCACATAATGTTCCATTGTGCGAAATATAACGAAGAAAAGCAAATTTTGAAAAACGCATTCGGGATAGAGCCAACCATAGAAAATCTAGTGCTTCAAATTGTGTAATAACTAGATAAGTGGAAAGCCGTGTGCGAAGTGACAGCCAAAATAATGTAAATCTTACAACAAAAACATTTTCATTCATGAACGAGTTAAGAAACGTATTTCTTTTGATGTACCTAAACAGAATGTATCAAAATAACATTAAAAAACACGCATCAAACGTTATTTTGGAACAATAGAAATGCGCTATCACTACAACAAACAATCCCAAATAAACTTTGAGTTTCAATACCACAACAACCTTTTCTTAGAACAAAGGAAAGGAAATAATATATGTACATGTAAGCAAACCTAATCAAAAAATATAATATAACATACATCTGTATCTAAACAAAATAGTAATAAGTTAACATACCAGTTAGTATAAATAGAAGTAAGAAACACGTCATATGTTAGTCTTAAGGGTATTAATAAAGATTACTCAATTCGGTGCAGCTCAAAAATATATTATTTTGACTAATTTTTATTTCCTGTAACTAACCCAAGCCCATAAACAAGCAAAGTATAGCCATTCATAAAAGCAGACACCATCATAACTCCGACAATGCGTTTGCTTGCAAGCGGCGTTTTGCGACGATGGTAAACGCTAAAAATCATAAATTGAACAACTGTCTGATGTTTCTTCTAGAATGGTAAACTGACAACTCCGCAAACTCGCAAAACACAGAAATAAGTGACAAAAGTGGCAACATAGCTGTTGTCTGCTATTAAAAAATATTGCTTACTTTAATTTTTAATTACAATTTCAATTAGTATTTTGTTGCTTAACCCTTTTACTTTAATACTGCTTCACATCTACTGCGAATTGACATTATAAGACTCTGACAGCACACCACTAGAGTTGCTTGCCATGCCGCCCTAATTTCATCAAAAGGGAAATCCACATTTGTGATAGTTTTGGCACCTACAACTTTTTTGACATCAACAGAGATGTGTTCTCTTCAGGGCACTCCAAAACATTATGGAATTTTTAACAAAAACTTCTATGTGAACTTTCCCGTATGCTTTGGATTGTTATTTTGTTGGAATTTCCATATAACAGACAAATTTCTCCTTAGTCCATGGCAGAATGATATTTTTATAATGTCGATGTATTTCTCCTTTTTTTCAAATTCCATCAATCGTATGGAGCGGACCTACACCACTCGAGGAAAAAAATTCCCACACCATGATTGATCCTCCACCATGCCTCCCTACGCGTGAAGCATAGCGAGTACCAAATTATTGATAGATTTGTCGGCAAACATACCTTCAACCATCAGCATCTATGCGATTAACTGTGGTTACATCGCTCCAAACAACATACTTCCATTTATTTGTCCAAGATTTATAAGCATTGGAAAAGTCTACACATTATTTCCTTCGAATTTTAGTTATAAGTGGTTTGCTGTTCTGCCGTGAAATCCAAATTCGAATAAATGCCGGGCAATTGCTTTCTTGGATATTTGGGCATTATATTCGTCTTGAATTTTATGTAGAATGTCAGTAGAACTCTTTTCTTGTATCTGCTCGGGAGATGGTAGTAATTCTGCGGTATATTTCTATTGAAGTTTTTCGGTTTTTTTCTTCGCGTGCAAATAGTTTAAAATTCCTTCTATGCTCAAGGGCATTGAAAACAATTTGTTTTGAGCATTTAACCTGATTCGAAATTTGTTTGTACGTCTTTCCAGATTGACGAAGGTAAAAAATGTAACCATGTAGGGCGGGGAGCGTTTACTCATTAAAAAACTTGAATAATACATTTTGAACATATTTTAACCACAACTTTGAAACACACCTTTACCAGAAATCAATAATATTATTAATAAAAGTTAACACCTTGGGGAGTTGTAATTCTTTAAACAACTGTTTGTTATTAGTTGTTGCACTTAATTCACCTTCTATATCGTAACGCATTTACTATTTGGGAAAAAAATAAAATAATTTTAACTTCAGAACTACAAAACAGAGTGAATTTAGTGGTAAATAGAGTAACACGAACAATGCGAGACTTTTAGCAATATAGATACTGGCATATTAAAATTTTTTATCATTATACTCATCAGCAACCTACAAAAAAGGGAGCGTTTCTAATTAGCTGTCAACGGCTGTATGCATGTAAATATGTACACTTAATGCTTCACGTGAAATCTCCGTTGATACGGACAACCAATTGCCAAACTCACGTTTTGTCAAACAGTCAATTTGACGAAGGACCGACGCGACTTCAATGCGTCACAACATTGTGTTGTTTACAGAAAATCCGATCCATGACATACGCACATATTTACGAATGTACATATGAGCAGCGCGCACTTGTTATTACTGATAAGTGATACTATATAAGTTAAAAAACGTTTTGTTCGTTTTTATAAAAAAAATGTTTTCTTGGAGCTATGCTCCTTTATTGAATTCTATTTAAGAACTAAAGTTTACAATTTATTATACTTAACTCTAGACCTATGTTTGCCGCTGCAACGGGTACGGAGTTTGCTGACGCTGCGCTTCCCACAGGTTGGCACTTCGCTGACGTTGCGCTTCCCACAGGTTGCCACTACACGTGTCGCAGTCTCAGCGATTTAGTGGTGTCATATTATATTACTTTGTATCATATGATTTTAATGCATCATATGATACTTTTGAATGTATGGGGTGCTAACTAGTCCCCCCTTGAAATTCAAACGTCCTCGTTTGAATCTTTAGGTGTATTAAAAATTTGGTTAAGTCCTTCTATTGCCGGTTTTGAGAGTTTGTTGGGTTCATCTTCTTTTTGTTTGATCAGAAGTTTCTTCCCGAAAATTAGGGCGATGAATATTAAAAGGATGATTAGCGTGATGCTGGTTCCGTGTTTTACTCTGTTTGCTGCTTCTAACAGACTTACTTCTTTTGTATTGTTGAAGTTAAGCTGTTTCAGCATCTCCAGCGAGAGGAATTCTTCTATGTTGAGTGGTGCGGATGACGGTTGAAGGATGGCTGGTAGTGGTTTACTTGCAGTTCTTTCTTCGTTATAGAACTTTTTCCCATTGATAGCAATTGTTACGTTGGTATACAAAATTATGAATGTCCCGTTTAAAAATGTAGGTTCGTTGTTTACTGAAATTTCTCCGTTGAATTTATTTAGAAATATTATTCCTGGTCCCATTTCCTCTATAGTTGGAATATGTTGGTTGTTGACCTCCGTGCAGTTTGGCAAACGACTTTTTAAAAGATTATTTATACAAGTATCATTACTTAAATCTATTACATTATTGCTTAAGCATATTTGTAGGGAATTGTATTTTTTACAATAATTTTCAATTCCATAAATTCCCTTTTCACAGTTTAAAATTGTATTGAAATTGATTTTATTGATTCTCCCGTTATTTTTTACTGCTCTAATATCTAAGGTTTTACAATTTTGGTTATCTACGGTTGGGAGGCTAACAATATAAATTATAATTTTGCCATTAGTTGCAATTTTTATTTCGGAAAATTCGAGTGCTTCGTCTAAATTAACATATGGAATATTGTCATTTTCTATTACTTCTTTCACAATATTTATTTCTTCATTTGATAAGATAAAAGAATTTATTATATTGGCTTTTGCCCAACGTATTGCGTATGCAATATTTAAAATTTCTTCCTTAATTATTTCTAATTTGTATTTTAGCTGTAAAAATGCTTCGATTTCTAAACTATTTTCATTTTGCATGGTTTTAATTATATTATTTGTAATATTTGTTATCTCGCTAATTTTGCCTATTGTAAGTTTGTTAATTAACCCATTAAACGCTAGTGTTACATATATGTAACACTCCGATCTTTCACATAAATCAACGACTTTTTCGAAATGCAATTTCAAATGTTCCCAATTACAAATTAGAATTGAAGTGAACAAATCAAAGAATAAGTGTGCGCTATATTTTGCCCTTTCCGTTTAGTGTAGCAAAATTAGTAGCGCAGTGAACACGAAGCCGATTTCATACACCTAAAAAAACTGTCGAAATGGGAACACGTTGTCGGTAAGTACGATTTTTAAAAAAATGTCACCGATTTATGTGAAAAGAGTGTTTTGTATATTTTGATAGTGTTTGAAATTTTATGCTAATAGAAAAAAAAATTGAAAATGACTGTATTTGTAGGTTTTTGTTTCGTCTTGTGTAGCTGTGACATATATGTCACGTTCGCGGGTTCACCTTATGAATTGTATAACTATGTATAATATACATATTTATGTGCGTGTTCTTCCATTATTAGGGCAAAACTAACTGTTGAAGAAGTTTGCGCAGTTTTGGACGAATTGACAAATAATGAAGAAGAAGAAGTGGAAGCTATATATATAGAGGCTCCTGACGCGGGTGCTCTTTCAGGTGATGATTCGGCAGATGAAGACGCCGGTACTTTGGAAAACTTGTCACATACACAGCTTGTCGAGGATTGTGAAATTGTTACAAGAAAAAATACCGACTTTGAAGAGAACCCCGACTTTGATATGGACGCTGAAATTTTAAACTGCTTGAATCATTCTATCTCAGAGTTAGAAGTAAACCTTTTGGAGGAATCATTTGCTTCTGTGCAAGCATCCGAAAAGCCAAGTACATCGCGTTCAACTCAGAAGCCCAGGGAACAAACCAATTCTCGTCGTCGTAAGATAACTGCAGGTCAGTCACATTGTAAGGCTAAGAGAGCCAAACCATCCTTTACGTGGGTCGATGATAATATCGAACCTAGATCTCCAATTTTCCCTGAGGGTAATTACAGTGACTGCAGCAACCTAGAGCCATATGAGCAATTCCAAAAGTTTTTTGATGATGAATTATTGCAAATGCTGTGTGACGAGTCAAACAGATATTCGCTCTTAAATAATAATGGGAACCCAAATATTACAGTTGGAGAAATGAAAGTATTTTTAGGAATTCTGATAATAAGTGGATATACCTATTCTCCAAACAAAGAAGCATATTGGAGCGTTGACAAAGATATTCAAAATCTTGTGATTATTGACTCGATGAGGCGTGATCGTTTTCGAACTATTTTTGCAAATCTACACTTTATTGACCCCGGAAAGACAGATTTATCGGATAAAATATGGAAATTGGGACCCCTAACTGATGCTTTGAAAGCGAATTTTGCAAAAAATTTTCATCCAGAGCGGAATTTGTCGTACGATGAATCAATGGTGGAATACTACGGCAGGCACGGTTGTAAACAATTTATTAGAGGCAAACCGTTGAGATTTGGTTATAAAATGTGGTGTCTAAATACGCCTTCCGGTTATCTTCTAAACTTCGAGATGTATCAGGGAAAAAACCCTAGGACGAACGAAGAGTACGCTGCAAACTATGGAAAGAACGCTGCTCCGTTGTTTTCAATGATCGATGAATTCGATGAAACGTGGAAGCCACTTCCATTTCAATTCTTTTTCGATAATCTATTCACTTCAATACCTGTTTTGGTTGGATTAAAAAAAATGGGATATGAGGGAACTGGAACAATTCGGCAAAATTCAATACCAATCTCTTGCCCTTTGCCACTGAAGGATAAGTTGAAAAAAAAGGAACGTGGTTATATGGCTAGTTCCCGGATTTCTGAATGCGATATTACAGTCACGAAATGGGTAGACAATGCAGTAGTTTCCGTTGCATCAACTTTATTTGGAAAGACACCGGTAGGGACAGCTGGAAGATACTCTAGGGCAGAACATGCTCCAATTCAGGTTCAAGTCCCCAATGCTATCGCAATGTATAATATGAATATGGGCGGAACAGACCGTATGGACCAAAACGTTAACGCTTACAGGATTGGAGCTAGAGGGAAGAAGTGGTGGTTCTCAATTTTTACCTGGTTGGTTGATGTCTCCATTCAAAATGCTTGGCTCTTACATAGAAAAGGCGGACACGGGCTAACCCAGCTACTGTTTAGAAGAACCATTGCTAATCACTTTTGTCGACAAGTCCGAGGACCATGGGGATTTAGACGTCCGGATTCGCAAATTGAGCTTGATGCTAGATATGACCTAATTGGCCATTTCATAGTTAGAAATCCTACCAGGAGACGCTGTGCTGGAAACAACTGCCAGCGATCAATAAACACCAAATGTGTAAAGTGTGACGTAGGTTCGTGTGTGGATTGTTTCTATAACTTTCACTTTAGACCAGTTTGAGTTTTCTTTCTCAACCAAAAATTTATGAATTCTCATACGTGTGTACTTGTTTCGTTTTCTTTTTTAAACTTTATAATTAAAATAATAAAATTGATGAATTAAATCCAATGGAAGTGTTTATTTACATGTTAGTATCAAACATTGTATTACATAACAGAAACCCGCGAGCGTTACATATATGTCACGGGTCGTGCAGACCCCCCCGGATAGGGCTCGAAACTTTTGTTTGTAGTTTTGTGTACATATCAACCCTTGTAGTATCCACACAAAGTTTGGTTCCTTTATCTTTGCTATTTAGCTTTCGCGTTTAATGGGTTAATGCCTGATTATTATTATTTTGTAAAACATTATTTATCTTACTTGAAATTATTTAGTAGTCTTCATGGTCTGGACTTCCTGCAATCCATTTCCATGCGCTACCCAGAAAATTTAATGATCTTTTTATTTTTTGCTCTACTTTTAAATTGTTAAGTTGGGCTCTTATCTGTGTTATTATATGGGATATGAAGGGGTAGTTAGGGTTTTTGCGGATAGTTTCAGTTTTAATAGTCGCTTCTATGTGGTCTAGTGTGTCCGTATATTTTTCTATGTCAATTTCGTGTATAATTCTAAATGTTCCTGTTTGTAGTCTAGCCGTTCCCTTTTCTATTGTTATTAATTGGGAGTTTGAGTAGTCGAGGATTTGTACTTCCGCCAGGCATAGCGGTAGTAATATTCTGGAAAAAAATGTCAGTACATATTTAGTTACGTATTCTACCCTTGTGAATTATTTGTCCTTTTTCAGTTAACACGGTACTATTTCTATCTTCCTTAACTATTTCCTTACTGTAGGGTTTACTTAACTTAGTTCCTAATCTCCTATTTTTCTTAACAAATATTATTTGTCCTGGTAGATATGATTTTATTTCCTTCTTATTTTTGTTATGGTATTCGATATCCTTTCTTTGTTTCTCAGCTAATTTTTCTAAGTTGCTTTGTCTAGTTCTTTCTATGTCTTCGGGAGTAAATGTAACATTTCTATGAAAAAATAGATCTACTGGTCTTTTTAATGTAGTGGAATGGACTGAGTGATTATACTCGGATACTGCTCTTTCTAAAAGTTCTTCAAAATTTCTGTGCCCACCGTTTTCTTTTATGCAGCGCATTATTTCAATTAATGTAGAGTGAAACCTTTCCACTTGTCCGTTAGCTTGGCTTTTGTATGGAGGAGTAGTGTAAACTTCTATTCCTAACTCGTCTTTCATCATAAATTTTAAAGATGCTGAATTTAAGGATGGCTCATTGTCGATAACTATTAATTTTGGTACTCCGAAGAAAAATATAATATCTCTCAAAGGTTTCCTGACGTCTTCTATTGCTCTGCTACTTAGGTTTTTTGTTACTGCGTATTTTGTAAATTTGTCTAAAGCTGTCAATACTATTTTTCCTTCTGTTAAGAATATATCGATATGAACTGTGTGTCCTGGATATGTTGGTAATGGAGTTTTTGCAATTTTCGGTTGATTGGGATGTCTCTCGTACTTATTTTCTTTACAAACGGTGCAGTTGGCTATTATTCTTTTTATTTTATTTAACATACCGGGAAAATATTTTGTTTCGAGAATTTGTGTTTTGTTTTCTGTGGCATTCCTATGTGCTCTTAAATGTTCTTTTAAAATGACGTTCTCCTGCTCTTGTTCGTCACTAATATCTTCAACTAGTTTTTGGGTATATCGGCTTTTAATGCTACTAAAATGATTAGGATAGATATTTTGTATCATACCCATTATCCTTTCTTCGGTATGAATTCCATTTGGGTTAAGGTATCGTTTCATGTATGAAATCAATGACTGTTCGTTGTATTCTGGCTCTGTAATTATATGTCTATGCACTGTTGGAAAAATTATTTTAAATTGATATGAAGATATTTCGTCAATTTTGAAAAAGATTTGATTTTTGAAAACATTGATTGGAACTTCTGTACAAGGGATTAAATTATGGCTTGAGCTTTCATCGCTATGAATCGTAGGTGTGAGTGAATTTATTTGTATTGGTATCCTTGAAAGGGCGTCTGCAACTACATTTGTTTTACCAGGCTTGTAAGTTAGTTCATAGTTATATTCTTCTAGAATGGCTTTCCATCGCTTCATTTTACTATTAGTATTCTTATGGCTTAAGGCATAGGTAAGAGGTTGATGATCGGTGATAATTTTAACTTTTTTTGAACCGTAGAGGTAGTTTCTAAGTGAATTTAGTGACCATATAATACTAAGCATTTCTTTCTCATTGGTGGCATAATGTTCTTCGGCTTTACTTAAAGTTCTTGATATGAAAGTAATTGGTCTACCGTCTTGCGATAGGACGGCACCTAATGCGAAATCTGAGGCGTCGGTCGTTAGTTCAAAATCTTTATCGAAATTTGGATGCGCTAAAACTATATCCTTGGATACTAAAGTATTTTTTATTTTATTAAATGCTTCCAAAGCCTCGCTGTCTAATTCTATTTCTATTTTTTTCGAATTCCGTTTGGAGACATGACCGGCTTCTCCTCTTAGCAGTGCTGTTAATGGTTTAGCTATTTTTGCGTAATCCTGGATAAATCGTCGGTAATAACCTGACATACCTAGGAAGGACCTTAAATCTTTGAGAGTTTGTGGAACTGGAAATTTGGCTACTGCTTTTACTTTTTCAGGGTTGGTTTTTATCCCATTTGAACTGACTACATATCCTAAAAATTCTACTTCTTCTTTAGCAAATGTACATTTATCTAATTGGATTTTCATGTTAGCATTTTCTAAGGTTTGAAATACTAATTCTACGTTTTTAAAATGTTCTTCTTCGTTTTTGCCAAATATTATTACATCATCGATGTAAACATAGCATCTTACTCCTATATGTTCACGAAGGATATCGTCTAGTGCTCTTTGGAATGTGGCTGGAGCATTTTTTAAACCGAAAGGTAAGCGGAGGAATTCATATTTTCCGTTGTTTACGGAAAAAGCTGTTTTTTCAATGTCTGACTCGCGTAGTGGAATCTGATGGAACCCACTTTTAAGTCAATAACCGTAAATAGTTTATTGTTTCCCAGATTTGCAAGGACTTCGTTTATTTCTGGTATGGGGTATTTATCGGGGATCGTAACTGAATTGAGTTTACGATAATCTACGACCATTCGAAACTTTTTTTCACCAGAGGCATCTGATTTTTTACTAACTATCCAAATTGGGGAGTTATATGGAGATTTCGATCTCCTTATTATTCCGTTATCTAAGAGTTCTTCAATTTGTCGTTCGATTTCGTATTTTAATGCCATGGGATACGGGTATGGCTTGGAGTAGACGGGGGTTTCGGTTGTTGTCCGGATTTCACCTTTAACGAGGGTGGTGTAGGTAAGTTTTTCATCAGGATCGGAAAAAAGGTTTGGACATTTATCGATAATATTATTAATTTTGTGTTGTTGTTGTAATGAGAGATGTGGAGAATTGATTGCCACAATATTCACCTCGTGAGATATTCGTTGCTTTAACGGTATATTTATACTTTGACAAATTGTCATCAAATTTTTGTCGGTATGAATAACTGCTTTTAATTGTTTAAGAGAGTCGTTGCCTATTATGCCGTGGAACGACCCTAGAGTCGGTAATATAAAAAATTTTATTTTCCCTACTGTTGGTCCGAAAATGTCGACGAAGGTATGGTGAGTAATTTCAATTGTTCCGGCAACTGATTTTACTATAAAGGGCTTTTCATTCAGAATTGGATTCCTAATTCTAGTGGATTGGATGTAATTCTTATTGGATCCGGTATCGATAAGAAAATCTATTGTGTCTCCGCGCCTTGTTCTAAATTCGTAATAAGGCAGCGAAGACGGCGCTAATCTAAAAAATTAATAGTATCGGGCTCATTTTTTCCTGCATTGTCGTAATTGCTATCGTAAGAATTGTCATCGTATATCCCGTTGGGGTCTCATTCTACCGCGTTAGTAAAAAAATTTCTTTGCATTTTGCTTGGAGGGTGAGTCAGTTGTGCGGAAATCGGACGTTTCGGCGGCCGATTATCCTGGAATGTATTAGGCCTATTCTGATAATTAATTTGTCTTGATCGTATTGATTGGTCTACTTCCATTGGGGTCGGTGGTTTAGGTGGTAAATTCGGTCTGTTATTGAAGGAGGTATTTTCTCTGGTAATATGGGGGTTGTTCGGGTAATTGTTAAACCTCGGCATGAATCCTTGGTTATTTCTCGTATAGTTGGGAGAGTGTTGGGGATATCGATTTGATTGACGACCGAATGCCTGTTGGTCGAAATTTCGTCTGGGGGAATGGGAATACGTTAATTCCGGGTAAAAAGGTCTGCTGTTATTGAAATTATTAAAGTTGTTATTGGAATTATTAAAATTGTTATTTCGGGGAGGTCGTGGTGGTGGTTGAATATTGGGTTTGTGTGTATTGTTCGCGTGGTTTATTCTATATGTCATGTTGTCAAGTTTTCGGCATAAATGCAATGCTTGTGGCAAGGTTGTCGGTTCTCTCATGCTGAGAAGACGAGGTAAATCACCGTTTAGCCCTCTGATAAATGTGTCAAGAGCTTTGTCCCTATAGGAGTTAGTCATAGCCCGTATGGACTCGTCGCTTAGTTCGAGACATGAAATTTTGTCCAATATCAGTGAAAGGTGTTGGTAGACCTTTTGGTAGAAGGTCGGAATGTCGTCATAGCGTTGGACCAGAGTGGTCATCTGATATTCTAGGGTACCTATGTCCCTTTTATCTGAATAATGCATCATAAGGCATTTTCTAATTTGGCTCCAATCGAGTGGAGTATTATATGATTCTAATGCGGTGTCGGCATCACCAATTACTTTATGCCTGATCGTATGAAGTATTGCAAAATATTAAGGGGTATTCTTGACTCCCTCGTAGGCTTTAAAAATCCTGTCTACGCTCTTCCTCCAGGAGTTAAATTCTCCTGGTCGTCCTGAGAATTCCCTAAGGCATTTCACCATGTCCGGAATCTTATCTAGTTCACTTATGTTGTTCGCGTTTAGTGTCACGCTATGGTCGGGTTCTGTAAAGTCTGTTACGGTTTGCGTACTCATTCGTTCGAGTACTTCTCGAACTATTGTTGTTATAAGAGTTGGGTTAGGGGTGGGAGGGTTTAAAGGATGGGTGGAAGGATTTGGAGGATGGGTGGTTTGCCCATAATCTAGCCTCATTTGATTTAGCTGCTCAATTAATTCTTCGGCTGTGTCTGGCATTGTAATCTTTTTATTTCTATGTCGAACAATTAAATTATAATTAAATTTCCTTTCTTTGCACTAGCACTTTCCTTAACAATTTTAAATTTTTTGTAAAAGCTTAATTTAATTGAGGACTGTTTTTCCCCCTCTTTTTTTTCTTCGAGTAATTAAATTCCTTTAAATTAAATTTATTTTCTTTAAGTTTAAGACCTCTCTTTTTTTATTTTTGAATCTCTCTCTATTTGGGTTGAACAATTTAATAGTTTAATTCTGTACTCTTTACAGTGACAATATTTTTTATAATAATCTTAGTATTTTTTATAAGCTTACATTAAAGGTATCCAGCTTCTCATGGGGTATTCTTCTGCGTTCCGGCGTTGTCCTGTTTCCTTCTGGTACTTGGGTCCCTCGACGCTTTTTTAAAATCCCCCGTTGGGCGTAGTAGCCGCTCGTTAGCACAGTATTTTTATTTGGTTTTTTTTATTTTCACTTTTAACGGAGCCTTACTTTTTATTTTTTTCAGGCTTTTTTTTCTGTTTTTTTTTTTTTTTTCACAACCTATACCGTTCGCCACTCGCGTTGTCTTACTTTTTGATTTTCAGACAATAACCACTTTCGCGCGCTGGTCCCTGCTCGGGCGCCAGTTAAAAAACGTTTTGTTCGTTTTTATAAAAAAAATGTTTTCTTGGAGCTATGCTCCTTTATTGAATTCTATTTAAGAACTAAAGTTTACAATTTATTATACTTAACTCTAGACCTATGTTTGCCGCTGCAACGGGTACGGAGTTTGCTGACGCTGCGCTTCCCACAGGTTGGCACTTCGCTGACGTTGCGCTTCCCACAGGTTGCCACTACACGTGTCGCAGTCTCAGCGATTTAGTGGTGTCATATCATATTACTTTGTATCATATGATTTTAATGCATCATATGATACTTTTGAATGTATGGGGTGCTAACTTATATACATATGTAAGTTTGGAATGATAAAATATACGATTTATGTACATTTATTCCTGTTGTAATATATTTAATTTTTATAATATATTATTATAATTTGTTGTATACATATGTATGTATATAATGAAGTATGCACATAAGTATGAATATATCGAATACAAGAAATAGTTAAAAGATAGGCCTTATTTTCACATTAACTACGGATATTGTTTTGAAAAAGTTATTTAATTCAATTGTATTCATAAATATGTTTGCACAAAAAGAATTCATATGAATACTCATGTCTGCAATACGTTTATGCATTTACAAAAATATATGCAAAAGAGTTAACATACTTACGTCTGTAACAGCAATATATAATTTTGAACATAATTTTCATTGAATGCTCAGCTCTGTTCAAGCGCAACTGTTAAGATTTCTCCTGCCGAGCTCGCAGTGGTGAAACTCCCTCATCTCGACCGAGTTAGGCAAAAATATTTATACGTTCTCCACGCCGTGAACCTTCTCAATTATATACGTTCTCTGCTTTGGATGCTTTCAGCAGAGAACGTATATTTATAGAGAAGGTCCAACAACGGACAAGCGTGTGAACTGTCAAAAGCTAACAAAATGCGATGAGCGTATTTCACAACAGCTAGCTCAGAAGGAGAAATGTTAACAGTGGCACGTGAACAGAGCTGAGCATTTAATGAAAATTATGCTCAGAAGTATACATTGCTATTACAGACATATGTTGGCTAAATGTTGCTATTTTCAAAATATATATTTGTAGTTAATGTGTGAACAACAGTAATGTACATACATATGCATATGCGTACGGCATTGCCCAACAAATAGTGTATACACAAACCAACATACAAATATGCGTACACATGTAAATATGTCGCTCGTTTCGTTTCAAATAGCATCAAACATACTTACATGCGTACACATGTAAATATAGGTGTATGGCATTCCCCCACAAATAATGCATACAAAATATACATACTTACATATGTGCGTTCACATGTAGATATGTCACCCGCAAAAATTACGAATATTGTTCTACAAAAACAACAATGGGTTCAAATAGCGTCAGCAGCATCACAAGTCAATATGGCAGCCAAACAGTCGATGCCCAAATTTGTAGAAAAACACCTAACAACAATATTTTCATTCACGAACGCAAGCGCACTTTCAACAGGCAAACTTGCTTCATTCATAAAAACAAACACCATTACATCTCCCCGAGCATGCCTTTGCCTACAAGCGTCTTTTCGCGACGACGTCAAAAGCTAAAAATCATAAATTGAACAAATTCTGATATTTGTATGAGAAGGAAAAGGCGACAACCCCGCAAATATAAGTATAGAATAAAATTGACAACATAGTTTATTTGTAAATTTGTCTACATACAACATATGTATATAAATATGTACACTGAATGCTTCATGCGAAATCTCCGTTGACACGGACAACCAATGGCAGAGCTCGCGTTTTTTGCTTTCATGTCAACGAGTCAATCTGTCGAAGGACTGACGCGACATTAAAGCGTCACAGCATTGTGTTGTTGGTCAAAATCCGAGCTGTGCCGAAAAAATATGCAAACGATCGTCTATTGTCACCGCTTCCCTTGCCGCTCTAACAGCTTTGCCCACAAACTTGCGTAAATATGTATGAATATATACGTATGAGTCTGCATACATATCGACGAAGATTTTTGCGAGACATTGAAAAATATTTTAGAATTGACAAATATTATAAATCGGCAACAGTATGTTGCCACTTTTGTCACTTCTTTCTGCGTTTGCCGAGTTTGCGGGGTTGACACTTTTTCCTTCTAGCAAAATATCAGAAATTGTTCAATTTATGATTTTCAGCTTTTGCCATCGTCGCGAAAAGACGCTTGTAGGCAAAGGCATGCTCGGGGAGATGACACCATTTGCTTTTATGAATGAAGTGAGTTTGCCGGTTGAAAATGCGCTTGCGTTCATGAATGAAAATCTTGTTGTTGTGTGTTTTTCTATAAATTTGGGCATCGACTATTTGGCTGCTATGCCTATTGGCTTGTGACGTTGCTGATGCTACTTGAACGTTTGTTGTTTTTGTAGAACAATATTTGAAAGTTTTGCGGATGACATACCTACATGTGAACGCATATAAGTTTGTATGTTGTGTATGGATTATTTGTGTGGGAATGTCACATATTTACATGTGTACGCATATAAGCATGTATGATGCTATTTCAAATGATCGTTGTTTTTGTATAGCAATGTTTGTAATTTTTGGGGGTGACATATTTGCATATGAACGCATAGAAGTATGTATGTTGTACGCATATATTTATGTATGTACATATGAGCAGCGCGCTCATGTTATTATTGATAAGTGATAATATGATTTGAATTCGCGAAAGCGAACATAAACACATATGAATGTATGTATGGTCATTATACATACGTGTGAATATATGTAAGTTTTCAATGATAAAATATACGATTAATGGTACATTTATCACTGTTGTAATATATTTCATTTTTTAATAATATTATGATAGTTCGTTATATACATATGTATGTATGTTATGAAGTATACACATAAGTATGATTTGATATACATATTCAATAAAAAATTATTAAATAGGCTTTGTTTTCACATTAACAACGGATATTGCTTTGAAAAAGTAATTTAATTCAAATATATTCAAAGAGCTGAGCGTGAAATAAAAATTATGCTCAAAACTATATATTGCTCTAACAGATACATACATACATATATGTTCGCTCTTTTGCTTATATTTTTATACGTATGAATTATTTTTGTGCTTATTAATGGACACATGTGCAATTGACAAATATACATATACTTATTTTTGTATATAAATACATATGTACATACATGACCTGTCAAACCCATATAAAATGTATATTTAGGTAGTAATACTTGTAAAGATTTTATGGAATACATCATAAAATAGGCCAATTTTAAAATACACACTTATGTATGTATGTGTTTTCATAACATATATATGTAGTATGTGCATATGTATGCACCTATCTATAAATTATAAGCAGAGTCGTTTGTGCTAGTAAATAAGCGAATCTGTAAGCATACATTCCTTTGCATTGAAATTAGCATTATTTTTCTCATTTAACACTCTAAAATGCTCAATTCTGCTATTTGTTATGAAAGCACATACATAAGTATGTACATATATATTTTAAAATTGAGCTATTTTATGATGAATTCCATAAAATCTTTGTAAATATATAATTCAATAAAATTTGTATTACTACCTAAATAAGCATTTTATATAGGTCGGTTTGGTACGACATACGTATGTATACTTGTATACTTAAATAAATATTTGTTTTGGTTAATAAACTTTTCGATATCATGTTAAAAGACCAAGCGGTCTCTCATTTGCCCATACATATATAATTATGTTTGCATGTACACAAATATAAAAGAACCATACACATAATGTTTGTAAATTTCTCTACAAGCAACAAATGTATGTAAATATGTGCATTCAATGCTTCATGCGAAATTTCCGTTGAAGCGGACAACCAATGGCGAAACTCATATTTTTTGCTTTCATGTCAATGTGCCGAAAGACTAACGCGTCACAAAAATTTTGTTGTTGATAGAAAATCCGAGCTGTGCCGAAAAAACAAACGAAAGATCGCCAATTGCCACTGCTTCTTTTGCCGCTGTACCAGCTTCGCTCACAAAGCAGCGTTTTTTTTTTTTTTTTTTGGTTTCGGAGGGGGAATCTTTCATAGATACTGATACTTAGTTGTATGCAGTATGCACGATTCGTACTGCTCGCTAAAGGTGCACCTTATTCGGGACCACGCCTAATAAGTAATATCTTACTATATTGGACTTGCGGAACAGTACGCCTACGTACTAAACCCTTAACTCCGTCATCTGTAGCTTTATGGAAAGGTCCTGCGGGACCGCCGCTAGGCATTACATCGCAGGACCAGCTTAGCGTATTGGCTCACGTCATTAGCTCGCTGTTTGCGGCTCTAGCTTCACTGCTTCTTTGGTGTTCGGCTATTCTCAGCTCTTGCAGTATCAGAGCTATCGTCCTCTCCATGGCATACCATACTCGTCTTTTTTGCAGCATATGTTTCACTATGTTATCAGGTGTTACTCGGCCTGCCACTTCTATCTCCAGGGCCTGGCGCCCTGACGTAAATCTTGGACAGTAGAAAAATATGTGCTCCGCATTCTCACTACTGTTACCATAGAAAGAGCAAGTAACGCCATTGTCATGACCATACCTATGCAGGTACTCTCTGAAACATCCGTGTCCTGTCAGAAACTGCGTCATGTAAAAGTCTGTCTCGCCATGCTTTCGTTCCACCCATTCTTGTACTTTCCCGATTAAGCGGTGCGTCCATCTTCCCTTTGTTGCTGTGTCCCAGCGATTTTGCCACTCCTCCATGCTTTCTTGTCTTTCCACTTTTCGCTTTACCGTTGTCAGCTTTCTGCCTATACTTTTGCTTTTGTCATAGATCCGCTTCAGTTCTCGAGCCATTATATCTGGCGGCATTATCCCAGATATAATACTAGCGGCTTCTTGAGATACCGTGCTAAATGCGCTAATAGTTCGAATTGCGCCTAGCCGAAACACTATTCTTGCATAGGTTTTTTGCATAAGCGCTGGTCCCCATACAGGTGCGGCGTACATTACAATTGACTGACTAACCTTGGCCAAAAGTGCTCTGCTACTTTGTTTTGGACCTCCTATGTTGGCCATAATTCTGGTTACGGCCGCATTTACTCGAGCAGCTTTTTCGCAGGCTTTCTCAATGTGAGTTTTGTAGCTCAGTCTCGCGTCAATCATTACACCAAGGTACTTTAGTGCTGATTGTGTTGTAATGCTGTGTCCGTCAATGTTAAGGGTGGTATTCTCTAGTTTTTTTCTGCTCGTAATAAGCACTGCTTCCGTTTTTTGTTCCGCGAGTTGGAGTTTTTTTGGTGGAGTTCTTTGGCCACTATGGTTACCGCTATATCATCGGCGTATCCGATAATATGTACTTCCTTAGGCAGCGGGAGGCGTAGTATTCTATCATACAGGAGATTTCATAAGAGTGGACCCATTACGGAGCCTTGTGGCACACCACCAGTTACCGTATACTCTTTTGGACCTTCGTCTGTGTCATAGAGCAGTAGCCTATCGGACAGATAGCTCTGTATGAACCTCAACAAGTAAGTTGGTATTTTTTTCGCCTGTAACGCACGCAGTATGTGGGGCCAATACGCCGAATTAAATGCGTTTTTCACATCGAGCGTTACGACCGCGCAGTATTGTTTATTGCCGTACATCCATCTTTCTCCTTCTATGGCCTTTTCCGCAATACCTGTGAGCTTCTTAATTGCGTCAACAGTTGAGCATTTTTTGCGAAAGCCGTATTGGTTATCTGATAGGCTGCAGGCCTCCCCTTCTAGGTAACTTTCTAGTCGGACACAAATAATCCACTCCAGCATTTTTCCCATTGTGTCGATCATGCAGAGTGGGCGGTAAGAGCTCGGTTCCCCTGCTGGTTTATTTGCTTTCTGCAATAGCACTAGACGTTGCCTTTTACATATCTTGGGGAATATTCCGTGACGTAGGCATCGTGTAAATAGCTCCACAAATGGTTTGGATTTATGTTTCACTGCGAGTTTTCGGACCTTGTTCGGGATTCCATCAAGGCCTGGTGCTTTGGAGTTGCCGAACCGTTCAGCCGATTGTAGCACTTCGAGCACATTTACTGGTGCTGCATCTGTGGGCTCTGCTTTTTCGAGAGATAAGCTTCCACCTTCTTGGCTTTGCTTAGGAAATAGCGTCTCTACCACATTTCTTAGCAAAGAGGGACATGTCGGTGCTTGCAACTTGCCTCCTCCTATCCTTCCCATCACTATCTTGTACGCCTCTCCCCATGGGTTTTCATCTACTTTTTCGCATAACATCTTGAAGCAAGAAGTTTTGCTTGCCTTTATCGCTTTCTTGAGGGCCTTGCGCTTTTCTTTAAAATTTCTCTCATCCTCGTACCATTGTTGCTGCCTATGCAACGTTGAAATAGGCGCCTCGCTTTGTGGCACTCGCTTCTCAACAAAGCAATTTCACAGTTCCACCAGTATACCAGCTTTCTATGGGCTGTTTGCTTCCTTCTAGACATAGCCGCATCACAGGCCTTGGATATGTGTTCTACCAGCAGTTTGGCTTGGAGTTCTACGTCAGTATATTCTTTCAGGGTATCGTCCAGCATAAATTGGAAAAGTTCCTCATCAAGTGTTTCGATCCTTCATCCTTTGGACTGCACTCTTTTGTGACAAGTGGTACTGCGTACCCCTTGTGTGGGTTTACTAATATTTATTAATATAGCCTGATGATCACTCTGGGTATATATGTCGCTTACCCGCCAGTCAGTTGATCGGATTAATCCTCTGCTAGCAAAGGATACGTCAATAATGGAGCCACGTCCATTCTTTTCGAAGGTGTTCTTTGTTCCTGTATTCAACAGGACAGCGTCTAGCACCGCGAAGGCTTTAAGCAGTGCCCTTCCTCTCGGGTTAGTAGCTTTGCTTCCCCATTCTATCGCCCAGGCATTGAAGTCCCCCGCAATTATGTTTTGGGTAGTTGTCATTGCATCCTTCACAAGTTCGTCAAGTATTTTTTCATATTCGTCAAGTGAGATACTTGGCGGTATATAGCAGCTGTTGAAGTTGATCCCATATATTTTCGCTCTGGCGTAGTAAGCCCTTTCAGTTAATGGTTTGTGTTGGAACGATTTGTCTCCACATGCTCTGTTTTGTGGTATCTGAGATCCACTTGTCAGTCGTTTTGTTTTTGTATTGTTCACAAATTATTGCTACGTCAATACTGTATTCGTGTACCGTTTGCGTTAATAGCTCCTGAGCCGGCTCACAGTGGTTCAGGTTTATTTGCAGGATCTTCACCTTATGTTTTTACTGCACGCTGCTTTGTAAATGGGACATTTTCGGCTCCCTATTTGGTGTTCGGTGTTCGCTTTTCCATTCTTTTTGCACGCAATGCAGAAAGGGTTATTAGTGCAGGATTTCGCAAAGTGACCCTCTTCTCCGCACTTAATACAGCACTTGCTCCTGTCTTCCAAATTGCTGCACGCCTTCGCCACTTCTTCAGTTGAGCTTTCTCCCGTATCCTGCAGATTGTCCAGCCGATCTTAATCTTCTGGGCCTGTAGCAGATATTTTGCTTCTTGCGCAGGAAGACTTATCACTGCTATCTGGGTGCCCGCGTAGGCCGCTCTGATGGTTTTAATTGCTGATACACTGAAGCGGCCAAGTTCTTTAATTTCCGATCGTATTGCTTCCGCTATGTCATCTTTTGTGGTAATATCGTCTAGGTCCCGCAACCCCACTGTGGTTTCTTACTTCAATGTTTTGATTTGTGCCTAGTCGCCCAATATTCTGCTTATCTCTTCCTTGTATTCTTCAGTGCTTCCTGTTTGCTCCTTCTTTAGTTCAAGTAGAATCTCTCCCTTGGCTGTCTTTTTTACTCTCGTCACATTTTTTCCAAGCTCTTGCAGTGTCCCATTTGTTTTGACTGTTCGAAGTATGTCTGCGTATGTCATTTCACCAACTTTTGCAATCATGATAGCATCAGGTCGGAGACGTTGCGTCGTGTTTGCATTCTTCTTAAGGATAGCTACCTTTGTCCTCACTTGTCAGATCGACTACCGTTCTCATCGATAGCACTTCATGGGCGGTTTTGGTTTTTTTTTGGGGGCGTTCTTCTCCCCATTTGCTTGCCGTCACGTGGCCTTTTAGGTGTTATTTCAACAGCCTTTGTATGGCTTGGCAGATTACACTTTAATTCACCCAGTCGGGCGTGCTCCTCCCTGGCACATGCGTGGAGCTTCGCGATAGAACTAAGTAGCTCCCGCATGGGGTTGTTGATGAAGTGCTGTGGTGGGTGCATCATAACAGCTAACTTCTGTATCATTTCTCCCAACTCGGTCATGTGATCTCGTTTGCCTAGTCTTCTCATTAATGACGGCGTATTTTCCTGCAGCGCCGGTGGTGAAGATTTGGCTCGCGCAGGTCTATCCACGGATAGCACTTTTACAGGCGATTTAGCCAATCGCGAAACCTTCTTAAAGGGATCCATCTCTGGGTACTCCACATTTTTGTTGCTGCTATTGTTGTTATCGTTGTTAATTTTTTTATCCATTATTTTCTCCATAAGTCAGTTTTACCAGCGCATCGTGTGCAGGGGGGCGGGCCGAAATGGACAGGAACGGGTGTACCCTCGGGGACGGTGCCCCTACCCCAGTTCCCTTAGGCCTGTCCTTCGCTTTACCGGTCCCGGAATACGCGGACGAACCGGTGCTCGCCCGGAGCAACGCAGACTACTACTTCTGCGCCCAATGGACACTTCCTGACCAAGGCCCGAAGGGGCTGGTTACTGATACATATCGTGGCTGACACTTCGGAAGAGCAGGCTCACATCACCCTTTTCACACCATCAGTGGGAAACAGCTGATGGTGCTTCGTTGGACTCCCAGTGCGCCCCGGTATGGACCGGTCATATTCGCAGCCGCACCTAACATGGTGAACAGACGCTGACCTGGAAGCCGCTCATTGTGAGTCCGTAAGATCCAAGACCTACCAACGGGCCACAAAGCAGCGTAGATGTGTAAGTTTGTGTGTGAGCTTGCATACATATCGACGCAGATTTTTGCAAGCCGCGTAACAATATTTTTTACATTCCTTGACAAATACAATCAATACCGGTTATGTGCCACAATCAAAGATAGAGATTTTTGTGGTTTGTTTAAAATAAAAGTATAATATGGCACATAAGCGGGTGCGGATACTTAATCGAATGTACTTAAAACAATAATTTCTATGTATTTTAAATAACAAACCGTGAGATGCAGCAAGATATGGGCAGTTAAGAAGGATGATTTTTATTTAAGCGGAACTACTTAACCGGGATTTACTGTACACATAAATCAGAGGAATATTGAATACATATTTTCTTTGGCACATTTCTTGACTTGAAAATCGACAAATAAACTATGTTGTCAATTTTATTCTATACTTATATTTGCGGGGTTGTCGCCATTTCCTTCTCATACAAATATCAGAAATTGTTCAATATATGATTTTTAGGTTTTGCCATCGCGAAAAGACGCTTGTAGGCAGAGGCTTGCTCGGAAAGATGTAATGGTATTTGATTTTATGAATGAAGCAAGTTTGCCTGTTGAAAGTGAGCTTGCGTTCATAAATGAAAATATTGTTGTTGTGTGTTTTTTTACAAATTTCGGCATCGACTATTTGGCTGCCATATTGACTTGTGACGCTGCTGCTTGCTATTTGAAACCATTGTTATTTTTGTAAAACAATATTCGTAATTTTTCGGGTGACATATCTACATGTTAACGCATATAAGTATGTATGTATGCTGTGTATGCATTATTTTTGTGGGAATGTCATACCCACGTATTTGCATGTGTACGCATATACATAAGTATATATGATGCTGTTTGAAACCATTGTGGTTTTTGTACAGCAATGTTTGTAGTTTTTGTGGATGACATATTTACATGTGTACTTATATTTGTATGTTGGTTTGTGTATACACTATTTGTTCGGCAATGTCGTACACATATGTATGTACATATGTATGTATAGAGCAGTGCGCGCACATTTTTTACTGATAAATGACAATATCACGATTTTAATTTGAATTGTACTTCCTTAAGTATGTACACATGAAATTATGTGCTAATATGTATGTAGATGCCTATGAAAATTTAAATGAAGAAATGTAATTTACATACAATATTATTGTTATATATTAAGTTTTTAGGATCTCATATATGTACACACATATATCGCATATATACAAACATATTCATATATGAAATTATATTATATTACCAAATGTAAGAAATATTCAAAAATTAACTGTTATTCACACATTAACTAGAAATATATATTTTGAAAATAGCATAAATTAATTAGAATGTTATCAGTTTTAGATGTATTCATAAAAATTCGCAAAATGATATGCATATCAATTAATATGATGACATGTAAACGTATAAAAATAAAAACGAAAGGCCAACATACGTCTGTAATAGCAATGTATGTATATTTCTGAGCATAATTTTCATTAAATGCTGAACGCTAGCTGTGGTGAAGCACGCTCATGGCATTTTGTTAGCTTTGGACAGTTCACACGCTTGTCCGTTGTTAGACCTTCTCTATAAATATACGTTCTGTGGCCATGGTTTAAGTAGTAGTGGATAAAACAAAGAAAATTGAAGAAGAGATAGAAGTATAAAAAAGTCTGTTTAAATCTTTAAAACTACGCAACGGATTTTGATGCGGTTTTTTTTAATAGATAGAGCCATTGAAGAGGAAGGTTTATACAATATGTATAAGAACATCTATTAAATAGTGGAGAAATTCTGTTATTTTTGAGTTTTCTAATGTGATGTCGTAAATAATAAATTTTTTCCGCTTATGTTGCCGGTGCGGGCTGAACCCTACGAGATTTATCAAAATAAAAAGACGTGTGGCACTTGGGGACTACCGCGGTAAAGCTATTGCATAGCATTTTGTAGCAACTTATGCAATTATAATTACTAAGCTATTCAAAGTAAGGAATTCGCTGCATTTGTTAACATTGTAGGTCGGAATTCACCTCACAATTTTAACATTTTTTACAATTCTCTCACAAATTCTAACCGAAAATATGAAGAGAAATAAATATACATATGTATTTACGGCATATGATGACATGGCATATATGCCGAAGCAGAGAACATGAAGAGACATAAATATATGTATGCATGCCCATGATTACAATCCTAACGAAGAATTTCGTTTTGCTTGTTTATATTTTGTTTTACTTTTGACAGCGAAAAATGTGTACAAAACACACCTCTCACACAGATAATATAAAGAAATTTTTAATTGTGTTCTCTGTCTCACATACCCAAAAATATGAAGAGCATAAATATATGTATGCATGCTCCTTATGATACTCCCAACAACAGCATGCTTCAAGTTTTGCTTTCGCAATATATGCAAATATGTATGCTTTTACGTTTTGCCGTCGGCATTTCCATATTGGCATGTAAAAATAATTATGATATGAGTATAATTTTGTATGAATGCATGCATAGTACTATTTACAGTCAATTTGGACTTGAATATTTAATAACTTTATTTGATTTTTACATAATATACTATACTAATAGTAGTAATAGAAATTGAATTTATCAAAACAATAATAAGTACATATGTACATATATCGGCTATCATATTAATCTTATTATCTGCTCATACGAATACGAATGTGCGCGTTCAGAAAATCAAATCATAATTTTATCACTTATCCATATTACATGTGCGCGCATTCATCTGCTTGTTCATACATTCACATATACTTATATGTACAAACATGCATATATACATATGCGTACACGTGTGAATATGCCACCAACAAAAAATTGAAACATTGTTCTACAAAAACAACAAATGCTCAAATAGCAGAAGCATCAAAAGTCAATTTGGCAGCCGAATTGGCGAAGCCCAAATGTAGTAAATTTTACAACAAAAACGATTTCATTCATAAACGCAGGCGCAAATTCTACAAGCGGCCTCGCTTCATTCATAAAAACAGACGCCATAACATCTCCCCGAGCTTGCCTTTGCTTACAAGCGTCTTTTCGCGACGATGGCAAAAGCTAAAAATCATAACTTGAACAACTTTCTGTTGCTTCTTCACAGAAAGAAGTCAGTAAAGTGGCAACAAGGGAGTTGTCGAAATAGTTTTCCGTGACTCGTAAAAATCTGCGTCGATATGTATGCAAGCTCATACATATGTATACATATTTATGCTAGTTTGTAGGCGAAGCGGTTACAGTGGCAAGGGAAGCGGTCAATAGGCGGCCATTCGTTTATTTTTTTCGGCACAACTTGGATTTTCTATCATCACACAAGTGCTGAACCAATGAGCGCGACAGATATTAGACACACGACAGATAGATACACACGTTCTTAGGGACACAGGTATTGAGGCAGCTGCACAACTACATAACTGTGTCCCTAAGAACGTGTGTATTTTAATATTTGACAGATGTCGCTTGTAGTCTGTCGTGCTCAATGTGTTCAGCACGTGACTCTTTGACAAAACCAGAGAACGTCTATCATAGAGAAGGTTCACGGTGCGGAGATCGTAAAAATATTTTTGGCTAACTCGGTCGAGATGGTCCAGTTTCACCACAGACAAATTATAAGCGTGTTTCACCACGAATATAGCAGAATTGGGCATTTTCAGTGTTAAATTAGAAAAATAATGCGAATTCCAATGTAAAGGAATGTATGCGTACAAATTCGCTTAGTTACTAAGCTCAAACGTCCCCGGTGGGGACTTTAAAATTTCCAGTGGAAATAGTCACCGTCGCTGAGCTTTAAGCGACCGGGGGGGGGGGTCGGCAGGTCGCGGATAGCCGGACGGCCTGTAGTAGCAGGTTAGTTGCGAAATAAGTATAAACGAATAAGCAATCTCCGACGAGAAGCGGTGGGAGTGGAGGTTGCGGTATAAAAGCCAGCAAGACCGGTGAAACTCCTGCGACAGTGGGCGAACCGACACCGCTACTTTGAAGTATGTGTCCCCCGCAACATGCAAGGGCATGTTGTGTAATATAAAAATCCAGGCGCGACGGACTCACAATGAGCGGCTTCTTGGTCAGCATCTGTTCACCATGTTAGGTGTGGCTGCTAAAGTTTTGACCGATGTACATCGCGGCGTACTGGGAGTCCCTTTAAATCTTTTCAGCGAGTTCTCTGCTGCTGAGATGGATAGGGTGATGTGAGCCTGCTCTACCGAGATGTTAGCCGCGGTGTCCACCAGAACCCAGCCCCTTCGTGCTCTGGTCAAGGAGTGTGCATTGGGCGCAAGATTAGTTGTCTGCGTTGCCCCGGGCGAGCGCTGGTCCGTCCGTGTTTTCCGGGACCAGTAAAGCGAAGAACAGGCCTCAGGGAACTGGGTTAGGTGCATAGCCACCGAGGGTACACCCGCTCCTGTTTATTTCGGCCCGCCCCCCTACACACGATGCGCTGGTACAAAAAGAATGGAATGGAATTTTACATGAGAAAAAACAACACAAACAATACAAACGAAGAAAAAACCAACAGAAGTGGCAGCAACAGTAGCAGTAATATCTATGCTACCATACTGGGAAACGACGCGGGAAACGCAGGAGATGTGAATAACCCAAAAGTGTCAGGAACTGACTCCCAAAGAACACCAGTAATGGAAATAGATCCATTTAAGCGGTCTTCGCGACTTAGCAGATCTCCTCTAAAGATGCTTAGCGTAGAAAAACCAACGCGAACAAGATCATCGCCACCAACGCTGCAAGACAACACGCCGCAAACGAAGGCGGTAAAGCCTCGCGGCGACCACATGAGTGAGCTTGGTGAGGAAATAAAGAAGTTGATAGAAATGATGCGCCCACCGCATCGAACAATCAACAATAATATTAGGGACCTTGTCGGCAACAAGCGAAGACATATGAAAAAGCCTTAGAGGAGTACCAAAAGAGCAAGGAAGCAAGGCGGAGTATCCTAATATACAAGCAACAACGGAAATAACGCCGAAAAGACCTCGAGAAGAAAAACAGGCGAAAAGACAGACTCCTCCAAAAAAGAATAAAACCACTCATGGAGAGGAACCAAAGAAGGTTAAAAAAAATGAAGAAATAGGAGATAGGACAACCTCAATCAACAAAGGACAGATACCAGAAAAACAAGATGGCTGGATGGAAATCAGAAGGAAAAAGAAGGCAGCATATAAGCACCGACCTAGGCCTGACGCGATAGTGATTGCGCGAACCGGCAACATGACATACAGCGATATTCTAAGGGCTGTTAAAAAACAAGATGCTCTGCAGAAACTGGGAGAAAGTGTAAACCGGATTAGAAAGACGGTCAAAGGTGAAATTTTAATGGAACTGAAGAGCGCGTAGATGGAAAACACTGCAGACTACACCAGCGAAATAGGCAAAGTGCTTGGAGATCAAGCCAAAATTAAAACCCTAACGAGTGAGACCACTGTGGAAATCCGGGATCTGGATGAAATAACTGAAGAGGAAGACATTGCCAATGCTATTCGCACGCAAGTAGGAAAACTAGGAGATTTTGATAAAGGCTCAATCAAACACATTAGGGCGTCATATTCAGGCACCCAAACAGCTGTGATAAGCCTCCCCGCCTTACAGGCTAGGCTACTTATTGAAGCCAAAAAAATTAAAATAGGATGGGTAGTGTGTAGGATTAGGGAAAAGCCGAACCTTAAAAACTGCTTCCGGTGCTTGAAATATGGCCACCTGGCGAGAACCTACAAAAACCCAGACGATGGGAGTCAGTGCTGCCTCAAATGTGGGGAAAAAGGTCACTTTGCTAAGACATGCAACAAGGAGCCGTCTTGCATTGCATGTAAAAAACAAAGAAAGGAGAACTCTGACCATCAGATAGGTAGCAAGAAATGTCCTATCTACCAAGAAGCGTGCAAAAAAGCCAAAATATAAGGGTTCTACAGCTTAACCTCAACCACTGCGAAGCAGCACAAGACTTGCTTACGCATACAGTGTTTGAACAGAAAATCGACGTGGCAATAGTCTGTGAACAATACAAAAACGTCAGCGCAGCAACTTGGACCTCCGACCTAACGGGAAAAGTGGCCATTTGTGCATGTGGAGAAAACGTGTTCCAAGAAAAGCCATTAACAGGACAAGCCTCTATAGCTGTTACATTCTTCTATAGGTGTTACATTCCGCCAAGCATCGCACAAGGTGAATATGAAATTATAATTGATAACCTTGTACGGGAAGTGTCGAACACCACAATGAACGTAGTGGCAGGTGACTTCAATGCGGGGGCAGTGGAGTGGGGTAGCATATGCACAAATAGAACAGGAGAAACTCTTCTGAAGGCTTTTTCGGTACTGGATATCGTCTTTCTGAATACCGGTAACAGAAATACCTTTGAAAAAAACGGCCGCGGTTCGGTAATCGATATTACGTTTGCTAGTAGCTCCCTTGTGCGGTCTTGTACATGGCAAGTGAGCGATTTGTATATACACAGTGACCACTTGGCAATTCTGCTTGAAATTGACAAAACGCGCAAAAGCAAGTGTCTCAAAAAGGTACAAAACAGAGGCTGGAAAACTGAAACCCTTGATGAGGATATATACAAACTAATGCTGGATGACAATCCGAACAACGCCGTAGACATAGAAAAGAAGGCGGAATGCCTTGTTAAAATGTGAGCAAAGCTTGCGACGCCGCTATGTGTAGGAAAAAACAAGGCACATACAGGAAACCCGCATACTGGTGGAATGAGGGTATTGAAGCTTTAAGAAGAGAATGCCACAAAGCGAGGCGCCAGTGTCAAAGGGGTCGACAAACGGCGGATTTCACAATACTAAATGAGCGTTTTAAACGAAAGCGAAACGAACCCAAGAAAGCAATAAAGAAGAGCAAAGCCTGTTGTTTTAAAGAGCTCTGCAACAAGGTTGAAGAAAACCCGTGGGGAGATGCATATAAAATCGTCATGTCAAAGATTAAAGACTATAAAGGACAAGCGCCTACATGCCCTAGTTTATTAAAGACGGTTGTCCAAACTCTTTTTCCCGACGCAACTGCTACAAAGGCAGCAAATAAAAGAATCTGGAGCTACAAACGCTCCGCTAGTCACTGACCAAGAAACCATAGAAGCAGCAGAGAGATTCGCAAACAGTAAAGCATCAGGCCTAGATGGCATCCCGAATAAGGACCTTAAACTGGCTATTAAATATAAACCCACCCCGTTTACGGAAGTTTATACGCGATGCTTACGAGAGGGAGTATTCCCTAAGATCTGGAAAACAGCGGATAGTGCTCATACAAAAGCCAAATAAACCAGCAGTGGAGCAAGGCTCCTACCGACCACTATGTATGCTGGACACAATGGGGAAAGTACTGGAGCGTATAATCTGCGTGCGGCTAGAGCAACACCTTGAAAGAGAGCCGCCGGGCTTAGCCGAAAACTAGTATGGTTTTCGAAGACACAGGTCAACAATAGACGCCATAAAAAAGGTAAAAGAGGTCGCAAGTAAGGCTATTGAAAGAACCAGGTGGTTATATGGCTCCAAGGAATACTGCGCCTATTGGCCGCACATCATGGAAGCCCTGAAACAAAAGAAGACACCACTCTACCTGCTGAGGATCATATCCAGCTACCTCTCCGATAGATTACTGCTATACGACACAGAAGAAGGTCCTAGAAACTATATTATAACAGGCGGTGTACCACAAGGCTCTGTACTAGGGCCGCTACTGTGGAATGTTTTGTATGACGGGGTGCTACGTCTTCCATTGCACAAAGAAATACAGATAATCGGGTACGCTGATGATATAGCAGTAACGGTAGTGGCAAAAGAAATAAGCCAGATAGAGTACCTGTGCAACCACGTGGCGATTAAAATAAAAGAATGGCTAACAAAAGCAAAGCTCCAGTTAGCAAGCCAAAAAACTAAAGCGGTGCTGGTAACGAGCAGGAAAAAACTAGAGGAGACTACGCTCAACATTGATGGATACAATATCCCAACACAACAGTCGTTGAAATATCTGGGTGTAATTATTGACGCGAGGCTAAATTATCGGACCCACATCACGAAAGCCTGTTAGAAAGCAGCAAAAGTGACGGCTGCATTAAGTAGAATCATGACCAATATTGGTGGACCTAGTCAGAATAGACGCGCCCTTCTGGCAAAAGTTAGCCAATCAGTCCTAATGTACGCCGCACCCATATGGGGACCAGCATTGCTGCACAAAACGTATGCGAATGCGGCAAAATCAGTAGTTAGATTAACTGCAATTAGGGTAGCGTGCGCTTTCCGGACGGTGTCACATGAAGCGGTTGGAATTATCTCAGGTATCATGCCTCCAGATATTATGGCAATGGAGCTAGAAGGAATGTATGACAAAGCGAAAAACGCGGGGAGACGACTAAATATTCAAGAAAAACAGCAAGAAAGACGAACCAGCCTTAATGAGTGGCAAAAACGATGGGACGAAGCAACAAATGGTAGATGAACACACACGTTGATCAGAAACGTGCAAATGGGGGTAGAGAAACAACACGGAGAAACTGACTATTACTTGACGCAGTTCCTGACTGGGTACGGTTGCTTCAGAGAGTATTTACATAAATATGGACATGACGATGGGTTTGAGTGCTCTTTTTGTGGAAACGGGACTGAGAATGCGTGGCACATTTTCTTTCTGTGCCCCCCGTTATAAAGATGAAAGAGA
>CM050322.1:62978908-63003908 GCA_027475135.1 Bactrocera correcta
TTATCTTCTATTTAACCTAAAAGAAAACTAAGAAAAGTTAAGGTTGCACATACTTATATTTAAAGTAAAATTCTTTTAGACCAAATTTTTTTTTTTTTATTTTAAAAAATTGTACACTTTTTATTTTATATTTTTCCAGTTTAACTTGAACATATGTAAGTTATTTAAAAATATAAATCTCTTTGAATTTTTTGTTTCCAATCGAAATCGCGACCTGCATCCTGCCCGCCGTCTGGCATATGCACATGCGATAAGCATCTGGCAGTTGCTTTTCTAAGGCAAATGCAAAAGATTTCGTATCAAAAAAATTTGCGGATGATGTTTAAATATATAACTATAAATCCTATAAAGTTCGCTCCAATCAATTATTTCTTTCCTTCCCAAAAGAACCGATTTTTTTAAGCCTCTAAAAAAGGATCCCCTTTAAATATCGGCATTTTTTTTTAAACTCAATAATTAAGACATTTCGTGTTTTATTCTTATGTTTTCTGCTATAGAAATAAAGATAAATTAATTCGTAACAATAAAATAACTTGATTTCTTAACTGGCATTTCAAATCTGTGTGCGACTATCTTCTTGATTTGTTTCTGACAGCAAAACAGATAAAATTGGTTTCCGTGACACCCAAAACCGATACAAATTCTGTTTCGAATATTAAACCAATAATATCTGAATTCATGACACCTACTGCTTTTTTACTCGGTTTCAGTTCTGATTCCGACAACTATCAGGCTCCACAACACCCCTGAGTGGGTGGACGAAGGTCTGAAGTTTTTCTAAATTTGTTTGTGTTCATCATTTTGCGATTTTATTATCAATTGTACAGGGTCATACATATGTCGTGACAAATAAATTATTTAACTGCTTATATTCACTCTGACTCTGAAAGTTAATGACAAGTTTTTTGTTAACGAAACTTCTAATAAGAGGATACTGAAGCTTTATTAAATTTGCTTTGGTGGTAAGTGATATTTCTTAACACATTTTCTAAACAACAAATATATGATATGACATGATGTGCCTTAATAACAGTACGTATTAAACAAACATTTGATAAAAGTGAGAAAATGATGAAATTAAAACCAAAGCACAATATGTATATAGATGTAGATCTCAATACACATTTCGATTTATGGGGATTAAGCACGATTTTATATTGCAATTTAATTTATTATAAGATATAATTTTTAAGCTATTTTCACTGCACAGTACGCGTGTTTCTATTGTCTCACTTCTGGCGCTTTTCGTAGCTCCTACGAATGGGATAGAGCAAAAATGTATTTACCGTTAGTTTTATTGGTGTTTTGAGAAATAGCTTTGATACAAACCGTGATAAATTTCAAACTTTTATTTTTTTATTTTTGGCCTATGAAATCGACCAGTTTGCGATGGCTCGAAAATGTCGGAGGGAATCGGCGCAGGGATTGTGGGCCCACGCACTAGGCTCTCCATACCCATGGGTGACTTCCCGAGCATTTTCCAGGCAGAAGTTTATGCCATAAGCCGGTATATATGTAGAAATAAACCTCCATCGCATCTATCGCAATGAGCGAATAGCCATTCTTAGCCATAGTCAAGCGGCGCTAAAGGCGATCTCCTCTAACGAAGTGCAGGAGTGTAGGGATAGAAGGAGGAGAGGTCGAAGACCTCAAGGAAAATAAGGTAATCTGGGATATCTCTAGCGAGAGACATAGAACATGTACAACATTGACTTTTTCTGTATTTCAGATTTTCTGACGCAGGACTTGGTGGCGGTGCAGGCCAGGGACTTTGAAGGCAAGGTCTTCGTCCAGGCATCGGCATACTTCCCAGGGGAGGCACCTACAGCACCCCCGGAGGTGGTGGAAAGGCTGGTGGAGCACTGTAGACGGCACAGGCTCACCATACGGAATGGGGCAGTACCGACTGCAACATAAGAGGTGAGTCTCTATTAGAGTACAATTTAGGTATAGAGAATGTAGGGTATGAACCCACTTTCATAACTATAAGCAGGAGGGAGGTGTTGGACATCACCTTGAGCAATGAGCCTGCAAGCGGACTGGTCTCGCAATGGAGAGTCTCGACGGAGCCCTCCTTGTCAGACCACAGGATTATAAGGTTCAAGCTAAAGGTAGAGGTTAGACAACTCCCCCCTAGACGTAACCCTCGGAAAGCGAATTGGGTCGCCTTCAGGCATTTATTAAGCAGGGAATTAAGCAGGAGGGGGCAGACTGATGATAGCGTTTCAGGCCTTGGGCTGGAGAATAGGCTTTCTGACCTGAACGGGGCTGTAATTAACGCTTATCATGGCAGCTGCCCCCTAAAAGCGCCCAGCGGACCTCCGGAAAAAGGTGCGCAGCCTGTATAACAGAGCAAGACGTATGGGGGTCTGGGCAGAATACCGGAGTTATCTCACCTTGTACAATAAAGATTTTAGGTCTACAAAGCAGGCCAGCTTCTGAGATTCTGCGAAAATGTCGCCACTACGCCAGAAGCGGCTCGGCTGCACAAAGCTCTGGCCAGCTTCTGAGATTCTGCGAAAATGTCGCCACTACGCCAGAAGCGGCTCGGCTGCACAAAGCTCTGGCCAGGGTCACGAAGAACATAGAGACTGCCATCAACGGGACGACGGGACTTTTACGACCAGTTCGGAGGACAGAGCCATGGAGCTCCTGCGGGCGCACTTCCCGGAGACAGTTCGGGAGGACCACTGTCCACCCCGTATCGAGTACAGGCGATCCCGCGAGTTCGAAAGATTCAAGTCTCCGGGAGTGGATGGCCTCTTTCCGGCGCTGTTACAACAGGGGAAGCAGCTTCCGCTGCCTTACCTGGTTCGGCTGCTGAGAAAGAGCCTCACAATGGCGTATATCCCTGAGGTATGGAGGACAGCGAAGGTTTATACCCAAGGTAGAAAGGAAGCACTACTCGTTGGCGAAATCTTTTAGGCCAATAAGTCTAACGTATTTTCTACTAAAAACCATGGAGAAGATCGTGGATCAGGAAATAAGAGCGCAGGCGCTGAAGAGCTCACCACTGCATGCGGCTCAGCATGCCTACGGAGCGGGCAGATCTACCAGTACTGTTCTGCCCTCTGAAATAGAGAGTTCACTGGAGCATGGGGAGGTGATGCTTTGCGCGTTCCTGGACATCGAAGGTTCTTTTGATAACACATCCCACAAGAGTGTAGTCAGGGCACTGGAGAAAAGGAATGTGGCGGCACCAGTGGGTTGATGGATAGAAGCCGTACTGCGCACAGAGTTGCTGAGACCCCAGCAGGTGATAGCAGAATTCGTCTCGGCACAACAAGAGGCTGCCCACAGGGGGTGTGTTATCACCCCTGCTATGGAGTCTAGTCGTAGACGACCTGCTGACACTGCTAACAGACAATGGGATCCGCTGCCAAGGGCATGCGGATGACATTGTAATTATGGCAAAAGGCAAATATGAAGACACTCTCTGTGTGCCAAAGAGGCCACAATCTAGGGAAGGGGTGGTGTAGGGAGGTTGAACTGAACATCAACCCCTCCAAGACGTTAGTAATCCCGTTTACGAGACGCAGGACCCTACCCGGTCTTAGGATTCTCTCACTGGGGGGAAGGGAGATAGGAATGACCAACAGTGTCAAATACCTAGGATTGACGCTAGACTCCACCTTGAGGTGGAAGCAGCACGTAAACCTGACCTTGGTCAAGGCGACAAAAGCCTCAATGGTGAGCAATCGGCTGGCAGTTAGATATGATAGTGAGACCGATAATCACGTATGGGGCGGTAGCCTGGGCCTCAGTGGCGTCGCAGATATCGGTTAGGACTAAGCTATTGTAGCTACAGCGGCTGGCCTGTGTCTGCATGACGGGCGCAATGCGCACCTGTACAACGGCAGCATTGGAGGTTCTTCTTGAACTTACACCGCTTCATTTGGTCATCGGTCAGGTAGCCAAACACACCCTTCTGCAAATAACGGCAGAGGGGTGGGGAAAAGGCAAGGTAGTCTCATCCCAGAGGATGAAAAGGATAAGCGGCAACCTACCATTGGCCCTCCTCCCGAGAGATAGTGCTATCAAAAAGGTTAACCTCAGGAAAAAGTTTAAGGTTACCCTAGGCAACAAAGACGATTGGAACGACTCCAACCTCAAGATGGTGTTGAGGAAAAGTACTATGAGGTGGTACACCGATGCGCAGTGGTCGGTCTTGTATGGAATCAGCGGCCAAAAATACTTCCACTGCCAATATTAAAATGAAACTTTGGCCAAAGCTTTTTAAAATCTCCCTCTCCCAAGTCCCACTCCGCCACCTCTCGATGGCAACAAATTTTAATTAATTATATTAAATTAAAAAAGTTGATAAACGAAGAAAACAATTTTTTGAATATTATTCAACTTAATCAAAAATTCATTTTAATAAAATTGATTTACTTTTGCATGATACTTTCTTTGACTGGTGATGAAAGGATCTAAGCTCAAAAGCAATCGGGTTAGCAAGTCCTAATCCACTCCGTTAGTTCTTTCGCGTATGATGGAGTCGGTACATCTTCACGTCCTTATTGCTTGACTTAGCAGATTCTTATGAGTTCTCCAATTAAAACTGGTGCATATTGAATAACATCGGGAGCGATGTTATGACTGAAAAAGGAAGATAATACCACGAATATTTTGAAGTTAATTCCTTTGCAGGATCTAGCGCAAATCTAGTGCATTTAGGGTTTAATTCCTTTTGTAATTGAATTCGAAAAGGACGGCAATAGTCAGGGGTGTTGTGGAATCCAAGACAGAATTGCTTAGCTGTCAGAATTGCAAACCAATTCTGATTTTTAATGGTGTCACAGAATATGATTGGATTTTCGTCTTTTCGAACATACGCAAAACCAATATTCGAACCAGCTGTTTACTAATGTGAAAAAACTTGCAAATGAATACATTTGGAAGCAATCCTATTAAAGTTTTTAATGAGTTCCGAATTAAAGAAAGATTTTAAGAGATAACATTTATTGAATGAATAAAGACGCATTTGGGTGTTAAATTTCGTTTTTTTTTTTTTTCATTTTTACGATTTTTCTAATTGACGGGCAGGATAGAAAAAAACTGAACGTCATATGGGATTGGGGCAAAATTTATTATCTTTGACATTAAATTATCTTCTATTTAACCTAAAAGAAAACTAAGAAAAGTTAAGGTTGCACATACTTATATTTAAAGTAAAATTCTTTTAGACCAAATTTTTTTTTTTTTATTTTAAAAAATTGTACACTTTTTATTTTATATTTTTCCAGTTTAACTTGAACATATGTAAGTTATTTAAAAATATAAATCTCTTTGAATTTTTTGTTTCCAATCGAAATCGCGACCTGCATCCTGCCCGCCGTCTGGCATATGCACATGCGATAAGCATCTGGCAGTTGCTTTTCTAAGGCAAATGCAAAAGATTTCGTATCAAAAAAATTTGCGGATGATGTTTAAATATATAACTATAAATCCTATAAAGTTCGCTCCAATCAATTATTTCTTTCCTTCCCAAAAGAACCGATTTTTTTAAGCCTCTAAAAAAGGATCCCCTTTAAATATCGGCATTTTTTTTTAAACTCAATAATTAAGACATTTCGTGTTTTATTCTTATGTTTTCTGCTATAGAAATAAAGATAAATTAATTCGTAACAATAAAATAACTTGATTTCTTAACTGGCATTTCAAATCTGTGTGCGACTATCTTCTTGATTTGTTTCTGACAGCAAAACAGATAAAATTGGTTTCCGTGACACCCAAAACCGATACAAATTCTGTTTCGAATATTAAACCAATAATATCTGAATTCATGACACCTACTGCTTTTTTACTCGGTTTCAGTTCTGATTCCGACAACTATCAGGCTCCACAACACCCCTGAGTGGGTGGACGAAGGTCTGAAGTTTTTCTAAATTTGTTTGTGTTCATCATTTTGCGATTTTATTATCAATTGTACAGGGTCATACATATGTCGTGACAAATAAATTATTTAACTGCTTATATTCACTCTGACTCTGAAAGTTAATGACAAGTTTTTTGTTAACGAAACTTCTAATAAGAGGATACTGAAGCTTTATTAAATTTGCTTTGGTGGTAAGTGATATTTCTTAACACATTTTCTAAACAACAAATATATGATATGACATGATGTGCCTTAATAACAGTACGTATTAAACAAACATTTGATAAAAGTGAGAAAATGATGAAATTAAAACCAAAGCACAATATGTATATAGATGTAGATCTCAATACACATTTCGATTTATGGGGATTAAGCACGATTTTATATTGCAATTTAATTTATTATAAGATATAATTTTTAAGCTATTTTCACTGCACAGTACGCGTGTTTCTATTGTCTCACTTCTGGCGCTTTTCGTAGCTCCTACGAATGGGATAGAGCAAAAATGTATTTACCGTTAGTTTTATTGGTGTTTTGAGAAATAGCTTTGATACAAACCGTGATAAATTTCAAACTTTTATTTTTTTATTTTTGGCCTATGAAATCGACCAGTTTGCGATGGCTCGAAAATGTCGGAGGGAATCGGCGCAGGGATTGTGGGCCCACGCACTAGGCTCTCCATACCCATGGGTGACTTCCCGAGCATTTTCCAGGCAGAAGTTTATGCCATAAGCCGGTATATATGTAGAAATAAACCTCCATCGCATCTATCGCAATGAGCGAATAGCCATTCTTAGCCATAGTCAAGCGGCGCTAAAGGCAATCTCCTCTAACGAAGTGCAGGAGTGTAGGGATAGAAGGAGGAGAGGTCGAAGACCTCAAGGAAAATAAGGTAATCTGGGATATCTCTAGCGAGAGACATAGAACATGTACAACATTGACTTTTTCTGTATTTCAGATTTTCTGACGCAGGACTTGGTGGCGGTGCAGGCCAGGGACTTTGAAGGCAAGGTCTTCGTCCAGGCATCGGCATACTTCCCAGGGGAGGCACCTACAGCACCCCCGGAGGTGGTGGAAAGGCTGGTGGAGCACTGTAGACGGCACAGGCTCACCATACGGAATGGGGCAGTACCGACTGCAACATAAGAGGTGAGTCTCTATTAGAGTACAATTTAGGTATAGAGAATGTAGGGTATGAACCCACTTTCATAACTATAAGCAGGAGGGAGGTGTTGGACATCACCTTGAGCAATGAGCCTGCAAGCGGACTGGTCTCGCAATGGAGAGTCTCGACGGAGCCCTCCTTGTCAGACCACAGGATTATAAGGTTCAAGCTAAAGGTAGAGGTTAGACAACTCCCCCCTAGACGTAACCCTCGGAAAGCGAATTGGGTCGCCTTCAGGCATTTATTAAGCAGGGAATTAAGCAGGAGGGGGCAGACTGATGATAGCGTTTCAGGCCTTGGGCTGGAGAATAGGCTTTCTGACCTGAACGGGGCTGTAATTAACGCTTATCATGGCAGCTGCCCCCTAAAAGCGCCCAGCGGACCTCCGGAAAAAGGTGCGCAGCCTGTATAACAGAGCAAGACGTATGGGGGTCTGGGCAGAATACCGGAGTTATCTCACCTTGTACAATAAAGATTTTAGGTCTACAAAGCAGGCCAGCTTCTGAGATTCTGCGAAAATGTCGCCACTACGCCAGAAGCGGCTCGGCTGCACAAAGCTCTGGCCAGCTTCTGAGATTCTGCGAAAATGTCGCCACTACGCCAGAAGCGGCTCGGCTGCACAAAGCTCTGGCCAGGGTCACGAAGAACATAGAGACTGCCATCAACGGGACGACGGGACTTTTACGACCAGTTCGGAGGACAGAGCCATGGAGCTCCTGCGGGCGCACTTCCCGGAGACAGTTCGGGAGGACCACTGTCCACCCCGTATCGAGTACAGGCGATCCCGCGAGTTCGAAAGATTCAAGTCTCCGGGAGTGGATGGCCTCTTTCCGGCGCTGTTACAACAGGGGAAGCAGCTTCCGCTGCCTTACCTGGTTCGGCTGCTGAGAAAGAGCCTCACAATGGCGTATATCCCTGAGGTATGGAGGACAGCGAAGGTTTATACCCAAGGTAGAAAGGAAGCACTACTCGTTGGCGAAATCTTTTAGGCCAATAAGTCTAACGTATTTTCTACTAAAAACCATGGAGAAGATCGTGGATCAGGAAATAAGAGCGCAGGCGCTGAAGAGCTCACCACTGCATGCGGCTCAGCATGCCTACGGAGCGGGCAGATCTACCAGTACTGTTCTGCCCTCTGAAATAGAGAGTTCACTGGAGCATGGGGAGGTGATGCTTTGCGCGTTCCTGGACATCGAAGGTTCTTTTGATAACACATCCCACAAGAGTGTAGTCAGGGCACTGGAGAAAAGGAATGTGGCGGCACCAGTGGGTTGATGGATAGAAGCCGTACTGCGCACAGAGTTGCTGAGACCCCAGCAGGTGATAGCAGAATTCGTCTCGGCACAACAAGAGGCTGCCCACAGGGGGGTGTGTTATCACCCCTGCTATGGAGTCTAGTCGTAGACGACCTGCTGACACTGCTAACAGACAATGGGATCCGCTGCCAAGGGCATGCGGATGACATTGTAATTATGGCAAAAGGCAAATATGAAGACACTCTCTGTGTGCCAAAGAGGCCACAATCTAGGGAAGGGGTGGTGTAGGGAGGTTGAACTGAACATCAACCCCTCCAAGACGTTAGTAATCCCGTTTACGAGACGCAGGACCCTACCCGGTCTTAGGATTCTCTCACTGGGGGGAAGGGAGATAGGAATGACCAACAGTGTCAAATACCTAGGATTGACGCTAGACTCCACCTTGAGGTGGAAGCAGCACGTAAACCTGACCTTGGTCAAGGCGACAAAAGCCTCAATGGTGAGCAATCGGCTGGCAGTTAGATATGATAGTGAGACCGATAATCACGTATGGGGCGGTAGCCTGGGCCTCAGTGGCGTCGCAGATATCGGTTAGGACTAAGCTATTGTAGCTACAGCGGCTGGCCTGTGTCTGCATGACGGGCGCAATGCGCACCTGTACAACGGCAGCATTGGAGGTTCTTCTTGAACTTACACCGCTTCACTTGGTCATCGGTCAGGTAGCCAAACACACCCTTCTGCAAATAACGGCAGAGGGGTGGGGAAAAGGCAAGGTAGTCTCATCCCAGAGGATGAAAAGGATAAGCGGCAACCTACCATTGGCCCTCCTCCCGAGAGATAGTGCTATCAAAAAGGTTAACCTCAGGAAAAAGTTTAAGGTTACCCTAGGCAACAAAGACGATTGGAACGACTCCAACCTCAAGATGGTGTTGAGGAAAAGTACTATGAGGTGGTACACCGATGCGCAGTGGTCGGTCTTGTATGGAATCAGCGGCCAAAAATACTTCCACTGCCAATATTAAAATGAAACTTTGGCCAAAGCTTTTTAAAATCTCCCTCTCCCAAGTCCCACTCCGCCACCTCTCGATGGCAACAAATTTTAATTAATTATATTAAATTAAAAAAGTTGATAAACGAAGAAAACAATTTTTTGAATATTATTCAACTTAATCAAAAATTCATTTTAATAAAATTGATTTACTTTTGCATGATACTTTCTTTGACTGGTGATGAAAGGATCTAAGCTCAAAAGCAATCGGGTTAGCAAGTCCTAATCCACTCCGTTAGTTCTTTCGCGTATGATGGAGTCGGTACATCTTCACGTCCTTATTGCTTGACTTAGCAGATTCTTATGAGTTCTCCAATTAAAACTGGTGCATATTGAATAACATCGGGAGCGATGTTATGACTGAAAAAGGAAGATAATACCACGAATATTTTGAAGTTAATTCCTTTGCAGGATCTAGCGCAAATCTAGTGCATTTAGGGTTTAATTCCTTTTGTAATTGAATTCGAAAAGGACGGCAATAGTCAGGGGTGTTGTGGAATCCAAGACAGAATTGCTTAGCTGTCAGAATTGCAAACCAATTCTGATTTTTAATGGTGTCACAGAATATGATTGGATTTTCGTCTTTTCGAACATACGCAAAACCAATATTCGAACCAGCTGTTTACTAATGTGAAAAAACTTGCAAATGAATACATTTGGAAGCAATCCTATTAAAGTTTTTAATGAGTTCCGAATTAAAGAAAGATTTTAAGAGATAACATTTATTGAATGAATAAAGACGCATTTGGGTGTTAAATTTCGTTTTTTTTTTTTTCATTTTTACGATTTTTCTAATTGACGGGCAGGATAGAAAAAAACTGAACGTCATATGGGATTGGGGCAAAATTTATTATCTTTGACATTAAATTATCTTCTATTTAACCTAAAAGAAAACTAAGAAAAGTTAAGGTTGCACATACTTATATTTAAAGTAAAATTCTTTTAGACCAAATTTTTTTTTTTTTATTTTAAAAAATTGTACACTTTTTATTTTATATTTTTCCAGTTTAACTTGAACATATGTAAGTTATTTAAAAATATAAATCTCTTTGAATTTTTTGTTTCCAATCGAAATCGCGACCTGCATCCTGCCCGCCGTCTGGCATATGCACATGCGATAAGCATCTGGCAGTTGCTTTTCTAAGGCAAATGCAAAAGATTTCGTATCAAAAAAATTTGCGGATGATGTTTAAATATATAACTATAAATCCTATAAAGTTCGCTCCAATCAATTATTTCTTTCCTTCCCAAAAGAACCGATTTTTTTAAGCCTCTAAAAAAGGATCCCCTTTAAATATCGGCATTTTTTTTTAAACTCAATAATTAAGACATTTCGTGTTTTATTCTTATGTTTTCTGCTATAGAAATAAAGATAAATTAATTCGTAACAATAAAATAACTTGATTTCTTAACTGGCATTTCAAATCTGTGTGCGACTATCTTCTTGATTTGTTTCTGACAGCAAAACAGATAAAATTGGTTTCCGTGACACCCAAAACCGATACAAATTCTGTTTCGAATATTAAACCAATAATATCTGAATTCATGACACCTACTGCTTTTTTACTCGGTTTCAGTTCTGATTCCGACAACTATCAGGCTCCACAACACCCCTGAGTGGGTGGACGAAGGTCTGAAGTTTTTCTAAATTTGTTTGTGTTCATCATTTTGCGATTTTATTATCAATTGTACAGGGTCATACATATGTCGTGACAAATAAATTATTTAACTGCTTATATTCACTCTGACTCTGAAAGTTAATGACAAGTTTTTTGTTAACGAAACTTCTAATAAGAGGATACTGAAGCTTTATTAAATTTGCTTTGGTGGTAAGTGATATTTCTTAACACATTTTCTAAACAACAAATATATGATATGACATGATGTGCCTTAATAACAGTACGTATTAAACAAACATTTGATAAAAGTGAGAAAATGATGAAATTAAAACCAAAGCACAATATGTATATAGATGTAGATCTCAATACACATTTCGATTTATGGGGATTAAGCACGATTTTATATTGCAATTTAATTTATTATAAGATATAATTTTTAAGCTATTTTCACTGCACAGTACGCGTGTTTCTATTGTCTCACTTCTGGCGCTTTTCGTAGCTCCTACGAATGGGATAGAGCAAAAATGTATTTACCGTTAGTTTTATTGGTGTTTTGAGAAATAGCTTTGATACAAACCGTGATAAATTTCAAACTTTTATTTTTTTATTTTTGGCCTATGAAATCGACCAGTTTGCGATGGCTCGAAAATGTCGGAGGGAATCGGCGCAGGGATTGTGGGCCCACGCACTAGGCTCTCCATACCCATGGGTGACTTCCCGAGCATTTTCCAGGCAGAAGTTTATGCCATAAGCCGGTATATATGTAGAAATAAACCTCCATCGCATCTATCGCAATGAGCGAATAGCCATTCTTAGCCATAGTCAAGCGGCGCTAAAGGCGATCTCCTCTAACGAAGTGCAGGAGTGTAGGGATAGGCTGAATAGCCTTGCGGAAAGAAACCGGGTACACCTAATCTGGGTGCCTGCTCACAAAGGTATAGCCGGTATCGAACTGGCGGACGAGCTCGCCCGCTCCGCGGCCTCCACCAAAATAGTAGGACCCGAACCCTTTACGGGGGTGAGTCCCCACACCATAAAGGAGCTGCTCCGTAAAGAGGAAAGAGTAGGCAGGGAGGAGTATTGGCTACAGTCTCATGGTATGAGACACGCCAAGCTGCTAATGGGAGGTTACAACATAAAAAGGTTCCAAAATTGTAATAAACCTCCCCAGGAACAAACTCAGGCTGCTAGTCGCATGGCACACTGGTCACTGTAAGCTAAGCAGGCATCTACATAGCATGGGCCTATCCCGCCGTTTCTGCGATAGGGAGCCTGAAACCCCCGGGCGTCTACTGTTTGACTGCACAGCAGTCTGTAGACGCAGATCTAAGGCCCTTGGAGTACTGTATCGCATTGCCTCGCTACTGCCTGGAAGTCTACTGGACATTATTAATGGGCTGGGTCTAGGCGAGTAATGTGAGTAAAGAGAGGGCACAATAGACCAAAGGTCGCAGTACATTCCTCATCAGCATTCATTCATTCAAGTGGTTACGGGTAGTCGGAGGCACGAAAAATAAGAATTTTCAGTATTTTTTTTTTGTTATTAAATCGTGTAAAGTAGTAATATGACATTATAATAAAATGTGTTGACTTGAAGTCACGAAATTAAAAAAAAAAAAATAATAATAATTTACAAAGTTACAGTTGTTTGTGTTGACCCTGTGCCAAAAAAAGATACTTGCGGTGACAACCATAAGTCTTTGAGATTCATCTAAAATCAATTGGACAAAAAAAAATAGTTTTATAAATAGATAATCCTGGGCCTGATCGAAGGACTTTTTTTTTGCAAAAATTAACGAAATGGCGGCCTCAGGAAATTTTTTACTAAATTTTTGGGAACAAATCAACAGTTAATTGGTCCTAAAAAATCCAAATAAAAAAAATCCTTCGTTCAGGTCCGAGTTTACTATTAGGCTGTTCACGATAAGGTTGTTTTCGTGTTATGTGGTTATGTGATTAAGTAAACAACAAAATGCGGTATGACAAAATAACCAACATTGACCAACCTAGGCCCTTGTTTACAGATTATGTGGTTGTTTGCTTATTTCCAGTGTTAGAAAGTCGTTGGAATTTAACTAAATGGCAGCACAGAAATAAATAAAACTCATCGAATGACATTTCCATTTAGGTTTTCTTATTCGAAACTCAGTTTTTTGTTTACAATCAGCACATTTCCAACTCAAAAAAATGGAATTGGAGCAAAATGAAAGAATGAGAAAACTGGAAATAGAAATGAAATACAAAACAATAATAATAACAATATAATATAATTACCAATAAATCTCGCCCTTTCAAGAGTATGTTGTGCAGCACACAGCAGACAAATGCCCACTTATTAACAAATTCTCAACTCTTTTGGTCTTTTATTTGTATTCGCATTTGTTTCAAACTACAAAACTTTTCTTTAAGAATCCCAAATAGCAAAATACCATACATACGATGTTCGCGGAGCTAGAGGTTATTTTTAAACTAATCATCACATAACTCGATAACCACCTTACCGTGAACAGCCCATATGTATTTTAAAAGCTGTATAAATTTCATTAAAATCTACCCTTTCACTGAATTAAAAAAAAATTTTGGAACTGTTTATTCAAATGTATTTGCATATTGAACTTGTGCACATAAATATACCAATTTCTTAAGAAAAGTGCAACTGCAAGAAATCTGTTTACGTTGAAGCAAAAACTGGAACTTTTTCTTTAAACACTGTTTTTATAATTTGCAGACCAAGGAGTAGAAATTAAAAAATAATTTCAATGATGTATATTTATTATTTTTTTTTTTTTTCAAAATTATATTATTTATTGAATCTGCTTTTTCTTAAAGCCTAAACATAAATAATAAAATCTTAAATCTATTTAAAAACTAGACAGGCTCAAGCAAGTGATTGAGCTGTTTTGCTGATACGTCGTTCTTTAATACGCAGGTATATCTCTTCTTCTAAGTCGTGTTTGATCGCAGGAATGTACCAAAGCATTAGCCAAAGGATTTTTGTGATCTCGGAATTTAGAAGTATTCTACTTCTTTCCGTACCATAGGAATACCAAAGTCTTTATAGATATTTTCGTTACGCATGTACCATGGTGAACACGTGATTGTTCTAAACATTTTTGATGGGAACCTTTGTGTTAGATCAATATGAGTTACACAGGTCATACTCCACAGTTGAATGCCATACATCCAAATCGGCTTTATGATAAAAGCACTTTGTTGTCTAGGCTAAGTTTAGAGTTTTTATTTAAAAGCCAATTTAAATTTGCAGCTCTAATCTTCATACAAGTTTTTGTACTAGATATGTGTTTTCTCCTCTAAGTCTTCTATCTAGGTGAATACCAAGATAAGTTACTTCATTCGCTTGGGGTACTAAAATATTGTTAATTTTTACTGCCGGACACATTTTTGGTCTAAGCGAAAATGTAACATGCTTACACTTTTGTTCATTTACCTTTATACGCCAGTTGGGTAGCCATTCTTCGACAACCCTTAAGTGCTCCGCTAATATTCTTGATGCTAAAATGTGGCATTTGTTACGGCTCACTATAGCTGTGTCGTCCGCAAAAGTTGAAGTGAATACATTATTAGCTGTTGGAAGATCTGCTGTATATATGATGTATAGTGTTGGGCCTAAAACGCTTAGGTAGATTTTTTTAATCTTATAAAAAAAGACCTTCGTACCACACCTTATCAAACGCCTGAGCTACATCTAGAAATATTGCTGAACAGTACTCCCTGTGTTCAAATGCTTTCTTTATCTCGTTAGTAAATCTATTTACTTGCTCTATTGTGCCATGTTTCGCACGAAATCCGAATTGATGCATTGGTATTGTATTATTTTCGTGGAGATAAGGAGACATCTTTGATAGTTATAATGATTCCCTTATTTAATCAAAAGTATACACATTTTTTTACCAATTGTTCAGAAAATCAAATCCCCCACGTAAATTTAGATCGTTCTCTAAAAGCCGGCACAAAGTTTTCTCATCATCATTCTCGCCATTATATTCGTGATTACTTTGTTCGTCGTCATCGGATGTAGTTCTTAACGAGTTCGAGGATTCCGTCAGAATTTCGCTGTTGCTGCAATTGTACAATAGTGTAGCTGATTCACCTTTTTCAATATAGACATCTGTGTATACGGCATAATTCAAATTCGATTGCTTCGGTTTGAAGTCGAGTAAGAATGAGCCCTTCACAACATTTTCTTTCAAACATCTGCTGGATTCAATTTCAGACTTATTCAAATTTGGCGAAGAAAGGACTTGATTTGCTTTAGCAGATGGAATATTGGATACTTCTTGCGATATAGGTAATAGGTGTTTATTTTTTCTAGACGGCTTCAAATGGTTGCTCAATGTACTCTTTAACTCCTTTTGTAAGCAATCATAATTTTCAGTTAGATCTATATTTTTAACCAAATTTATATTGCACGACTCGTTTGAAGTAAGGCATTTAAAATCAAAGTTAGTGTTCAGATTTATATCATTCAAACCAGCTTTAAAATACTGCTGTTGTAGATCCATTTGCGATTTTGTGCGATAACTGAAAGGTTGCGAATGTTCATCGGGATATGCTCTTAATACATCATCATACATAATTTTAAGTGCCACTTTCTGTGCGATATATGTATGTAAGTTGATTCCATCATAAACATAATCTGTTTTCTCGTTTCTACCATTTGCCGGTCCAGTACGTATTATTTGAAGCGATCTTAAATCAATTTTCTGTTTTTCAGTATTTTCAGTTGTTTTCAATTTTTTGGATGTAGTGGGTGGAGGTGGCGGTGGAGACGAAGGAGGCTTTAATTTACCAATTTGATGTGAATGTACAGCGTGCTTAGCGCGTGCTAGAAAGGTCTTTGAGAATAAATTTTGTGTCTGTAAAATATTTTCAGTTAACGAATGCGACGTTTCACTATTATTGACATTGGGAGAATAATTTTGTCCTCTGTCTATTGAAGACGATGGCAAAATATGTTCAGCACTTGTAGTACTGAAACTGGTCGAAGATGAGCTTGACGAAGATGAACTTGATGATAACGATGAAGCGGACAGGGACAGATTTTCCAAATACTTCAGCGAAATTTCAGGATTTATCAGAGTTCGGTTTATAATCTCGTTTTGTTGATTTTCTTTCAAAGTGTACCAAAGTATGCCATATGATGATTTTGTTATGTTTATATCAGACGCAACACGCTGAGCTAATGGATTTAAATTGGAAAAATAATCGTGTGCCATTTGCAGATTAAACGAGGAAAACTGGAAAGCGGCCATTTTTATAAGACTATTTTTTAAGTAGCTCATCCAAAGAGTAGTTTTCCCGATTTTTCTGATACTTCCATTCTAAATAAAAAAAAATTGTTACTACCATAAGAAATCAACTTTGATTTGATGTTTAATTGAATTTTATGAAAAGTTCTATTTAAGATAGTGCTTCATAAAATAGTGAATGTAGTGTTTGAATACATACATATATTCATATACGTTCATGGAAAATAATTTTAACATCTCTTAGAACCCTTTAAATTATATAGTTAATTGACAAGACTTCCACAATTTATTGGCATTTGAAATAATTGTGTAAAATATTGAAATAAAGCAAAGGGAACTGCGTTTGATATAACCTGTCGTCACGACTTTATTTTTAGCACTCACTTATCCCGCAAGAAGCGGTAATTATGTGCCTGTTTGTACAGTAGCACATATACAAAAAATACAATGCTAACTGCACAAAAATAGGCTATGCACTATATGTACATAGGTGCGAATAGATGCGCTTATACTAGCGGTGTGCATATATACAGTAGGCAGCGGTCAGTGTCGCTAACATATGTATATACATATATATGCCTATATGTCAATAGCTTAACGCAAATAACAAAAGAAAGTAGAGATAACGCTACAATCCGGCGATATTTGTCCCATAGGCGTAGCGTATGGAAACTTAGATGAGGTTAATACCCTATACAAGATCCCAATCTTGAACAATTAGGGTATTCACAAGGTGTCATAGTGTGTCATATCGTCATATTGTCATATTTTTTTATGACTGTCATACCAACACTGTTGTTGTTTCACATGCAAAATTAAAATATGTTTATACAACACTGCGTGGTAAGTTTCTTGAGTTCGCTATTCTATCAGCTGATTAAGTGTAGAAATATGACAAAATATGACATACAACAGTTAAGGGTGCTCACAAGTGTCATATTTTTTAAGAATATTAAAATATGGCATAAGACATACAACAAAGCTTGTGAATTGCCTAAATATGCTTTGCGTTTTATAAGTTTGATCGGATTACGCTATTCAAGTCCTATTTAGTAAAAATAGAAGAGGTGCTCCAAGTTAAGGATATACATATATACATATATACATTAGGGTGCTTAAAAAAAAATTGAATTTTTTTTCGACTCTTACCCCTCATATGTTAGTAACTGACAATCAAAAAATACTCCCTCAAGCACTTTCCTGCGATAAATTTACTTGCACTAGTATGCAGCTCTAAAGTAATCTAGTACTAATTTTTAATACTTTATTTCAATAAAATGCGAATATGGCAAACCATGAAATAAACAATTGTTTCTTGAAAGAAATTCAAAGTAAATCGTTAAAATCATCATGAATTAGTTAAAATCATTATTATGAAGTATATTTCATTTTGAAATGTTGTATAAAACCTACCAATTATCAACAACAATCCTTAAATAGCAATGAAAACATTTATGTTACTACATAAATACATAATACGCACAAAGTTTGTTTTCTTTGTTTATTCTCTCTTGCTCTTCTAATGTGGATCATTTACAATGCGTAACTTGCTGTCAGATTCACTTGAAGAAATAATGTATTTTTTTTTTTGAGCTATTACTTGAGAGCTGGATACCAACCTTAACATAGGAATTTTCGTTTTTTCATTGAAACTAAAATTTCATCAGTTAATTTTCGTTACCATCACATATTCAGAAAGTTGGCTTTTCAAACTTTAAATATTGCTGCGACAAATTTTTATTCTCAGAAACGTTTTTTATTTTTATTGAAAAAATTCCAAATTTCAAACCACTAGGTTTAATCGTCTCATTGATATAATCAAATCATATATATTTTTTACGTTCCCACGATGATAGGGTCTGAGTAACTTGAAATGGAAGATTTCTATACGTGTAAGGATTGTCAACTTGCAGAAATCTGCTGCAAAGAATACAATATTAAGAATATACAGCTGCAGCGGACAAAGGGGCATATTTCCGTTTTCTTTAGCGCGCGATATATTGAAGTTCAAAAGTAAACTGTCATTGTGTACTTCTATGGATTTATTGTGCATCTATTATTGGTAGTAAAGTGTTGGTGGATATAAAAAACAATAAGTGTGAAATTCACAGTAAAATAACAAATTGCATACAAAATATTGGTAATTTATATACAAACACACATACCATAATAACTTACTCAGATATAACTTTTGTTTCGCTTTCCTTCAGACATTTCCTTTAACAGAAAGATTCGTTGAATGTTTCTTTGTGATTTCATTCTCATTGAGACTCCGCAAAGTAATTTATTGGGTACCTCGCAGCTTTTAAGTCATTTTTATTAGAAATTAAGGGTAAGTTTTAGATTTCCTCCCGATTTCGAGGTTAAAATGGGTATATACAGATAGAGGAGGTCCGCCAGATCAGAATATATATGTATATACATATATAGTTGCCGTGTTTTTAAAGTTAAAAATATTCCGATTTATAATGGATTTAACACTTATATTTTTAACTTTTATATCCCCTAACACTTCACGAAATCGTTTCTAACATTTTTCTTATAATAAATGGGTGCAATTGTCGTTCTAAAAAAATAACCCTGATCGTGCCAATACCCAGGATTATTTTACTACGTAATATTATTTAATAATATTACTTGTTTATTAAATTTAAATAAGAAAAAAACCATATGCATGGAAAGATTGTTTATACTTATTTTAATTTGAAATATAATTTATAGACACACTTATTTTTATTAGAACTAAGATTGCTAAATAAAGAAAGAGGAATTATATCGACGATTTCCCCAAGACAGCCGGTTCTACGCACCGGAATTGACTCGAATTTCATCCGACCAAGGGCTGTTATTTCGGCGATCTGACCCCGTTTGGATCGGTGAGTATTAATTTGTGTTTGTCGTCACTGGAGCAACGCTTTGCAGTAGGGTTGCTCCGTATCCTCCTGACTCGTGCTGGCATTGAGTCCAACCCGGGCCCGGAGGAATTTTTCTGCTGCGTCTGCGCAAAAAGGCTCCATCCGAATTCCACCTCGGTCAGGTGTAACACATGCAATGGATGGAGCCATCTTAAGACCTGCTCAGGCCTTAAGACTCACAGGGAGTGGACCACGCGTTACGTGGCCCCATGTTGCCTGCGCAATACTGCGACACAAGCCTCTACGGCTGTGCAATCTGCACATAGTTCGCGCGCCGCGCCGCCAATCAACTAGAGTGGCCAACTGAGGACCTCAACGGTCAGGAGCTCAAACAGGCAACATAGCTCCCACTCTGACTTACCTGAGTACCGTCTAATCGAAGAAGACATCGACCCAAGGGATACTACCCTAGAATGTCAGGGCATAGCTATCCGGTCAGGCGATGTCGAGCTCGAAATATTCAATATATACATCTCCCCAGTTACATGTTGCCCTACAGGATATCACACGAATATAGGTGCGCTACTTCGTGGTGAAAACCGTATGGTACTCGGCGACTTTAACGCGCACCACGATCTTTGGCATTCCTGCCTGTCAAATGATCGTAGGGGGATGGAGCTGGCGGAACAGATTGACAATTCGACATTCTGCACAATGAATGACGAAACCCCCACCAAAGTTATGGGCACCTGCAATAGCTCGCCAGACATTACCATTGCTAGCGGTGGTCTGATCAATAGCATAACCTGGCGACCTATGCTAACTCTCGCTTCAGACCATCTGGCCATAATTATCTCGATCGGGAAGCCTCCCGATTTCGTTTCCGTGGACAACCGTACCTTCTTTAACTTTAAAAAAGCTAATTGAGTCGGCTTCACGGAATTTACCGAGAGCACCTTCAACGCTCTACCCATTCCTACGGACGTATGCGCTGGCGAGCGTCAATTCCGCAAGATGATCGCAGCAGCTACCGCTCGCTTCATCCCGGCTGGAAGATTAGCGGAAATCCGCCCCAATTTCCCAGGCAAAGCAGCGGTTCTAGCTAATGAGCGCGGCACCTTACGCCATGCCGATCCCGGGGATCCCCGAATAAGGGATCCCAATTTGGAGATTCGGCGTATGGTAAATCAACATAAGCGGACGAAATGGATAGAGCACCTGAGGTCATGCAACCTCTCCACCGGTGTAAGTAAGCTTTGGGCTACTGTCAAAGCTCTGTCTAATCCGAGTAGACATGATGACCGAGTTGAAGTTCAATTCAATGAACTCGGCCAGCCAGCCACCAACCGGCCAACCGGCCGGCCGATTGCCTTGTAAGTTGCCAGCAACGTTTCTTTGTCTTTTCCCCATGTGCTGCCGGCTAGCTACTTGAGGATTTTGTTGCGGCTCTGTACCTTGGCGATAATCGCGGTAGTATGGGGAGAGAAGGAGCATAGACTATCGAAAGTTACGCCTAAAATCTTAGGGTCATTGACAGTCGGGATTTTGACGCCATCGACCGCAATATTAAGCTCAAGTCTATACTCCTTCGTCCAGTTTGTAAATATGGTCGCTGTGGATTTGGTGGGTGAAAGTTGGAGGTTTCGTGCAGTGAGGAAACGAGAAAGGTCGGAGAGGTAGCTGTTTACTTTCGAACACATGCCATCGATTCCATTGCCCGGCGTCATTATCGTGCAGTCATCTGCGTACGAGGTTATGGAAACCCCCTCTGGTGGTTGAGGAAGTTTCGAGATATAGAAGTTAAACAGTAACGGGGAGAGGACACCACCCTGCGGAACCCCCTGTTTAATTCTTCTCAGTTTAGATGTTTCACCTCGAAATAGTACGGATGACTGACGACCGTTCAGATAGTTTATGGTCCACCTCTTTAGCGCTGGAGGGAGAGTGGTTTGTTCGATGTCCTGCAGTAGCGTTGTGTGATTGATCGTGTCAAAAGCTTTTGACAGGTCCAACGCTACGAGGATCGTTCTTTCGCAGGGTGGTTTCTGGTTGAGGCCACGAACTATCTGGGCGTTTATGACGCTAAGTGCTGTGGTGGTGCTGTGCACTTTACGGAATCCATGCTGGTGGCTGGCTAGGCTCAGGTGGTGAGTGAAGGTCGGGAGTAACAAGGCTTCAAGTGTCTTCACTACTGGGGAGAGGAGAGTTATCGGACGATAAGATTCCCCTTTGTTGGCGGGTTTCCCAGGTTTCAGTAGTGGGACCACTCTTCCGACTTTCCACACATCGGGTATTTGAAGAGTGGTGAGCGACAGGTTGAAGACCTTGGTGAGATATTTTACTCCCGTTGAGCCTAGATGCTTTAACATTAGGATATTGATTCCGTCAGGGCCGATGGATTTGGATGATGTTGCCTTGTTGATGACACCCTGAACCTCCTCATCGGTGAAAGTAAGTGGCGCGCAGTTGTTTGGCATTTTGCGCAGCCGTCGGTTAACACATCTCTTAGCTTTGTCTACCGAAGGGTGCAGTGTAAACTGCCGGCTGAAGTAGCTCGCGCACTTCTTCGGGTCCGAGGAGGCATGACCGTTGAATTGAACTTCAACTCGGTCGTCATGTCTCCTCGGATTAGACAGAGCTTTGACAGTAGCCCAAAGCTTACTCACACCGGTGGAGAGGTTGCAGGACCTCAGGTGCTCTATCCATTTCGTCCGCTTATGTTGATTTACCATTCGCCGAATCTCCAAATTGAGATCCCTTATTCGGGGATCCCCGGGATCGGCATGGCGTAAGGTGTCGCGCTCATTAGCTAGAACCGCTGCTTCGGCTGGGAAATTGGGGCGGATTTCCGCTAATCTTCCAGCCGGGATGAAGCGAGCGGTAGCTGCTGCGATCACCTTGCGGAATTGACGCTCGCCAACGCATACGTCCGTAGGAATGGGTAGAGCGTTGAAGGTGTTCTCGGTAAATTCCGTGAAGCCGACCCAATTAGCTTTTTTAAAGTTAAAGAAGGTACGGTTATCCACGGAAACAAAATCGGAAGGCTTCTCGATCGAGATAATTATGGGCAGATGGTCTGAAGCGAGAGTTAGCATAGGTCGCCAGGTTATGCTATTAATCAGACCACCGCTAGCAATGGTAATATCTGGCGAGCTATTACAGGTGCCCATAACTCTGGTGGGGGCTTCGTCATTCATTGTGCAGAATGTCGAACCGTCTATCTGTTCCGCCAGCTCCATCCCCCTACGATCATTTGACAGGCAGGAATGCCAAAGATCGTGGTGCGCGTTTAAGTCGCCTAGTACCATACGGTTTTCACCACGAAGTAGCGCACCTATGTTCGGGTGATATCCTGTTGGGCAACATGTAACTGGGGGGATGTATATATTGAATATTTCGAGCTCGACATCGCCTGACCGGATAGCTATGCCCTGACATTCTAGGGTAGTATCCCTTGGGTCGATGTCTTCTTCGATTAGACGGTACTGCACAGTGTTGTGCAATATGAAAGCTAGGCCACCACCACTATCTCGCTCGCGATCTTTACGTATTACGTTGAAACCTGCACAACTCAGGAGATCTGAGCGGCTGTTTAACTTGGTTTCTTGGACCGCAGCTATCGATATACGTTCCCGATTCATAAGTGCAACTATCTCCTCGATCTTACTCTGGAGTCCGTTGCAGTTGAATTGAAGGAGTCTGGTGTGTCGCGGGTGTCCGTGGGTGATCCTGGGGGTGAGGGAGTGACGTGTGGGTGGTATTTGTTGCAGCTGCAGAACCCGCAGGGGCGGTTGTCGCACTGGGGTGTTGGACGGCGACGCCACTGTTGTGAGTTGCGGGGGCAGACTCCTGCAGCATGGGGCAACGTAGGAATCACTCCACTCACGTGTGGTGCGCAGGCCGGAACACGTCGGGAAGTGACACCAGCCAGCGCAGGAATTGCACTTAACTGATGTGACGTTCCGACGTATGACGGCCTGACACACGGAACAGACTGTGCGAGGGACCAAGAGTTGCTGATTGGACCTCGCACGAAGATTGGAGCGGGATGAAGGTTGGGGGGGGGGCGGGGTATAAGTCAGAGTGGGAGCTATGTTGCCTGTTTGAGCTCCTGACCGTTAAGGTCCTCGGTTGGCCACTCTGGTTGAGTGGCGGCGCGGCGCGCGAACTATGTGCAGATTGCACAGCCGTAGAGGCTTGTGTCGCAATATTGCGCAGGCAACATGGGGCCACGTAACGCGTGGTCCACTCCCTGTGGGTCTTAAGGCCTGAGCAGGTCTTAAGATGGCTCCATCCATTGCATGTGTTACACCTGACCGAGGTGGAATTTGGATGGAGCCTTTTTGCGCAGACGCAGCAGAAAAATTCCTCCGGGCCCGGGTTGGACTCGATGCCAGCACGAGTCAGGAGGATACGGAGCAACCCTGCTGCTAGGCGTTGCTCCAGTGACGACAAACACAAATTAATACTCACCGATCCGAACGGGGTCAGCTCGCCGAAATAACAGCCCTTGGTCGGATGAAATCCGAGTCAATTCCGGTGCGTAGAACCGGCCGTCTTGGGAATTGCAACTACGCAGCGCCTATATGGTCGCCTGGATGCAGTGGTACGCAGATGAGGAAACTCCAGACCTGCCAAAATACAGCACTCCGGACCACAACGGGATGCCTCTTGATGTCTCCCATCGAAAATCTTCACAGTGAGACGCGTATGCTACCTGTAAAGGAGCATAATCAACTCCTCTCCAGACAGTTCCTGCTGGGTTGTTTCCGAAGGAAACACCCCTGCAGCCATCTGCTTGGAGCGGAACCGCCTCCCAGGAGCATCAAGAGGTCATTCCTCGACTATGTCGACGACATCAAACAGTACGCCGACCAGATTTCGGACGCAACGAACTATCGACAGGCACTGGCCGCCATTCACAGTGAAGCCATCAACACCTTCATCGACTCCCTCCCCGTGAATGACGTTCTTGGAGTCAAACCACCACCTATTGCAGACGAAGAGCTCCAGTTGCAGCGAGAAACGCGAGTGACCCTAACGCAACTTCGTTCTGGATACTGTAGCAGGTTAAACTCCTACTTATCCAGAATCGACCCCCACATACCCAATGTATGTCCTGCATGCAACGAGTCTCCGCATGACACTGACCACCTCTTTGCATGCCCTACAAAACCCTACCCATCTAACACCCCCCTCCCTTTTGTCCGACCCCGTCGAAACAGCACGTTTCCTGGGCCTACCGTTAGATGACCTCGACGACAACACAAGTAACCTTTACCATCCTGACGGGGATTAGATAACCGTTAACAACAACAACAGGAATTATATCGAAATACAGAAATTCAGCGCATTGCTCATATTTGCTTGTTATCATATAGCAGCGCTCCATTTCCTCATAATTGTTAACACATAAATGATGTTCACGAGTGTAAAACGTGATTTTTAAAATATACATTTCTTGTTTATAAAACCGCAAAAAGTGTAAATTGCGAATTTGTTTAAATACTGACAGCTTGATTAAATGAATTTGAAGTGAAAAATGTGAATAAAGTGTGTTAAATGTAGTGAAATAGTTTGTTTCAGTGTTAGAATTTTTGGAATTTTCGAATATATCGTAAACTAAGCGTTTGCGGTACCTATAAACCTACATATTTTTTTAATCAGCAGGACTTCCTCTTTCCAACGGTACCTTCAGATCGCGGCGCCAAAGAAATCGGAATTTTGCCTTCGGCACGATTCCGATTACTTTGGCGGAGGGGTAAAAAAAACTGAATTTCCGTATAAATGGGGTATGTACGGATAGGGGAGCTTCTCCAGAGGAGGAATATCCAAAAACAACATAAAAATAACTAATATTTTTTGAAATATTCACGTTTAAAAATTCAAAAATTTGCACTAGGAAAACA
>CM050322.1:63004908-63020079 GCA_027475135.1 Bactrocera correcta
CTTGTATGTTCTGCAAGAAATGCTTAGACGTCGGCGATTCTCCAGTGAGCAAGGAATGTAATGGTTCTGGTTTCGGTTCCAATGCAGGCAGTTTCACTTTACCTCGAAACTTCGCTGCATTGCAATGCATACAAATAATATCCATTGCTCCAATGGCGCCATGCAGGCTGTAGTCGCAGTCAGGATCGTAGTGAAAGCCAACATGTTCCATTTGATCGCGAAGGCGGAGCGGAACTCGGCCTTGACGGTAATTCAGCTCTAATCTGTGCACGCCGCTCTCTGTACACCGCTCTACCTCGGGCATTCACTTGAGCGCGTTGCTCTTCGCTTTGATTTCTTCTGGATATTGACATTCGACGTGAATCACTCGTATGCCTGCCAACCGTATTACGTTGGCGTAGTCGAGGCATTTTCTAGAGTATGCATATTTGAAGTACATAAATAAACTTCTTTGAAGTTGGTCGCCTTGTCGTGGCGAAGGGGCTTAAGTAAGAGTAAAGTGTGCATCCCAAAGAAAACGCACTCTAATCTTACGAACTAATAGGGACACTTCATAATTTCCCACAATAGTGATATGAATGAATAAACCCTAGGTTTTACGCCCATCTCCTATTGTGGAATTATGAGGATACCCGAACCACCCTAAGCCAAGGTGTCGAGGTACCCGTGCCAAGGGCTGAATGGTCAGCGGGGGGTAATAAATAGCTGATCGCGAACGGTCTCCTCCGATGCCCGGGCGAGGTCGGAGGTATAAATAGCCTTCTCTCCGTATACCGGCTCTGCGGACGAGTGACCAACCCTTTCCGGCTTACTCGTGGGACCAAACCATTAACGTAACCAACAACATAACAACAACAACTACTACTACAACAACAACCATGACGACAACAGCGACGACTACGGACATGAGTTACAGGAATCCTATTACGGAATCCGAGGAAGACGATTCCTCCAGCCAGGAGACAAGTAAGAGTACCTCCGGTCGTACCAACCAAAGTACACCGGTAGATACAGCAGAGAAAACATCAAATTTAAGGGAGGAGGCGTCCACCTCCAAGGCTGCCATGAGCACCAACCAAAGTGCACTGGCGTCTAAAAGAGAGAGCAAAAAGAAACGCAAAAAATCCCATCAATCAGCTGAGGAAAAACCGGTACCAGAGGGCGGTCTTCATACTAGGGAAGATAGCCAAAGACCAGGCAGCCGGTACCCCAGTTAATGAGACTGAAACAAAGCGCCTCAAATCTATTGTAGAGGAATATGAAAGCTACCTGAAAAGGAAGCAATCACAATCTCAAGAAAAGAGCAAACGAGAGAGCACTTCTCAGAAGAGAAATCGCTCTACCACAGAAGTACCCGGAACTCACCCCAAAAACCGAGGAGGAGTTAGGGTGAACACAGCAGCACAACAACGGCAAGGCATTTCTGCGATGTAGCCAGGGATAGCCTGCAGGGAAATGATGGGAAATCATCCTCTCCGAGCACTATCCAGGAGAGATCGGTGGAGATCGACGTCAGATTGTCGAGTATGGTGCTAAGCTATGTACTCGACAATCCTGCGGGTCCTCACCCGGAGTTTGACTCCTCTGAGACCCTCAGGGGCTACAGGGTCATCAAGTGCGCGGACCAGGCCTCGCTAGATTTTCTGACGGGTAGTGTTGCCTTTGTAGGCCTCCAATTGAGGCTTATACCCGCCAGGGATATTCCAAAGAGGCCTCGGGCTCGCATTTGGTTACCCCCACCAGAGAAGCCAGGCGAAAAACTCCTGAGATGTATTAAGCTGCAGAACAAATCTTTACCTGCTATAGATGAGTGGCAGCTTATAAAGGAGGAAAAACCGAACAAAGCAAGCAAGCCAATACTAGTGGCCATTTGCGATGAGTCCATTGAGGCTCTGAAGAAGACTGACAACAAAATCAGCTTCGGAATACGCAAGGCAAGACTAAAAATCTTCCAAGGCGACAAAGCGGCTGACGAAGACGACACAGAAGAGGTCGACGACGCCAGCCAGTTGCTAAGGAATGTGGGCATTGAAGAACCCCGAGATGCCCAATAACAACAACATAAGATGCGTACAGATTAACCTGCAGCACTCGAAGAGTGCTACAGCGAATCTGACAACCCTCGTGAACGAGAGGGGCATCGGCATCAGCCTAATACAGGAGCCCTGGGTCAATGAAGATACCATAAAAGGGCTAAACAGCAGCAACTATAACCTGTTTTACAAACGGAACAGATGTAAACCTAGGGCATGCATTCTTATCAATAAAAGTATAAATGCATTTCTTTGTACTAATTACAGCACAGCAGATGTCACAGTGGTAAAGGTGGAACAGAAGGAAAAGCCCTTCTTCTTGGTCTCGGCCTACTTGGCCCATGACGAAGACATATCACCGGTGCCGCTCACCAGGCTAGTAGAGGAAAACAAGAAGGATGATGTCCTAACAGGGTGTGATGCAAATGCAAGGCACACCGTATGAGGTAGCTCCAGTATAAACACCAGAGGTGAGTCACTCTTGCAGTATATTTTGAATAGTAATCTAAGTATATGCAACAAGGGCGATAAGCCAACTTTTATCTTCCCAAGCTCGGATAGGTTACCTGGGTGGGAGGTAGTTCTTGACCTCACGCTATCAACAGACACAGACAGTCTCGTTGTGGGTAACTGGAGGGTATCCGATGAGCCTTCCATGTCGGATCACTCCTGGATACTCTTTAGCATCCGCGAGAGGTACAGTGCGCCTCTCACATACCGGAACCCTAGAAGAACGGCATGGGGAAAATTTACCAGTATAGCAACAAAATGCCTCGAAAAGGGAGGCAATAAGAGTATCAGAAATTCCGAGGAACTAGATTTAGAAGTAGAGAAGTTGGAAAAAATCTTAATCACAACTTTTAACAAAACTACTCCGCTACAGTTTTGAAAAAGAGAAAGTCTCTTACTTGGTGAAACAGTGAACTCAAGAATTTGAAAACACAACTAAGGAAAGCTTTCAATGAGAGTTTTAGAAACAAAATATAAAGACATTATGAAGGAATACAAAAAAGCAGTCAGGAAAGCTAAAAATGACTCATGGCGATCCTTCTGCACATCGATAGAAAGCTGCAGAGAGGCCGCTAGGCTGAGTAAAATGCTATCCAAAGACCATATTAATACTGCCTACATTAGGGCGGAGGGAAGTGATTGGACCTCCTCGGCAAAAGAGTCTCTGGAGGTACTAATCACAACACACTTCCCCGGGAGTCAGCAAACACCTTCAACGAGGGTTCAACTAGAACCACCGGTGAACGCAGCTGACTATCGAAGCCAAATAGTAGACAAAATGAAAATCAATTATGCCATAAACAGTTTTGCACCATTTAAAGTGGCAGGTCCTGACGGGATTGTGCCCATAATGCTGCAAAAACTGGTAGAACCAATGGTTCTAAGGCTTGAAAATATAAACAAAGCAAGCATTCAACTATCTTACATCCCAAGAAGTTGGAAAAGGAGCAAAGTTGTGTTTCTTCCGAAACCAGGCAGAAGAACACACGAGAATGCCAAGGATTTTAGACCTATAAGCCTTACCTCATTTATGCTGAAGGTACTAGAAAGGATAATAGATCTACACGTAAGAACAATAATGGCGAGGAAGTTATCGAAGTCCCAACGTGCCGATCAACCGAAACCGCCCTTCTCGAGGTGATAAGTGTGATTAAAAAATCACTACACCACAAACAATACACCATGTCTGCTTTTCTAGACATAGAGGGCGCCTTCAATAACATAGAAGTAAATACGATAATTAGTTCTCTGGCGCATGGTGGATAGATGACACTGTGTGCAGATGGATACTATCGATGCTCGAGAATAGGAAGATTATAGCTTCAAACGGTGCTGCAACACAAACAAGTTATGTGAGTAGAGGGATGCCTTAAGGGGGGTCCTCTCTCTGCTTCTATGGGTTGTAGCGCTGAACGAAATACTCCTCTAACTAAACGGTGGAGGAGTGAAAGCATTAGCGTATGCAGACGATATAGTGTTGTTGGTATCAGGTTTGTTTCCTTCAACAGCCAGCGAGATTATGGAAAGAGCACTTCGTTGGTTAAACCTATGGGCTAAAAGCAATGGTCTAGGAGTTAACCCGAACAAAACAGAACTAATGCTATTCACAGGCAGAACCAAAATACCTCAGTTTCAACTACGGTACTAAACGGCACAACACTCACCCTATCCCCAACAGCTAAATACATGGGGGTGGTGATTGACACCGAACTGTCCTGGAAATTAAACATAGAAAAAAGAATAAACAAAGCATACATGGCCTACTATACTTGTAAGAAAATCGTCAACAAGAATTGGGGCCTCAAACCATGTATAATTATGTGGATGTATACGGCGCACAGTGATCGATTTGAAGTATTTAGGTGGCCAAAAGTCAAAATCTTAAATACGTAGTAGGCACAAAATTTTGACGTCTACGTATAGTAAACACTTCCGCGAATTAGCCCCCACACTTTTTTTCAACAACCATACGTCACCGCTTCCGTTGACTTAATAGGTATTTCTATTTGGATGCCCAAATTATATCCAATTTCGCAATACGTATGTATGTTTATTTTAAGTTGTGTGGTGAAGTGAAAGTGAAAGTGATTCCCATAGCTCAGGTAAGCTTCTATTAAATAAAGAATAGTTTTAACTTTTACTTTTAACTTTCGTTATATTTTTCGGTAGTTGAACAAACCCTCTTTTTCACATAATGTAATTTTTTTTAATTTCAAAAGCATTTTTGTTATGGATCAGGGTTCGTCCGGATCATATATTTTTGTTTATTGAAAACGTTACACATTCATCTTTTCTATAAAAAAAACCAGAGCCGCAGAATCCCGCTTACTCCTTAAAGACAGCAGTTCAAAGTATTTTGTTAAAAAAATTTAAAAAACCATTTTTTTTTTTAATTTTATGTTTTTTTTCAGTTATGGAGATACCTAGTTCGTCGGGGGTGAAAATAGTGACCCGTAAATGTATGTTTGAGCAAATGCAACTACAAAATTTGCTTAGTATGGATGAGAAATTGGAGTTTTTTAGAAAACCACTTGCTATTGTCTTGCGGAGACACTGTGGAAAGAAAAAAGAGCCTTAAGCATAAATTTTCCTACACTAAACACGAATTTAAACAGAGATGGCTAAAAGCTCATAAAGTTGAAGAAGTTTTTATGAAAAACAACCAGAAGTGGCTGGAAGGCACTTTTGAAATACCAGTGCATTCGCTTAATGAACCAGGTCGTCCGAGCAAATCATTTTCGGATTCGAGTGAACGAAGCAAGAGAAGAAAAACTGAGGGAATTCGATCAAATGTTGATGATGAAATGATTGTACATGCCGCACAAGTCATATTTCAAACGAAGGGAAAAAGAAATGCCTCAAAAGTGCTCAAAGATATACGAAATTCACCAACAAAGGCTAGTAAATATAGAAAAGCCTATTCCAAGACCAATGAAACAATTGCTCCTTTGATCCCGTTCCAAGCACTCAAAATGTTCGTAGAAGCTGACCTAACAAGACCACAATATGAAATAATAAGGGCTACTAACCCCAAGCATTACCCTGGTTACGACCTTTTGTTGAAAGCAAAACAAGAATGCTACCCACCAAAGACGGCATTGCGAGTAACGGCTACCTGCGCAGAAATTAGTTTACAATGCCTAATGGATCATACTATCCAACGATTATCAATCTACCTGAAGAAGTGTTATCAACCCTTAACGAAATTGAAATAAAGTCATAAACGGTCATTTTTAAACGGGGGTGTGACGGGTCACAATAAGCACGGTACAAACAAAAATTCTCGGAAGACGCCGTATATTTTTGACTTCTTTTGTCCCACTTCAAATTATTTGTGGTAAAGAAAACAATAAAGTGTTTTGGCAAAACCGAACACCATCATCACCACGATTTTGCCGCCCCATCAGATTTCGGTATGTGAAAGAAACTACAGATGTAACAAAAGAGGAAATAAGTTATGTGCAAAATGAAATTAAGAACCTCACTCCTACAAAAGTAAATATTGATGGAAAAGAATTTTCTTATAATCACATTTTAAAAATTACCATGATTGATGGCAAAGTTTGCAATGCTGTAACCAACACGACCTCAACTAGCTTCCAAAGATTTCAATAATTTAAGCAAAGAGAACGAGATAAGTCCCGATTCTCTTGAGTTTGACATTTCGGTATTGCACGCAAAATACCTATTTTTGAAAGCATTCTGCATTTGGCATATAAATTGCCGGTGAAGAAACATGGAAAGAAAAGGACTGAGGAAGAGAAAGCATCAGAAGAAGAAAGGAAAAAAAGAAATCCAAGAAAGATTCCGCTTAGAAACCGGGTTGTTGGTGGACATGCCTAAAGCCAATTTTGGTAATACCAATGATGGCAATCCGAGTAGGAGATTTTTTGAAAACACAGAATTAGCGGCGGACATAACAGGCATTAACCACGAATTAATACACAAATTTAAAATCTTATTAGAGGCGATTTCAAGTGGACACAAAATAAATACAACAAAATTCGAAGAATACGCCTTCAACACCGCACAAATGTATGTGGAATTATACGGATGACATCCCTTGACTCCAACATTGCATAAATTACTATTACATGGGGCGACCATCATAGATAATGCACTGTTGCCAATCGGCCAATTGTCGGAGCAGGCTGCAGAAGCGCGAAATAAACATTTTCGGTTATACAGACAGAATTTTTCAAGAAAATTTTCAAGGGAAGAATGCAACCGTGATATTTATTAAAGATTGCTCCTTACCTCAGATCCACTCGTAAGTAGTGAAAGATCGTTAAAGAAAACTTCACACAACATTTTTTCCAGTGAAGTTATAGAACTATTAGAACCTGCTGAGCCCCACAGACAATCAGGTATTGAGCACGAAGAAGTCGAGATAGAAACATCTTTTAATAAGACAATTATAATGCATTTTTATTTATTTATGATGTATGAGAATAAAATTTGTTTTTATTATAAAATATATGTTTTTCTTATTTATTTTTTAAAATACAGACTTTCGAAGCCATTAACGTTCAAAAATAGTTTTGGCCGTTAAATATTTCAAATCGACCACTGTGCGGCGGTCATAAGACCCATACTAACATATGGAGCTCTGGTATGGTGGCCAGCGCTAAACAAACAATACAACATTAGAAAATTAAATGGAATACAAAGAGCAGCATGTGCGGGTGTTACGGGCGCAATCAGGCAGGACTGATGCGCTCAATGTGATCCTGCATCAACTACCAATGGACATTTTTATTCAAAAAACAGCTGCTATTGCGGCGATAAAAATAAAAGAATTTGGGGGTTGGAATCAGCAGAACTACGGACATAGTGTAATTCTAAACAAGCTCACTATAAATAAATCAGACTACATTCTCCCAAAGCTGGATTTCAATAGACACTTCCAGGTGAAGATACCATCTAGGCGAGAATGGGGAAGAGGTCCAATAGCAGAGGAGGATACCACCTCAGTCTATACCGACGGGTCCAAAATGGACTGCGGAGTGGGCACGGGGGTTTTCTCCGCTGATCTGGGCATATCTCTCTCTATACGTCTACCGAACTCGGCTAGCACCTTCCAAGCAGAAGTACTAGGCATAGAAAAATCCTGCGAAGTTCTGTTAGAAAACCACGGGAATATATATATAAAGCAACTATATTTACGGATAGCCAGGCGGCCCTCCTGGCACTGTCTTCACCCATGACAAATTCCAGTATAGTTCAAAACTGCAAGAGAGCATTAAGCTCAATAAAAGACAAGCTCCAACTAAACTTGATCTGGGTTCCCGGCCACAGAAACATTTTCGGTAACGAAAAAGCAGATGAGTTGACAAAGGCGGGAGCTTTCCTCAACGAATCCAAGGCGGTGCTAATACCAAGCCCGCTAGGATCGATCAAAGGAGAGATCAATAGACAATTTCAACAAGTTGCAAATAACAGATGGAAAAACATTACAAAATGCGTCATAACTAAACAATTATGGCCAACATATGACAGGAAAAGAACCAACGACTTATTAAATAGGTCAAGAACAAGTATTTACAGAACAACAGCTACCACAACGGGGCACTGGCCATTTGGGGAACATGCGTCTAAAATGGGTATGCCCCACAACGACATCTGCCGTGGCTGCGGAGTAGCAGGGAACAAGGAAACATTCTTCCACTTTCTCTGCGAATGCCCAGCTCTAGCACAGATCCGACACAAAGCTCTCGGAATCCACCAAGCACCAAATCTTGAATGGATTTCCACCAAAAGCATATCGGACATAAGTAGTTTCAGTGAAATCTCAAAATGGTTTGAGAGAGTAGGTGAAACGTAATAGCAGACACAGGAGGTCTCTACGAATAGGGCTGCACTCCTACCTACCTACCTACATAAATAAAAATGAAAAAATTAACCTAAAACTACATCTTAAACTATGTATTTTACACACACACGCATATGCAATAAGACCCACCAACAATGTATTTGCAAACCGCATGGAAGCACTTACGAAACAATAACAATACTCACTTGCTTTGTGTGTGTTGCACGGTCAGCACAAAAACACAAAATCGGTTCGAATAAATGTAGCAAATCGATGGAATTAAATCTGGAAAAAACACACAATGTTGAAACAATTTTTTTTTACACACACCGCGCATTTTCAAGCTACAATCGAACCGCATTGCATCACATACGAAACAACAACAATACTTACTTGCTTTGTGTTGTGCGCAGAATGTTAATCACGTTGAAATCTGAGAAAAATACACACAATGTTGAAACATTTTCTTTTGATACACTCAGTGCATTCGGAACACTTACGTTCTGTATGTCTTGTTAGCTTGACAGTCATCCATAGAAATAACGAATGACAAGCAAAAACGATCAACATGCGATGTCAATGTTTTTTATTAATTGTAAATATTCGCCAGTTGTTTCTGTTTATTAATAAAAGGCATTTGATAGGATTGCCAATCTTGCGGCAAAAAATTATTTCATGAGAGGGCGGGATGTATCATTTTTTTTTTTCAAAACGTGCAATGAGACACACATTAAATTTCTTATGTGCACCCTCCAAACAGACCCTAATCACCCCTGAAAATTTCATTGAAATCGGGCAAGCCGTCTAGGATAAGTATGCGAACAGAAAGTTTGGCCACTTAATTTTATATATATAAATGCAACAAATTCTTCAAGCGGCTTCACTTAGTTTCATTTATCGATCTGGTTTTGGTGTTCATTCAAATCATGTCTGAAGCAATTTCATCTCCTAGCAAGGTAATGGCAGAAGGCATGTGTGCATTTTTAAAAATTTCAAATAAAGGTAGCCGCAAAAATAATTAAAAGCTTTTTCTTCTAGAAAGTTAATTTCTAAACTACTACCTAAAGTAATGGATCTAACAATGGAGTGTTTGGGCCGTGGTAAACCCTGGAAACCCTGTCAAGAAAAGTCATTTAAAACGGAATCATTGCACACATTAAGAAGACCATTATTGCTAAGTTCTGAAAAGACTACCTTTTGTTACGATATTTACGTAACGTAAACCCCACGACATCCTAAATAAACTACAGAATATGAAAGGTGTAACTCTAGTACCTCCCCTACTTCTAATCTGACCAAAAAATGCTTTAAGCTGTCCTGACATAATCGTCTTGTCTTTAAGTAAGGAAATCCTGAGTGTGACAGCAATCACCACAATCGCCTTAAACTATTAATGTTAATTAACCACTCCTTGATAAAATTGAAATTATGTGTTGAAGAATCTACGACCCGAACTGTTTTTAAAACTTTTTCTGCCTCATCTTAAAACTGCTTTTGCTCTGCGGAACCTATATAAACTTTTTATGGGTACAATGGCCTCAGTGAAGCTCCTATTAAAGATATCGAATAATTTATTTATTTTTTAATTTTTTTATTAATTATCCGAAGTGCCTTTCGGAAAGGTTCGAAGGTCCATTGCCGTTTAGACAAGAAAAAAGTACTCTTATATTTTTTAATACAATTTAATTAAGGATTAATTTTGACACTTCACAGAATAATAAATATATATGATAAGTATGTAAAGGCGGGGATGGGCACATTTTTGCCCGAAAAGTTAGCAAAGTGCGCAAGGGGGCTATATGAGGGGAATATCTGTTTACGGAGGGAAGGGCATAAGAAGTGCGAAAAAAAAATCAATTACATCCCTCCGCAGCTTAATGTTCATCGCAGAATCAGAGATAAAGAGATGTTTAAGCAATTGCTAAACGTCAAAACCACCTAAACTCGATCAACTGTCAAAGTTTAGGTGGTTTTGACGTTTAGCAATTGGAAACGAGCGATGGCCAGATTGAAATCCCGCCAAATTATTATTCGAATGGAGACATTTTTAATTTTTTTGTCTCCACTTGTAACGGCCATTAGTTCGAAGAATAGCGAAGGCGAAAGAGCACGTAAATTGAAGGATGTGAGTATATTTAACTTTTATTAAATAAACTTGCATTTATTTAATACTTTTTTATTTATTTTGTAGATAAAATGCCGAAAACAACCAGCAGTTGGAGGAAATGTGTTGTTGGCTGCAACGAGGGAGGAACAACATTTAGTTTTCCGAACAGTGGAACGGACCTCGAACGGTGAGTGAAAAACATTAAATAGTGCAAAAAGTGTTTGTGAGCTTGTGAAAAATTTGGATGAAATCAGTGTTTCGATTGTGGAATAAAAATAGTAATTTTGGACAATAAAATTTAGTTTCCGTGTTTAAATTTAAATGTGATGTGCTGAACAAGTAGAGCGCGACAGACTGCAAACGACATCTGTCAAATATTAAAATACACACGTTCTTATGGACACAGTTATGTAGTCGTGCAGCTGCCTCAATAACTTTGTCCTTAAGAACATGTGTATTTTAATATTTGACAAATGTCGCTTGCAGTCTGTCGCGCTCTACTTGTTCAGAGCGTAACTGTCAATTTATTGCCATTGCCGTTAATTAACTAAATAAATTGTTTTAAAGTAACGATTTATCATTGAATATTTATGGTAGTCATAAAAAAGTCGTACTTTAAATATTCATTAAATATACATTTTTTGCACTCTTATTATTATTATTATTATTTTTATTATACATATTTTATAATTAAATTTTTACCTTTTTGTATGTTATTTTGTTTCTTTTAATAGGCGTAAATGTTGGCTCAACCGTTTAGGTGTTTCCAATAAAACACCTAAACATATTTTTGCTTGTGAGCGGCATTTTTCGGCAAAAATGCGCCTTGAAAAGCGATTGCGTTCGGGGGCCGTTCCCGATATAAATTTAAAAATTGAGCCTACATTTGACGTCCCAAATTTTGAATTAAAAAATACAATTTTATTGGGTCTGGAAGACTTTGCTCCCCAAGTTGAAAATGACATTGAAGATGGAATTTTAGAGTCTCTTCCATTTTTTGAGGAGGATGTATCTTTTAATTTTGATAAGGCCGCGCAAACAGGTAGGGGTCTGACCGCAGGTACAGAAAGGAAGAAGAAATTGAGGGAAGATAATAGGGTTTTTAAAGTAAAGTTAGATGAAAAAAAGCAGGAAAATAAAAGGTTAAAGGCCCAGTTAGTTGAAATGGCTGCAGAGTTAGAAAGATGTAGGGAACAGCTAAGGAATAGCTCATTGAGGGAACAGTCAGACCCTCTTTCTTTAGTTTGGAGCAAAGTTCCCACTCAGTTAGGTGCTTGCATTAGGATTAGTTTTATAAATAGTAATCGCCGCACCCATGATAGCTTTGGGTGTATTTTTTTTATCGCCAGTTGCTTATCGGCACTTAAAGCACCAATTAGATTTTCCATCCGAAAGTACTTTGGAAAACTTCGTTACAGATTGGCCCCGTTTCCCAGTTTGCACCCAAAGTAGCATAAAATCGTTAGAGATTAGGAGTAGGGGATTCACTTTCGAACAAAAGTTCGTGTCGGTTTCATGTGATGAAATGTCACTGAAATGTCATTTGCAGTATGATAGGAAATTCGATAGGGTGATAGGTATTGAAGATTATGGCGATGAAAATCGCACTTCTAGATTAGCAACTACTGCAATGACTATAATGGTGCAAGGTATAGGTGGAGAGCCTTGGTCCCACCTATTGGCTTTTTTTTCGTAAAAGGTTCCTACAAAGGGGATGTCCTCAAGAAATACATTCTTGAAGCCATTACCCAACTGCAAAATATGTCCTACTTCCTTGCCATTTTGTTTGCGACCAGGGCACCAAGTTTCAGAATTTCGCTAATTTGTTAGGTGTTTCAGCGCCACGGCCTTTTTTTTAATGTTAATGCCAAGGAAGTGTATTTTTTTTTACGATGGCCCCCATGATAAAATGTAGTCGTAACTGTTTACAAAATTTAAAAAATACGGTTTTCTTTAAAAATAGTCGGGTAAGTTGGTCGGACATTGTTCGTTTTTACGAAACCGACTCTAAGTCGAGTTATCGGTGTGCGCATGAATTAACCGATGCTCATATTCATCCAAGTACCTTCCAAAAAATGAAGGTTAAATTCACGTCTCAAGTATTGAGTAATACGGTCGCTTCTGGTATGTTGTCCCTAGCTATATAGGGACATAGCCTTATTAATATCGCTGAATTCGTTTCGTTTTTTAATAAATTATTTGATATTTTAAATAGTTAGAGTTTTTAAATGAGGCAGAACAAGTTTTAAAAACTATTCGGGTCGTAGACGATTTGGAAAGCAACACAACCAATAATTTTAGTTTTATAAAGGGGTGGGTGTTAAATATTAACAGCTTAAGATGATTGTGGCGATTTTTGTCACACTCATGTTTTCCGTACTTGAAGACGAGACGACTATGTCAGGACAGTTTAGAACATTTTTTTGGGCAGATTCGAAGCAGAGGAAGTACTAGAGTAACGCCCTATATGTTCTCTAGTTTGTTTAGGAAATCGTGGGGCTTACGTTACGTAAACGTCGTAACAAAAGGAAACTGTGAGCTGCCTTTGGAACCTGATGCTTCAGTAATTTCGAAACATAGTAATAATGTTCTACTTAATGTGTGTAATGATTCAGTATTGAATGACCATTCTTGGCAGGATTTTCAAGGCTAACCACGGCCTGAACACTCTCTCATTGGAACAATCGCATTAGATAGTAGTTTAGAAATTAATTTTTTGAAAGAAAATGCGTTAGCTACTTTTGCGGCTATTTTTATTTAAACATTTTCAAACTGCACACATGTTCCCTGCCTTTACCATATTTAGGAGATGAAATACCTTCGGACGAATTCATCTTCATGCATCAAAATCAGATAGACAAATGCAACTTAGTCAAGCCGCCTGAGGATTTTATTGCATTTGCAAAAATTTTGGAAACAAGATTTTTAGAAGAATTCGACAGTAATTGTCATAAAATAGGATTAGGAGATATTCTTTTTAATAAAATGAAAGATGTTAGGCCCTTTTTGTGTTGTGATAATTGTGACCCAAAAATAGTTTTAGCCCTTTTTATTAGAATTAGAATATATTTTTTAACAAAATTTTAAAACAAAACCTTTCTGTCCCTAATTTTAAAAATAAAATTTTGTGTGTATCACACCTATAGGTTTAATTTTTTTTTTATTTTTTAGTGGTTACAATAAGCGAACTTAATCTTACGGAAGAAAATAAAAAAGTAAAAATAAAAAAGGCTTTAAAATAAGAAAGCAATTTTATTTAAGGAAAACTAAAATTTGGGATGTAAGTGTAGGCATTTGTATATATGTAAATAATTATATTTCTGTGATATTTTTATATATTTTTTGTATGAATAGTTATAGTTTTGTTTTAATCGTTATATGTATAATTTTAACGTTTTGTTTTTTTCGTTATACACTAATAAATTGTTATCGTTTTGTTGATTTATGTAAACAAATTTATTAATGGGTCATATAGGCCTAGAGAGGAACCGAGCACCCAAAACTAACTTCGGTAAAGCGCCGTTTTGCATTCCTCCTGGGTGGTGTGGAAAGTCCAATTGGGCATTTTAATTTAAATGCCCAAAAATTCTTATTTTGTTCGATCTGGCCACAATGGAAAATGTTATAAAAAACGCTTATTTTGAGGCGCTCTCACACTGGAATAAGTTGGGCATCCCATTATCCCTGATGTAAACGATCTACTCGTGTTGAGGAAGAGTGATGAAAAAGTATTCGGATACTATATATATTACAACTCGAATAGATGGTACTACTAAGAAATACAACTCTGTATAAGTTATATCCTTCCATTTTGTATTCTATATAAGCCTAAGTGATTCGTGAAATAAAAGCCCAAGTGTAAAGACGTGATCTAAATATTTCTTCATTATGTTCTATTTTGATGATCTTCGGTTCAAACCTCTAACACATTTCATTATTGTTGACGCCGCCCCCGCCCAATTTCGTTAGCCACGTCTGTATCGCAGAGCAACCTTTTCTTTTCTTCTTTTTTGAAGTTTTTTCGAAGATTAATTCGCGCGCAACTAAACCTTAACAAAAAAGTTGCGCGCTCTCTTCCTTTGCGACGACGCTGCGATACGGACGTGGTAAGTGTGTTTCCAATTTGACATATTAAATTTATATATACTATATGAAACCTTTTGTTTTATTTACGTATAACATTTCTGTGGAATCAATTTGCGCCGACCGTTTTCCCACGGCCAACCACATTTTGGAACGAGCGAGCACCGTGCTCCACCACCCGAATTATCATTGGTCCTTCGAGCCGGATAACAGGTAACAAGTGAATTTTATTTAAAGTGAAAGTGCATAATTTGCCCGCTTTAGCAACTCGCAAGTTACAGCCAAACATATTTTGGATTTGTGCTCTGCGAGCTATAAGGCAATAGATTGGTTAATTTGTGCATCATTTATGTACAAAACCCATTGTGCTGTGTGAAGTGGAGACCAAAACTTATTTTTGGCACTCCACCCACAAAATCAAAGCACAAGATTGCAGGTAGTATTGTACTTCATTTAAGTACAACAACAAATACACCTGGCATATGCACTTAGTTCACTTTGCAAAAAAAACCCACACACTTTGTTATTCGAGAAAAAAAAATATAAATTTCTTGGACGCACAAAATCGTCTTGAGCGCCAAAAATCTCTCTCGGTTCTTTGGTTTTTTCTTATGATTAATTTGAGT